>VZTB01015638.1:813462-848097 GCA_013397245.1 Thryothorus ludovicianus | reverse complement strand
CCCCGCAGGCCCGCAGGCCGCTCGCTCCCTCAGCGCTCCTCGCCGGGGGCTCCCCCGGCCCAAGGCCCCTCACGGCCACGGCCGGCGCTTCCCCCGCGGGGAGCCGGAGCCCCCCGGGCTGTTGGGCCGGGCGGGCCGGGGCCATTGTGCCTGGGCTGTCCCTCGAGGGGAGAGGGCAGGGAAGGGGCTCAGCGCCTGCCCTGCAGCTCGGCACGGCCGCCTCTGCCTCCCTGTGCCGCTCCCTGTGCAGAGGCTGCCGTGGGAGCCCACTCGTGGGCAGCAGCTTTTGGGGAACAGCTGCTTCTCACCTGTTAACTCCCTGCAAAACACAAAGCCCCGAACCTGCGGAGGTTTCCCTCCCGATGCACCTTGGTCTCCAAGTCCTGTCAGAGCAGCTGCCTTTCTCTCAGCGAAAACGAAGATTTCTCAGCCTTAATTGCAGGCCCTTAACCTTCTGCTCCCACTTGGCTGGAGGCCACGGGGCTCAGCTCAGTTGGTTTCTCCACTTGGGAAATATCTGAAGCACTTTGCCGTGTCTCTGCGACGGAAAGCCTCCAGCCGGGAGCCCTGTGCTGGAGTGCTGCTGAAGGGCCGCCTGATGCTGCAAAGCCACAGAAGTGTTGTACAAAATTGGCTCAAGTGGCTTGGCAGAGGCAGCGGAGCGATGTACAAGCATCGTTACACTGTACCTTAGGCCAGGATTGGTTATTGAGTGAGAACAAGTTGGAAGACTTCTCCAAAGGCATTGTGGAAATGTCTTTGAGGCATACTTGCACAGTTTGAGTGACTTAACATTTAATCTTGTGTACCCTTCTAGACTAGTAATTTCCAGCCTTCAAACATTTTATAAAACCCACTTGCTTTGAATACTCTATTATATGCCGGTGGAGAAGACAGATTTGGAGCTTTACCTCTAAATATTTTCTGGGTGCATTGCAGGGTACAGTACATTGCACAGGGACTGCAGCCCAGAGTGGTCCAGACCATGTTAAACTGAATTACTGAACACTAGTCAAAGCCCCAAACCAAATGGTGGCTTTCCTTTTTGTGGAAGTAACCCAGTACAAGTGGCATTTGTGAAATATCTGTAGCACAAACAGCAGCCCCTACCCCTGGCCTTTGAGCAGTACCCTCAGATGAAGTGGGGTTATTGGACATCATTCTCAGAGATATCAACCGAAATTCCAAAAACATCCTTGATAACAAGCACTCCTATCTGCAGCTCTGCGAAACCTTAAATGCAAAAATAATACAATATGTTTACATTTAACAACTGCAAGTTAGTCATAACTATTCTACTGCTTGGAATCAACACAAATCCAAAGCAATTATTTAAGGCTGAATATCTACTCCAGCAATTTAGTGCTGATATTTTGGTTAGACACCACATTATTCATCATCCACAAATCCACGGGCTCTCAAAACTAAAGAACAGGATGCAGAGTATACAATATATTCACATAATTAGGCTGCCAGTAACTGTGGCCAGAGATTTTACTTCTTGCACATTTCTAAATCTTTCAACTTTTTTCGTACACTGTGCAATTATGATGGCTGAAGGGCACTGTAGGAAAAAAAGTAGTTATAATAATACACCATCCTTTAGGCTATTTTAATGAGGTTTTCTGCACTTCAACAGTCATCAACTTCCAAGAGCTGTCCTGCCTTGCACTTTTGCATTATTAATACCAGCACCATCCGTGCAGCTACAGTAAAGGTCTGCCATTATTTCCATTATTAACCGATATTTCCAAGGATTTATAGCTCAAACGCAGAATAGCCCTTCAGTTCATTTTTTTTGCTGAATTTAAAGGAACCACTTGGATCAGCAATCTACGAATTCAACCAGTTTCTGAGCAGGTTTTGACACACTAGAGGTTAACAGCTCCATAATGGCCATTATGGTGTGTTGTGTGTACAGTCTCCAGTTACTGCTGCTGCTGCATTGTCTATCTCTAGCTGCAATCAAGCTTCTACCCACTCCTCTGGGAGTCTGCTTCTCTCCAACACATCAAACAGCCTGCATGAAAAGTCTATCACGAAAAGAATGGGGAGCCGTTCTTTATTTTAAGTCATAATTATACTTTGGGGGGTAAACGTTCAAAATGAATTATTGTTTGTTAGGAGTATTTCATAAGGAGCATGAGGAATTTAATGTAGGCACATTTTCTTGTGCTAAAGTAACATTACATAAAGAAACAAAATTCAGCCACAAAATTGCAGATAAATTGCTGATAAGAATCTACCAGTGCATGAAAGTGAATGCACGGACAAGTAAAATCCTCAATCAGCAGAGTAAATTTCCTTGGCTGCACTAAGGAAACACAGGAAACTTTGTTCTGATCTGCGGTCAGTTCACCAAGTATAAATAGTATAAATAGTGCAGCTGATTTTTTTAAGAAGTAAAATACTGGGTTATCTGTTCAGATTGTCAGTCTTAAATCTGAATGATGTCTTTTATAATATTTAAGATGTTTTATGTTTGTTAGGAAGAGCTGACTTTTATTAAAGCTCTATTCCCATATATATAAAGCATATTTGACCTTGCATGCAGTTCAAGGTTTGCTTCCCTTCCTGTGTTTCAGAAACTCACTTTGGATGATTGCAGAGGCTGTTTATCCATCCTCTCTGGTGATGCTTTGCACCTCCATCGCAGGTTCTAAACTGCATCCTCTGATGCCAATGGAAGGATTGCCATCAATTTAACAGGGCTTGGAACTAGGCCCAGAATAGATAACTATGTGAAACAACGACTGTGGGATTTATTTACACATTTCTGACCTGTCCACAAACTGCAGAGTAAATCAGAGTGCTGCAGTGCACTTGGAAGAGAAAAAGGAAAAATAGAGACCAAAGCACAAAACCCCAAAACAAATAGGTTCAAATCTAACCTCCAACGCTCATAATTATTTCATTTGTGACACTCTGCCTTGTAGCCGAAACCTCCATTCTTCTCCAGAACATGACTCCTGTTAGTCTAGGAGAAAACCCAGTCTTTGTTGTGACTTATTTTGACAGCTTTAATATCATTTTCCACCTGGCATCTGGAAGGCTTTCCATTTTCACTTTCCCCCGATGTCTCACTTTTGTTTCCAAGGAGGTGTCGCGTTCGCACCGCACCTGTCAGCGGTGTGCGCCCGAGCGCCTGCGAGCACGCACGCCCTCCCTCTGCCCCTCCCCAGGGACAAACACTGCCTTCAGCACCTCTTTTGCAGCGAGATATTGCCCCTCTTAATAATGACAGCACCAGATAACCTCCTTCACACCATCACCTGCTTCAGAGAAAGCAGAGATGCTTTTGCTGCCTTCTAATTCATCCGGCTCCTTTAAACGTTGCTCAGGTCTTGAAGCTGTCACTAAATGGTTGAAGTCTTTTTTTGCCGTGTTTTCGGGTGCTCCTTGTTCCTTTGGTGTCCCACTTTCACAAATATGGAGCATTTCTTCAGAGACCACCAAAAACCTTAATTTAAAAAAAAAAAAAAAGAAAGCACGTCAGCTAATGAGTGAGATAAAAAGTCATGTTCTTTTTGATGCTGTTCTAAGCAACTAAATCTTGCAGATTCAGAATTAAGTAAGTGCTTCAGCGCTGGCCTGAAATATTCTCAGGAGAAAATATACAGTTTGATCACTTGGAAAGAAGAATATTATTAATTTTTTTTTTTTTCCCCAGACCTCTGGTTTGGAGATGGAAGCTACATTTTATTTTAGCAGACATTACTTAGGATTCAGCTCTGACTTGGATTTCTTGCCTGCCCCAAAGAATGCAATTCTCTGCTCCCTATTGCTACAGTCATATAAAAACTAGTCAGACCTCAGACCCAGGAACATCAGAACATACAGTCCTACTTGTTTCCTTGTTGAATCCCCAAAGCAGAGAGAGAGGATGGGAGCACAGCAAAGCAAAGCCAGATGGAAATCATGCTGGAGGGTATTGATTGACTAGTGTCTAGGCAGGCTATAAATTGCCTCTTCTCATGCAAAGAGGAGGATGAGCAGAGCTGCAGAGCTGTCTCAGGGCACAGTGCTTGGACTGTGCTGTTCATGCAGGATCAGCTAAATTCGGGTTGTGCCTAAGGCATGAGGAAAGCCAGGCTTTGCTCTCTCTCCAGTGCTCATCTTGACTTTGAGGAGACAAATCATCTCTTTAAATATGAGTTGATTCTTGCAGCAGAACAAAAGCAACTCCTATTAAGTTAAAAGACTTAATGCTTTCAAGTATTGTCTATGTTCTTAAAATCCTGTTCCATACTGTAAATGATTGGAATTATATAGCATGACAAAAAACCTAAGAGAGTAGAGATGTGAGATATATAAAAGGGAAGTATTTAACATAAGCTTATTGGAGCTGAAAGTCCCAGGGATGATTGATTGTTTAGACACAAGTCAGGGAAGTGGTCTAAAAATTATTAACCATAATTGCAATTTGTCTATTAACTATTTCATCTAACATTATGATATATTTAGAAACAATCCTGCCATCCATTAATACACAATTTGCTGCTCGTGGCAAACAGCAGAGCTGCGTGCCTGGGTCTGTTTGGAAGAAGGATGTTTATTGGGAAGCATCTCACTTCTTCCATTTCAAAAGTCATTAGTCTGGTTATACAGTTAACACCTCAGTGACTTCCACTGTTTTTACAGAATACTCTTTAATCCGAGAGATAGCAAAGAAAGTTTTTAATACAACTCCCCTTAGTTAGTTATTACAGGTTCCTGTTGCTGTTTGTGCAAGGGTGGAAGAGTTAAAAGTTTAAAAGGCAGAAACTTTTCCTCTTGTTTTGACTAAACCGGGGGAAACGTGCTGGAGCTGTGCAGGATTTGATTGCCAAACACAGAGAGAAGATACACAGTGAGAAAAGATAGTAAAGGTTTAACCCAGCTGATGTAAGAAACAAACTCCAAGGATGCCCATGTTTCCTTCTTTTATCACATTGTTAATCTTTAATCAGGAAAACAGTTCTGAGAACAGCTCTTCGTGCACAGCTGAACAGACACCAAAACTTAGAAGTTAATAGGATCACTGAAGAATGAGACTACTAAATGATTGTCTTAATAAATCTGTGAGATGTACAGACCCAGAGGAGTTCAAATTCTGCTTCCACGTGGATGTGCAGCAAGTCCATGTTAAACCTTGCAAAATCAGCAGTAAGGAGGTGGTTGGTGGGTTCAGGAGAGCAGTGGGTTCCTGTGCACTTTTTTCCCAGCTCAAATAACAAATCCTCTTGGGCGTTAAACTTTCTGAGGAGTCCAAATCCACTTCTTAATTCAAAAATCTAAAGGAATCAAGAAAATTTAAGGGAATATTTAACAACTTGTACATTAATGTCACTTCACTGAACAGCAGATGCTGTAGTCTGTGATATTTATCAGCAGAAATACCTTAAATCTTATTTTTTTGCACAGTTACAATGTTGAACCATCACTTGAAGTCCACAACCAGGTAGCCCCAGGCCTCTCCATCAGGAACTGGTAATGGAAATATGGTATAGCAGGCTTAGTTGTACATCTTTTCTGCTCCTGTAAGAAGAAACAAAGTCAATCTTATAATCCTTGTGATCTTAAACATCAAGATGAGGCAGTGTCTGGAAAACAGATGAGAATACCTGGGTGACACATTTTGTGAATCACAGTTATTACTCCGTTCAGAGCTGCCTCTGCAAACTGAAAGTCTCTTGATCTGTCATTCATACCAATATTTTCTTTAAGATCTTCTGGGCAGAGCACATTAATGCTTCACCCAAAATAAAAAGGTACTTAGTGCTCTTTAGAGCAAATACCTGAACTCTTCAAGGTTCCCAAGTGCATGGGTTTTTTTTATTTTATTTGCAGGATCCAAGTTGGTTGCTGTTCATTTGTACATAGTGGTTTAAGTACACACATAAGAAGCTTCTCTTTACATTAACAATATTCATATGCATATAGATCATCCTGAATCAGTAAACTTGGAGACAGTTGCAGATGGGCAGTCAAAGATGCACGAATAGCAGTCAGAATTCTGTCTTCCTGAAGGCATAAGAAAAAAAGCATGATTTCCAGTGTCCAGTGGAACTCCTGATCTCTTTACTGAGTGTTGTTTGTAGAAATTATCATAATTGTGGCATTTGTCTGGTAGGAACCGTTTACACTGACCAAACAAAAGTGCCCTTGCATTGAAAAAATCCCATTGTGGTGCACTGATGTTGCCTTATTCCTGTTGGAATGGTGCTGTGCAGAAGTGTGCAGAAGTGTACAGTATGTAGGATTCCACCTGACCTGTTAACACTTACATAAGAGTTTTCCAGTAAACAGAGGATTCGTTACAGGGATTATTGGTTTTTGTGCAATGTTGATTTTCCTCCAGCTGCCAGGTTCAAGAACCAAAAGGCATGTAGTGCTTGACATAGGCACATTTGCCTTCTGACCTTTAGATGTAGCTTGGCTTTCATTTCTGCTTAATCAGCTTTTCTATCCTGTTGTTTGGCTTTTAGTGTTATAAAATGCTTGAAATATTAATCAAAGCTGTTTTCCTGGAGAAAAAAAAAATAGAACAAATCTCACTTGAAACAAAAATCATGGTTCAGCCCAAGTTGCTGCTTTTGTGTTGCTGTTGAAGGAGAAAACAGTTTATATGTAAGTAAATGCTTTTCATTTCAAGTAAGAAGTTACTATTTGCATTACAGCAACCTAGAGAGAACCCAGCAGGGACTGTCTGTGGCACAGACAAAAATGAGAAGAGATAATGATCATGTCTAATTAGGTTTTAAGCTCCTCTAGCTGAGAACTATCGACCAAACTAGAATTCATAAGAACAGGGAGAAATTGGCATATCACCTCCCAACTCCCTTCCTAGAAGATGAAAAAGGCTTGGGGATGTAGTTACATATCCAAAGTCAAATGGGAAATCCATAGCAGAAGAAGAAACAAAACCTAAACCTTCAGAATCTGCCCCCACTGTTACTGAAGCCATCCTTCTTCAAAGGAGTTGGCTCAAAAGGACGTTCAGAACTGTGACCAGTGGGTCAGACTGCGTGTAACAAGGGACTGAAGTGTTGAGAGAGAGCAGAGGTACAAGGGAGGATTTAAAGAAAAGAGAAAAACCCATTGCACAAGTAGAGCTGGGTAACCCTGAAAGGAGAATTGCCAGGACAGTGCTGCTGGCAGGCAAAGCATCACAGAGAAATGATGGACAGCGTGCAAGAGGAAGGAGCAAAGGGAGCCGGGGTTGTCTCATCCTAGAAAAAATAAACAAATTTAGAATTTAAAAAGATACTTCCATGTCATTTCTTTAGGCTTGAGGAGGTGATGTGTCTGTAAAAGGGCACAGTGCACAACACCAATCATCCACAGGGAGCCAGAAACCCTTGAACAAGAGGTGCTTGAAGTCATGTGCAAGGATTTGTCTGTCCCCTGCCCAAGTAGGAAGCAGGAAGTCCTTGACAGCTGTGAACACACACCTCTGTGGTAAAGAGATTTCACTCCAGCAAAGGGTAACCCTTTTTATGTGCAAACTGGATTTGGAGCCATCTGGGCTTTGTGTGACTGAGCAGAGCAGATGCTGAAATGTAAAGGGAAACACAAACCTTTTGCTGACTGTTTTTCACTCTGGTTAGTATGGTTTGTCCCCTTCTCTCCTGGCTGTGGTCCTGCTGTTCATCCAGAAAAAAAACAAAACCTGGAGTAGCCATGGAAAAATCATAATTCTGTTGTGGCTAGGGTAAAGTAATTCAAAGTCTTGCTGGGCCCAAACTCTCCACATGACTGAGACCTTCTGCAGTAGTTGAGAAGAGCTCCCAAGCTAACAGAATTACACATACCTGGCCAGGTACCAGTGGCTTCAGAGCCCATTGCTCACCTATTCACACTGATCCTTGACAGGGTTTTTTTAAAAAAGGATTGTATTCCTTTAGGGAAAATCCCCAGATTAGAGGGGACCTCAAGAAATGGCTCCAGAAGAGTGACTACTCATCAAAGTTAAAATTACATGTCTTAATCCCATCTCCAGAGCTGAACCTGTGAAGATAAGCTTAAAAATAAAATAGTAATAACAATTTTATCTGCCAAAGCAGAACAACAAGCAAGAAACCAGTGTGGCCATGGTGTAATGTCTTGGCATGTACTGTGGCACAAGCAGGGCTTTCCTTAAAATACAGCTCAGGATTGAGCTGATACTAAACTAAGCATCAAAGGCTGGTGACTTTGTTTAGAGACCTTAAACATACACCAGTGCATCTTTCTGGCTGCTGAAATTTGCTTCCATTTCTTTTGAAGAATGCCTGTTTGTCAAGCTGAGAATGCTGGGCAGGCTAATGGAAGTGCAGTCTAATCATGATAAATCTGAGTATTTTTTTCCCACTCCTCCGCCATCAGAACAAGCCTCTTCATTTTGAACACGGGCCAAAAAAAAAAAAAAATTACAACTCCCTTTGTAGGGATCCCCAAACGTCATATCTTACCATCTGCCCAGTCCTGGATCGATTTGGGGCTGGAAAGGAGGTGAGGAGGAGGTGAAGCACCGTGCCCTCGGTTTGCTGCTGTGTCCATCCCACGCAGCACACGTGGAGAGGAGCGTGCAGCACGTGTGGCAGAGCCCCCAGCCCTCCTGCACACGGGTCAGTGCTGAGGAGCTGCCTGCAAGAGAGGGGCTGTGAGGTGGAAATAGGGCCCAGGGCTGAGCAGGGTCTGGAATAAACTTGGCTCGCTCTTTTGCAACCGCAGGCGATTTGCACGGTTCAAGTTTTCTTTTGGAAATTGAGAGAACAATCCCTGCCCTGCTCTCTGTGAGCTTGCAAGGGTTGCCCTTGGATGTGGCCTCTGTGGCAACCAGTCCAGCAGCTGTCAGAGTGTGCTCAGTGTCAGCTGAGCACAGCTCCACCACAGAAATAACAATCCAGGGGCAGTGCTCTTCCGTCAGTACCACAGCTCAGAGAATCTTTTCAAAACCTACAATTTGATAGCAAAATACCCAAGTGACAAACTCTTTGGAGATGACAATATGTAGGAGAATTAGCAATGGGAGGGAAGTAGAATTTCTGAGTATTATTACATGCCATTAACAACTTTCAGATCTCACTCTGAGTGCTTTGTTGCACCTTGGTTTGTAGTGATGAGTTAAGATTTCTAATGACACTTTTTCTGAGCATTTAAGAACCTTTACATTTATTGAGTTCTAGTAAGTCTGTGAAACCTGAAGTGCTCAAAAACTTCTGTTTTGAACAACCTGAATAGTGTCCATCAAAGCAAACATTCTAAAACCCCTCCTTTCAAGGCACTTGTTGAACACTATCATCTTGAAATGTCAGATTCACACACATTTAAATGATTTGACAGCTTCCAAGAAGGCACCTGATAAGCATCACATTCAAGTGTCAAGAAGCACAGAGAAAAAGTGCCAAAAAAAGTTCAATCAGAAGAAATCGTATCAGCTATTAGATGAGCATTATAATGCAGCTACTACTAAAAAAGACTTCTCATTTAAATGAAAAATAAACTTTACATTCAAGACAACTCTTTTTTTTAAAGGCCTTACATTTCCTCATACCTCCTCCTGTGTCTGCCATTTGTGAAATCTTCCAGAAACTGAATCCAGACCCACCAGTGCTGGGTGAACACCTCAAGACCACTGTAGCTGAGCCTTTGGAAGTGCTACATCTGGGTTTTTGTGTGGGAGACAGTGGGTGTTAGGAGAATTCACCATCTTCACATAAAACCTTTAATGCCTTCTGTTGGCTGTCTAAAAACTGAATCTCTAAATGAGAAGATTCTTGAAAAAAAAATCCTGGCCTTGATTTGCATATGCTCCAGTTATTTCATTGCACCAGATACTATGTGTGTTTTATATAGGGGCTGGAGGCTTACTGTGTGTTTGTGATATGCTCTGAGATCCTCTGATGGGAGGTGTTACCTAAATACAAGTAATTTGATGCTGAAGTGTCTAGAATTCCCAGTGGACATCTGTACTCGAGCCCTGCTGCCATCACAAATGAAAAACATTTGGAATCCTTAATGTGATTTTTAATGGACATATGTTCATAACACAGTGCCACCAATTTGGCATATTTAGTGTCTTCTCAAGAGAAGCCCACAGTTTGTATAGCAAGATTGTGGGAGGTTAGGATTGCAGTGTTAGAAAATTTGCACAACACCTGCCTGACTGTAATTTAATTGGCAGAAATTAATGCTCTGGGTTTGAGTATTTTTTTCCTCTCTCAAAACCTAGAGACACTAGGACTGATTCTGCTGTTTTACACTGTTGGATGTAAGCTTTTATTCTGATTTTACTTGTGCTGCAATATTATAATTTCCTGCTCTAATGTCTCCTTGAAAACTGAGCTTTGCTGGCTTACTCTCAGTTATTTCTATGTACACTGACTTTACCTGGCCAGCAAAAAGCACTCAGGATTTTTGTATTTCTCTGAAAAAGGGCTCTGCTTAGTATTACTAAAGATTATGCTTCATGTTGTTTTTAATGAAGGTACTTTAAGACATATTTTAAACAGAAAATATTTCTGATCAGCTCCACCAGCATCACAGTATGTGGACTCTGAAGACAAACACCAGCTTTGCCATCATTAATTGGTTTTGGATTTTATCTTTGCTTACATCATAGCCCTATCTGGAGCAGTCTTTAGCACCTCTTATCCCACCAGATTTTTGTTTTCCTTTCTGGAATGTTTGGCCTTGCCATGCATCAAGGACAGCCCCTCTTACCTCACTGTTTTTTTCCCTTATTTACAAAACATAATAAAAGGCTTTGCAGGGGAGATAGAGGGTACAGCCTCAGGGGATGTTCCTGCAGTGGGAGAGTCAGCTCTGCAGTATATTTTAGGCTTGCAGGGTGGGAAGGTGAGCTGCAGCTCTGATCCCTGCTGCTCTGCCAGCCTGGCTTTTTGGGGCTTGCAAGTCACTGCTGCCTTCCCCAGCAAGAACCTTGTGGGGAACATCCAACTCCCTCACAAACCTGAGCAACAGCTGGGTTGTGAACACCCTTCATACAGGATAAGTCAATTTTGTTGCTTTATAGAACTCCCTGAAACTTAGCTGGGAAACCCAGATTTGTTGTTCTGCAGACTACCAATGACATCCATGGTCAAAGCCCCATCAATGCAAAAAAAAGTCACAAGATGACCAAAGGCATCACCTGAGCAAAGCATCTGGAGCCTGGCTAAGGCTGGGTATAAACAGTGAGAGAAAATGGCAGCAGGGCTGTTTCTACAGATCTGTTTGTCTGAAATACTTCAGTCTTCACACACTCAGACTGCATGGACAGACAGACACGAAGACAACCTTTCCTTATTTCCCAATGTTGTAAAACGGAATAGGGGAAGCTAAAGGCAGGACTGCAGAAAGAGACAAGAGCTCAGAGTGTCTGAGATTACACTCAAGTGTCTGATATCACACTGAGATAACTCTCAGAATTACAAGAGTGGTAGTAAGGCTGTAGATGTCAGATGCTGCCACGACTGACACAGACTCAAGTTTGTGTGTGCACATCCACACAGTGCATTTCACCCACAGAACAACAGTGTGCAGCCCCAATCCGGAGCACTTCTGAGCTTTTGCTCTGAGCACGAATTTAGGGATGGGTTAATATTTTATGGCACCTCCCCCACATAGAACTCCCAGGAAAATAAAACATAATATTTGAAAGAGGAGGTTAATTATTGAGGCAGTTGCCGCTCTGCCTCTTCTGAGGTTGCAGCAATAGAAAATAACTGTTTAGTTTGCAAGAGCATGAAACAAAAAACTCCCTTGCCTACACTGAAGGAATCCCAATGCTTAGATTTATATTGCTTGGGACTTTTTTAGAATTGCACAGACAAAAATAAGAGCTGTGGGGCCTTGTGTATGTCGCGGTCATTCAGGCCTGTCAGTGCTCACTGTTGAACTTTATACCCAGATCAGGCAATGTTCCCAAGGTAAGTAAACACTCCTTGGACGAGCCTCCACTTCACAGCCAACTAGTGACCATCTGCCTACGAAATGTGCCAACTGCACTTTGCCTCCGTGCATGACCTCTGTGTTCCTGGTTCCAGAAACTCTTTGTACTCAACCTTTCCCACACGCCGAGAAGTTATGACGTTGTTGATTTCAAAGCCAAATTGGATCAAAGTTTGGTTAAACTGCTAAATTTTGTAACTGCTTCAAAACAGCAAACCCAGGGGCTAAGAACCTCCGCTTTTAGCATTCATTAATCAAGGCTGTTAAATGATTACCCTGCCAGGGCTGCTTTGTTGACAACTCTGCATGATGACAATGTCAGTGGCACTGTCCCAAGACACATCCAGTGGTGATGTAAAGGACAAGCCTCCCTCACCTCAACTGGTGGGATGGACACTACCACAAAGAATATTTAAGGAAGGAGGTACATCCTTGGAAAGCAGCGATTGCAAGAGAGCTCCAAGGCAAGTGAAACGGGCTCAACTGAGAGCAAAAATCCTCTCTGGCATCCAGCTCCACCTTATATAGACAGTGAGTAGAATTACCTCTATTCTTTCCACTTTAAATTAGTAGAATGGCCTTTGTTTTTTTTCCACCTTGAAATCAGCAGTAATCCAAATTCCCTGCCTTGATTTTAAAGCAGTACATAATCCATTGCAAATTCTTTGTGTTGTGTGTTATGACACATAACAGTGTCGTGACCCCGGTTAGAACATAAAGTAAGCTAACACACCTAATCTATTTGATTTTAGATTGTGATCAGTGTTTTACAGCCACCAACAAGATCCACAACAGCTTCAATAATGCCCCCACAGCTGAAAGCCGAGATGAACGTCATGCCCAAGGTTGTCCAGGGGGATTTGGAGAGCCTGTCTCCAGAAGCGAGGGATTTCATCGAAACCAACGCCAAGCTGTGCCAGCCCGAGTGCATTCACATCTGCGATGGCTCGGAAGAAGAGAACAAGAAAATTCTGGACATCATGGTGGAACAAGGCATGATCAAGAAGCTGAACAAGTATGAGAACTGGTGAGTAGCCTAAATGAAGTCAAGTTTCATCTCAGAATTGGAAAATTCATTTTCTGTCCTGTTTACTTTAAAAACTTCTTATAATTCTCCAATATTTGCTGTCCATGAACACTTTGGAACTTTAGCTTACATAGGCGAAATACTCAGGAAAAGTAAACTTTTTCCTCTAAAATTAGCATAAAGCATATTATTCAATTGGACTATCAACTGTACATTTTCTCTATCGGTTAGTAACATCAGGGAACTGAAATAATGTCATGAGACTTACACAACTTATCATTAGCAATGGCTAAATATTACTGAGCAAATCTTCTTTTGAAGAATTCTACTATTTTAGCCAATTAGTTTATTCATCACATACTTTTTTGTGGCATTCAAATAGGTCTGTGGGTGTTCAAATATTATTCAGTACAGGCATTATTCATATCGTGCCGATGAGCTTTGACTCTAATGTATTCTGCAAATACTTTTTTCAAATATTTCATAATTTCTCCCAACTAACTGAACATGAAAGGAGAATATTAACAACAAGTGCATACTCGAGACTTACGTGCCAACCACGAGATCTTCATGGGAGAAATCTGCAAAGACTTTTGAATAACTAAGTGCAGGAATTTGGCAATCTGTTTGCAGACTATTTGGGAGAGAAAAGGGCAAGATTCACCAGATAAATTATTCATTGTTAATTATATGCTTAGCTGTAGTGATGATGGTTATGACAGCCCAACTAGAACATTTTTATACTCGTGGAAAATTTCCATGCACAGAGGTGAAAATGTAAAACAATCCCCTCTATTGTAAATAGATGGCAAAAATTCCTTAAAGGGGAAAAAGAATCCCCTTTAATAAACCCCTTCACTTTTAATGATCGTGCTTATACTCAGTATTTCCTTTGTGGTGCCTCTGACTTAGGGGACTATGCCAATCCACTAAGCTGGGTTCTGATCCCTCTGGCACTTATACCAACACTTAAACTACTTTCCTTGGCATCCACTTGGCTTGAGGCATCATTTTGTGGTCCCCATACAAAACAACTTCATACTGATGAGAATGAGAATTAAACAAGATTATCTTTTCCCTGAAAGTTAGCAAGAGAGAATAAGACTGAGATAAGAGGCAAAGGAGTATTAACATGTAACAAGAATTTCCTAGGCCACATGATTCGTTATTATTACTGGAAAGTCTTAAAAAAATTTGTGTGAGAGAATGTATCTGACTGATTTTTGAGATTATCTGTTCTATGGCTTTGTCACTATTTTTTGCCTTAGAAAGCATTCTTTTAGAAGCCTTTTGTGCTAAAGTGGTCCCACAGAGGGGTAAAAACGCTATATTGATAATTAAAGGCTAATTTCCTGATTTTTTGGTGAAATGCAGCTGGTTGGCTCTCACGGATCCAAGAGATGTGGCAAGAATTGAGAGCAAAACTGTCATCATCACTCAGGAGCAGAGAGATACCACGCCAATGCCTAAAACTGGAACGAGCCAGCTGGGGCGCTGGATGTCTGAGGAAGATTTTGAGAAAGCCTTCAACACCAGGTTCCCAGGCTGCATGCAAGGTAGGCAAGAAAAAGATGATTGACACTGAACTTTGAGCATTGCTGAGATACTTAGTGCTGCTGCAAGTTACTGTAATCTTTAAAGAACAATTTGAGCTGAAGATTTAGCTTTATACCCCTGATAGTCACTTCACTGATTTCATGCAGATCTTTACCACAAACCCAAATACCTGGGCAAGGACAGTCCTCAGTTCCTTCCCAGCACTCTGGTTTTCCTAAAGAGTGGCAAAGTACAAAAATTTGTGTGGCTTGGTTCAGGAAGTCACACAGCAGCTGAGGAGCAGATAGGGAGTGAGATGAGAACAAAGGACCCCCATCCACAGCAATAATTTCAGATTCAGGGATTTACACTAACAGAGAACTTGGCCTTCACCCACCCTTTGTCCTGCATAGACAACCTGCCTGAACTGCTGCTTTCAGCATTTAAGATAAAACTTCTTGCTACACAATTAGGCAAACAGAAAGCTACAGCTCTTTAAACATCATCTGAAGCTCTCACAAGACAAACAGCTTTTAAAGGACTGAGCAACAACCTCTGTGTTAATAAAGGTTACTTCAAATGTTCCTTGTTTTTCTCTTGGCTACATCTTTCTACTCCCTTTTTTCCAGGACGTACAATGTATGTCATCCCCTTCAGCATGGGGCCCATTGGGTCACCTTTGTCCAAGATTGGGATCGAGCTGACAGATTCACCCTATGTGGTGGCCAGCATGAGGATCATGACACGGATGGGAACAGATGTTTTGAAAGCCCTGGGCAATGGGGAGTTTGTAAAATGCCTTCACTCAGTTGGATGCCCTCTGCCACTAAAAGGAGAATCCCCTTTAATAAACCTGGAGCCACTAAAAACCCCTGGAGCTACTAAAAACCCCTGGATATTCCCAGGGTTGTATTTTGGAGCTGAGTTTGTACCCTCAGCACAGAAGACCAGGGTGGTTCTGTAACAAAACTCACTTGAAGGCATCAAAACCCAACGAGAGTTTGACGGAAAGGAAATTATTATCCCTAGAACTTAGCAGGGATTTCCTTGAAGCACGTGCTGTGGGTTGCTGTCAGAGAGGCACGGTGCTGATGAAACAACAGCGTGATCAAGCATGGAAATTGCTGCATTCATGAGTACAACATTCTGTTCTGCAGAGCCATTAATCAACAACTGGCCGTGCAACCCGGAGCTGACGCTGATTGCTCATCTCCCGGACCGCAGGGAGATCATCTCGTTTGGCAGCGGCTACGGAGGAAACTCCTTGCTGGGGAAGAAATGCTTTGCTCTCAGGATTGCCAGCAGGCTGGCCAAAGAGGAGGGCTGGCTCGCAGAGCACATGCTGGTAAGAGCTGTTAAATCTTGTGTGCTTGAGCAGCCCTTAAACCCCAAATTAGAGCCACATAAATCCATCGCCCGTCTCGCCATCAGTGAAATTAGTCTCATATGGATGGCCCTGTAACTTTAGATAGGAATCTAAAGTGCCAGACTTCTGAGGAATAGAAAACTGCCTGCAAGGCCAAGTACTAAACATTTAAAATAGGAGCTGTAATGGCATAAAACAGGCAAGATTTGGAACTTCTGAGAGCGACTTCTTGTAGGCAGACCCATATCCTTGAGCAGAGCCTGAACATCATCACTGGGCTAAATCATAAACAGGTCTATGCACCCAAAAACCTGCAAATATCAGCTTTTCTAAGGGAGTTCTGCTGTGTAACCTTCCTGGCTTTAATTTCTGCTGTCCTTTTAACATTCTACCACCATAACATACCACTGAAAAAAAGAATTTCAAAGTGCATAAGAGAACAGCCTTAGAAAAAAATATCTGTGATCTTTGAGAAGAAAGAAGTATCCATGCACAAAGTGCTTTTCCTTTGCTCCACTTGTGCAGCCAAAAGAATATTGCCTGGTTTTCTCCTGTCTCAGCAGAGAAACACAGATGTATATGGTCTATGTATATTGTATATGGCTGTATATCAGCAAAATAAAAATAAATGTTTATTGTATACAGACCTAACATTAAAAAAAATATAAGAATTTCCTACAGATATTCTAATGGCAAGAAGTTGACTGTCTGCTCTAAAAAATACAGTTTGAGTTATTTGTCAGCAATATTATGTGGTGCTTCTTCTGTAGGAACAAATGAGCATAATTAAATATTTTATCATTTCCACTTGCTGGGAGACAATCTCCAAAATGAAAAGTGCAAGAAGAAAAGACTGTGTTTAACAGCTGCATTAATTTTTCAATAGATCCTGGGAATTACCAATCCAGAAGGTAAAAAGAAGTACTTTGCTGCAGCATTCCCTAGTGCATGTGGAAAAACTAACTTGGCCATGATGAACCCAAGCCTGCCAGGATGGAAAATTGAGTGTGTGGGTGATGATATTGCCTGGATGAAATTTGATGAACAAGGTATGGAAATTAAATTGGAATGTTTTACAGGTTGCTGTAGGTGCAGTAAGACATGCTACAAACTTCTGGATAGAATTAAATCAGCGTGATTTACTTACATTTTGTCCTTTAACTTCCAGGCAACTTAAGGGCAATCAATCCTGAAAATGGCTTTTTTGGTGTCGCCCCTGGGACCTCAGTCAAGACAAACCCCAATGCTATTAAAACCATATTCAAGAACACCATCTTTACCAACGTGGCAGAAACCAGTGATGGAGGTGTTTACTGGGAAGGCATTGATGAGCCCCTGCCAGCTGGAGTCACAGTGACCTCCTGGAAAAACAAGGACTGGACCCCAGACAACGGTACCTGGCTCACACCACGGCCCTCTCTTGGCTCTCTTTGAGACTGACGAATTAATTTGAGTTAATCCTGCCGTTGTGACCTGTTCCTTGTGTTCTGTGCAGGAGAACCTTGTGCTCACCCCAACTCCAGGTTCTGCTCCCCAGCCAGGCAGTGCCCCATCATGGATCCCGCCTGGGAATCCCCCGAGGGCGTTCCCATCGAAGGGATCATTTTCGGAGGCCGCAGGCCAGCTGGTAAGAGCTGCAGCAGCCACACGTCCAGGCTGCAGTGCTGGCCACAGAAGGGTTGCCACACAGCTGGGCACAGACACAGGTTTTGCTTTCACAGCTGCAAAAGCAAGGAAATAACCACGTTAGTCCAATTTCTCAGTGTTAGCCTTTGGCACACAGGCTTCCAGCCACTGGTGTTGCAGTGTCTGAGTTGTTTGATGTTAACACAAAGCAGGTAATAATAATAATAAAGGGCTGGAAGGAGATCAGGACCCACCGCCATGGGTAGCAGACACAGAAAATTGCTGTATTGGTCTCAATTTGCCTGTAGTTTAAGTAGTTCAGTTTGCAAATGGTTAGAGAGATGAATCAGTTTTAGATAGTTTAAAGAAAAGGAAGCAAAAGAAACTGTTCTGCTAAGGCTCACCTAAAGCTGGAAAAGAAATAGAAGAAATGCTGGGTAAGAGTCTAATATGACCAGAGGACCAGATTGTATTTCCACTAAAATCTGCTGGAGATTCTGATGTTCAGGTATCTCCCACTGGATGTATCCAGTAGTAGCCAGTTTTGAAAACATTCATTTAAATTTTTTTGCTGTAAGAGAGCAGGAAGTGAACAGCTTAAAAAAAAAAAAAAACAGGAAAAATTAGAATACATTATCCAGTAAAAAGCATTCAGCACTATCTCATATAGCAAAACCTGTCATAAAAATGTTTCAGGACCTCTAATTACTGAAGTGATTTTGTCCTTTATAGGTGTCCCTCTTGTATATGAGGCCTTTAACTGGAAGCATGGAGTATTTGTAGGAGCAGCCATGAGATCTGAAGCAACAGCAGCTGCTGAGCACAAAGGTAAATCAAAATTTAATCTGCCTACCTGTATTAGAAGCAGGCCCCTCTGGACTGCCTGCCCTCTCCTTCCCCCTGCTCTTTCACATTTCAGTCTTGGCAGCTAATTTTGCAACCTGTGCATTTTCACAATAGAAAATATTTGTACTGGAATTAACAGCCAAATTCTCTGTAAAAGTCAAATTAAGCAAAATAATCCCTTAGGTGGCAAGCATATAGAGCAGGATGCAGGCACAGGGTTGCCAGAAGCCTTGACAGGGAGTTCTTGTTACAGTCTAGGATAAACAAATTTAAATTTTCTCTTCTCCTGGGGCTCAATATAAATGCATGGATGATAGCCATCTCTTGAGGATCTTCATTTAAGCTGCTTGACCTGAAATTTAAGAAATTTAATAACAAAAATTAATTTAATTTGTACCTCTTGTGCATCAAGGATAACGCTTGTGTTGCTTCTTAAAGCTCTTTAGTTCAGGAGAGTGGTGAAGGGATCATGGATACTAAACCCTGGGAGAAGCTGAACCTTTGTCCTTTAGAATAAATGTTCCATTTATTCCCTTACCTTCTCCATCTGTGTTCCCAACAGGCAAAATCATTATGCACGATCCATTTGCCATGAGGCCTTTCTTTGGCTACAACTTTGGCAAGTACTTGGCCCACTGGCTGAGCATGGCCCATCGTCCAGCTGCAAAACTGCCCAGGATCTTCCACGTTAACTGGTTCCGGAAAGACAGCCAAGGGAAATTCCTGTGGCCTGGCTTCGGGGAGAATTCCCGTGTGCTGGAGTGGATGTTCAACAGGATTGAAGGGAAAGCCTCTGCCAAAGCAACTGCCATAGGTTACATCCCTACTGATGCTGCTTTGAACTTGAAGGGTTTGGAAGATGTCAACCTGACCGAACTGTTCCATATCTCAAAAGAGTTCTGGGAAAAGGAGGTAGAAGAAATCAAGCAATACTTTGAAGTGCAAGTTAACGCTGACCTTCCCTATGAAATAGAAAGGGAGTTGCTTGCCTTAGAGATGAGGATAAAGCAGCTGTAAGCTGATCAAACCCACAATTATTTATCAATTCGCACATGCTAAGACAGGGCAAACACATTTTACCAAATCACCACTGGAAGCTTAAACAGCACACTGATGGGCAGGGGGTTATAATGAAAGTAGGTCATAGCTTAGTTAGGATAGAGGTACAGAGACATTCTAGAAATAACTCCAGACCTAATGATTTATAACTACATCGGTTGTTGTGAATAGGTGAGCAGCTGTGGGAGTGCACGTGCACAGGGTCTGAAACCCCTGCTCTGTCACTTACATGCACACAGAGCCATGATGGGTGTAAATTATTTGCCTAGTTCTGCATATACAATCCAAACCAATCCAGCCTTCAAGTTGTAGCACATTGTTTCCATCACAGAAACCTCTGGAGTCTCAGACTCCACTCGAAAGAGGAGAGAAAATTAGATGCTGTATATATGTATTACCTAAACATATTTCATGTCTTAAATACTTTTTAGAAAAATGAAGTTGTAACTTCTATCAGAGTGAAAGATGACTTTATATTACTAATGCATATTTAAGATATTGCTATTATATATTACTCATGTTCCTGTGATTTCCAGATGTTTTGAATGGCTTGTTCTTAAACTATAAAATAAATGTTTATACAAAATATTACCTCATTTCCAATATTCTTGCTGTTTATAAACTGCATGCATATAAATTGTGGCTCCTGTCAATACCACAGCACAGGGAGAGTTGCACATGTGGAAGTTAGATGCTGACTAGAGTTGATCTGCTATTCCTGAGCCAACTAGTTTCAGCCACATACTGTCTTTGCAACTTCGATTCAAGCCAAAGGAATGATCCAAAAATTATGATACCAGCTGTGAGCAGTCATCCAGATGGTGACACACTCTCCATAACTGGGCATTGTTAGTTACTGCAGGCATTTATAAAATAAACTACCCTCTAGGAAAGCCCCATATTAGGATCTTGCTCATTTGTTAAAGTCAGAGGATTTGTCCCTGTTCCACAGTACCTTGGCTTTTGCAAGAGTAACGAGTGCAGCTGTTGAAGTTAAAACAATTTGGGAAAAAGTTTTCCAGATTTGTCAGGATGCCTAAAGCCTTAGAGCTCAATGAAAATCAGGATAGGAACCTGTGTTGGCTTCCTTGTAGAGCCAAGACACTAAAACCAGCCCATGTTCTCCCAATTAGAGGTGTCATTTATGTGCTTCCCACATCCCTGGCAGGTATCCTGCTTTTTCACTTTGACTGCTTGATCTCCCAAAACATATTGCAAATATTTGCTTAGCAAAAAGAAAATCACTTACATTGTGTAATAAGCCTTTTTACAGACCCTGCTTCCTTGTAGAGCAAACAGTGCCAGGGCTGGTCAACAACTGCCCTTCAAAGTTTGCTAGGAGAGGTCACATAATCTGAAAAGGCTCTAACTACCCCCTGCCCCCATGTTTAAGACTTAACACAAACATTATCAGTTCTCAAGTGAATAATAGAGCCTGAGTAAATGCATAGGTCACACAAAGAACGGACAATGGAAAGCTGTGATGGAAGTGGAGGAAAGTGGTACAACCTCTGTGGAGGTGATCCAAATCACATCTGCATCTCCTGTAGGGTCACCTGTATGTGTCCTCTTGAGTGGGCTCCAAATTAACAGAAAAATCAAGGTGGAAGTCAGTAAATATGCCAGAGGAAGTGAGCCAAGGAAGACTGGAATACGCACTCCTCAGATTCAAGCATTACTATCAAGTGTATAAAATAAAGTTGTTAATAAAGTAATTCTAGAAATAGCCTGGCCCATTCAAAACTGGTGTGACAGTGCTGGGCTGGTGTTTGGATACATCTCAGGAAGAACAAGGAGAGCTGAGAAAATCCGTCAGTGATATCAGAGCTGTGGCCAGTTACAGCCTCAGGGCTTCTTATGGGCCTCGGGAGAGGATCCCAGCCCTGAGCAGTGCAAATGTGCTCCAGGCACAGCTTGAAATGCTGCCCAGGAGATGTACAGAAGCTCGGGGCTCTGCAGAGCTCTCAGCTCTCCAGCGTGCTGCTCTGCCTTCCCAAACACAACCAGGCTCAGAGGAGTGTTCCAAAGAAACGACTCCTTCTTCCTGCCAGGGGAATCCGTGCCAGGGGCCCAGGCCCAGCAGGCATATGGACATGGGAAAACCAAGTGACACTTCTGCCATAAAATGCTGCTCTGTGAGGAGATAAAGATACCATCGCTGAGGCCTTACAGCACCCGCCCAGCTCTAGCAACTCTGGTGTTAGAAAGTGTAACTGCCTTGAGAACATCTTACCCAGCCCAAAACACTGCCTTTCACATTCTGGCTAAACCCCTGCTTTCTCCTCCTCACTCCAAGAAATCAGGGAATTTTCCTGCTTTTGACCACCTCTGCCCTCAGGTTCTGCTCTGGATGTTTTTTTTCCATGTAACACAACACAACTCATGGGCAGTGCCTACCTCGAGCTCCTCTGGCAAAAAATATTTAAACCATTTGTGGCTCTCCCACTGCACACATTTTAACCACATGCACCTTTTCAAACACTGCTCAGAGACACAGATCATTCTGGAAACCAGAAAATGGGGGAAAAAAACCTGCTGTACTGTTAAGAATGAGAACAAGAAAATGAGATTTTGTGTGAGTCATTCAACAGTTCCTTTGTATGTAAATATATCCTCAACCCATCAGCATCTATGGGGAGTACAATTTACATTTTGAATGATCAAAATGTTTAGTATTGGCAGAGAAAATGTTTAAAAAGAGAGAAGGCGGTGGTTTAAAATTTAGAAACTTAGTCAACTGTGCCAGATTATGATCTCAACTCTTCTCCCTCCAACAAATACTATGCTCCATAAAAACAAAATGCTTTTAAATTGAAATTTGGAAGTTCCTCCGATTTTCAGAAGAAAGAGGGGAAGGCAACAAATGCAATAAATTTCAACAAATTAGTCGAGAAATATAAAACTTGGCCTATTAAATGCGATTCAGAGAAGGGAAGCACAGGCAAGACTAACACATGAAGTGCACAGAGCCGTAACATTTGCAACAGCTGTGTTATGAAATGCACTCGGTATTCTGGGAAGTGAGAAACAAAATACTTTGTTAAAACACTTGTGGATGTACCGGTGGCTTAGAAGAAGAGAGACAAAATTAAAATGACAGTTTAACCATTAATGCTCTTGAGGAGCCGATCTCTGGTACCTTGTTCGTGCCGTGCTCCCCTGGACAAGAGCACTGTGGTGGATGCACCACAGCCAGGGAAGGCTGTGCTCAAATGCCTCAAATTTAGCACAGTCCCTTGGGCAAAAAGTCTGGCCTCAGTGCCAAGTGCTCCTGTTAGCACAGATAAATCCAGAGCTCAGACCTAGACCTTGGCCCAGTCCTTGCACAGGTTGAGAAGCCTCCAAGCCCGATGCCATCCTTTGCACTCCTTCCTCATGTTTCAAGGTCAAGTTTTGACTGTGTTTTGTCTTGTTCCTTCAAATCCCCTTCTCAGATGTCAGTCTCAGCAGTAATTAACTTGAGTATATAAGATATCCAAGCACCTGGATTCTGTCAACATCATGAAGGTTAAACCAAATAAATAAATAAACCTGAAAAGCAGCACCCAGTTTGCTGCAGAACTCCTGTTGGAAAATAGCAAAACCCAACTACAAGCCTCTCACAAGTCTGGGATGATATTTTCAGGAAAAGAAGCAAAATTCAGAGAAATGGCATTTGTGCTCTGGGAAATGCTGTTTTCCAAAAACCTTGGCTACCATAGTAACATGATTTATTCCATACTTGCGGCAGTATAGTCAGTCAGCTCCCCAACTGAAAGACAATTATTGTAACTAGAGATGTACCTGGCTGGAAGACTGTGGGAATGCTGCTATGGATGGCAAAGCAGAGCACTCTAAACTCCAAATTAGTAATTGTTAGTGTTGATCGTGGAGGACATTTCTGGCAGAGGTTTAACCTCAGCAGAACAAAAGGGCACATTGGTCAAATGAGTGTTGGCAAAACCCTCTCGCCGAGGTTCCAAACCACGTCCTGCCCCATCTGTGTGTCCTTATGCAAAACAGCTAGGTGGGGAAAATGAGAAAGAAAAAAGCCCTAATTGCTATTGTATTCCTTTACTGCATTCTGCAGCCACTGTGGGTATGTTGGCTGCAAAACTTTACCAGAGAAGGATTTTGTGAGCAAATGGCAGAAATCCACATATATTAATATGCAAAATTCAGGCTGTGTCTGATCTATGAAAACAAAAACATGGTTATGGTGCTTTGCTGTAAGAGGCCATACAAAAAATCTGAGTTTTCCCTGTGGTGTGGAGGGCTTTGTTCTGCCTTTGATGCCATCAGTGACAATCACCTTGAAATTTGTTTTGCTCCTCCTCACATTGGTGTTTCTCACCATGCCTTTTCTCCAGTGTAAATGTGACCAGACATAGGTTCTGAGATCACTCTGCCTTCAGCTTTCCTTCAAGCTGATAAGCTGCAAGCAGAACTTTTTCTAGTACACATCCCAGAAATGTTCTTTGTGTCCTCTTTGGAAATGTCAGATGTTGACCATTAGAAAAGAGAAAACATCTGGTTTAATCCTCCCGAAGGAGCATGTCAAAAGTTTTTGTGCTGTTTTTTATGCAGTCTCAAGGCCTTTTATTCAGCTAAAAAATCCCTTTGCAAACTGCTGCGTTTCATTTTTGTTGAAACAAGATGAAAAAAAAAATCTTTTTTGAATCAAGAATGTAATTTCTGCTCCTTTTCTTGTAAAGCATCACAAGGCCATTTCCCAGGTTGAGATGGCCAAGGAACAATCCCTCCCAGAAACTTGATCCTGATAAACAGCTGTTCTCCAGCACAAACTAAACTCATCCTCCACGGAAAATATCTCCTAGGCTCACAATAAATAGATCTAACCCCTGCTGTGTATAGATTTGTGGGCTTTAAACTAAACTGATAGTCTGAACTTGTCATCCTTCCCATCTCATCAGAAATCCTAGAAAGGGCCTGTCACCATGGTGGAGGCTGGCACAGCAACAGCACAAATGCCAGCTCTGAACGTGAATAGAACAACAAAACCTCGTTTTACCCACTGGAAACCATCACTATATTTATCTGTGTCTTCCTGAACAGATGAGAAACTTCCCATGGTGTTCTGGAGCTCCAGATCCTGAGAGCAGCTATGAATAGCGGCTTTAAATTTATCCAAGGTTGGAAAGAGACCGAAACCTAAAGCTCCAAGATGATGGCAGTCGAGCTGGCTGGGAAGCCAGCAGAGCCCTGCAAAGGGCATGGAGATAAATTCCCACCAACAGGGTGAACAACATCCCCATCCACGTCCAGTAATGCTGAGGAAGTGATGGGGAATCATGATGTGGAATCATGAGGGGTACAACCCTCCCAGGAGTTATTCCTGCTGGCAGGAGCCAGAAGGGTGGTGAGACCTTTGGGAATGTTCTACCTTGACCCTCACTGAGCACTCTGACCCCCCTGTTCCTTTTCCTATAGCTCATTCAGGTCTGCCCAGGCCAAGGTTAAGTGTTCCTGGAATTTTGTTCCACCTCAGTCCCTGGATTGCCTTAAATAACAACTTCATGGAGAGCCACCCAGCCAGGACAGTGGAGCTGGACAGCAGAGCTCCCGCTGGCTTTGGTGGTGACCAAAAGAATCTGCACAAAAAAAAACCAAAACAGCAAAAACCCACATTCAGCCTGGTTTTGCCTGTCAAAGTGATACTACCAACAGTTATGTCAAGCTCCAGACGTAAACCAATAGGGAAAAAAGAAATCTATAAATTAGCTATAAATTTAAACTAGGACAAGAGTTGGGAAAGGGAGGGGAAGCTGTCTGAGAGCTGTGGGTTGAGTGGTGGTCTTAGAATACAAAAACAATAGCCTCCTGACACTAATAAGCAGAAGGAAGCCTTGGATTCTGCGGAGTTTTCTTGGTCTTTTTTCTATAAAGACAGAAATCTGGCTCTATTTCATCATAGTTATCTACACTCAGGCACCCCTCCACCCTTGAAGGAGATTAGTAGTGATAATGCATCTGGTACCTGCCCCAGCAATAACAGATCTATGTGGAGAAGATTACAAGAAATTGTTTGGACTTCTGCCCAGTCCTAGAAGTCCCACCAACCATTTCCAAAAGTCCCATCAGTTTTTACGGCTTGTCTCTCAAGAAGGCTGCAGAAACCTACATGAGGGAGAGACTTTAAAAAGATTTTTGCAGACATTTATTTCTGGCCAAATTATGATTGCTTGGAGGAAAAAGAAGCCACCATACAAATCTTGTTAGAGACTTCAGCAGGAACTCACAAACCCATGCAGAACCAAGATAAGCTAAAAAAAGCAATTGCATCCAGGAAGGAAGACAGGCCAGCCAGCCAAATGCAACTCTTAATTCCAACCCGTGACAGACCCCTGGGGCAGCTCCAAAGCCACTTAGCACAAGTGTGGAGCTGGGCCAGGAGGAGTCGCTGGCACCAGAAGAGCAGCTCTGGCAAGTCCCCGCTGCAATTTGGTGATTTGCTGAGGGGGACAGGCTCAGACAGGAGCACTCCCCACCCTCAAATCCCCCAAGCTGACGGCTCCAGGGACACGGTGATCCCTGAGCTCCCTGCTCGTGCAGGGAAGCAGAGGAACAGCTCAGCAGAAACGCGCCGGTGAGGCTTGGCAGGAGCCGGGATCAGCCGTCTGCAGTCCAAGGTCCAAAGGACAAACTGCCTTCCAAGGCTCCTGCAGCTCCAAGGAGCCGTGTCCTGGAGCAAACATCAGTGACTGGGCAGCCCAAAGGCCCCTGGCACGTGCCCTGCAAGCACCGTGCCCACGTCCTGCTGCACGGGAGGTGAATTTTCTAGGAAACCCAAGGGGTAGAACAACACACAGAGCATCTTGAGAGGCTAAAGGTTAATCCCTGTGCCCCTCAGAGCCCTCCAATGGACTGCTCTGCCAGCAGAGGTGGAGCACACCAGCACAGAATTACCAGGCTCTGGGAATATTCACTGGAAAGTGCTTTTTTTCCAGGGACACAGTGCACAGAGCTGCCAGGAAGGTGACTGGAGTGATTAGTCTTGTGCAGGGCTGTGGGACTGCTGACAAGTGCCTGGCCTGGGGGTCCCCAAGCAGCACTGCTCAGTGCTGTAGGAGGAAGGTAAAGGAGGGGGAGCAGATGGTTTCTAGCAATGACAGCTACAGAACTCCCTGCAGGCTGTGTCACACTGCTGCTCTATCTCCAAACAAGCAGCTCTCACATACAGCTACACCCTTAGACAGTGGGAGCTGGGAGCTTCTTCTGTTCCAGCTGCTGGAGAGCATCTCCCAGTCTGCTGCTCCAGGTGAGGGTGTTTGCTGGATGCTCTCCCTGCTGCAGGCACTGCAGGAAGGCCCTGCTCCCAAGACATTCGTGATGGTGCCAGTTTTTTTCAAACTACAAATTTGAACAGAAATCATGTAGCACCCTAAATGTCACTGCCAAGTAGAAGGGAAGCAATGAATCTCCAGTAATATTCCCAATATCATGATTTTAAAGCATAAAATGAATATACACTGGAAGATCCACCAGAGCTGTGGCTGCCTTGGTGAAGCCTTTAACAAATGCAGTTTAACACGTCCAAGTGCAGCCAGCCCTGTGTGGGGGCTGCCAGGTCTTTCTCCTGTGCTTCTCCCCCCATTGCTCTGCTTATTGTTTGCTTCATTGTTAATCCCACCTAATTTAAAAATAGGAAATTGATTTCTTATGTATCCATTACAAACCAAATCATTTCTTTATTACAGCGAGGATCATATTTCATAAGCAAGTCATGGAAAATTAAAACCATGCCTGTTGCTTTGATGAAATAATGGAGAAAAGTGCTGGAGGGGAAGGCACAGACAGCTGGGGGCTGTCATACAACCAGTGGTGCAAGTTAACTCTTTGCTCTTATCCAGGGTACCCAACACTGCCTGTTCTCTTCCCCCAAGCCTCTGGTTATAATGCTAAATAATCCCTTATTCCTGAACCTCCAAAGCACCTCAGAGAAGGAATGCAACCCCTCTGGACAAAGTGGGTCAGCGATTGTGGAGGTTTTGTTGTCAACAGAAGGTTTGCAGCCTGCCTGTGTGCAGAACCAGGTTCCTCCCAGTACTGAAATTCAGGGATTGTTGCTGTTGCCCAGTGTGCAAAACACAGGGACAAACACCAGCCACGCTCAGCCCAGGAGTCCTGGCAGCATAAACACTTCCAGGCCTTGGGCACTGCTGGGAAGGGGGATTCAGAGTGCAGGGGAGCCACAAAAATGCCTGGAGAGATCTCAGTGTCCATTGCACACAGGTTATGTCAGTACAGCAGGCACCACATCAACAACAAGTCAGCAGAGTGCTGTGGCTTGGGGTGGATTATAAATTAAAACAAAATCCGCTGTGTGCATCGCTGAGGATTTATGGGCTGTTCTGTGAACCTCCCCGTGGAGCAGACAGGACATGGGTCCTCTGAAGAGTAATCCAGATAAGTGCTAAGGCCCGAGGACATTGCAACATCCAACCCAAAGTTCATTGGCTACTTCATGAACGTGTTGATCCCCAGTAACTACAGCCAAAAATACCCTCTGCAATTTCCCCATCAGAAGCAGAAAGAACACTGAGCTATCACTGCAGAATTCTTTGCATAATGTATCATCTGTAGATGTATCAATATAAAAATGCCATTTCTGAGGACAAAGAATAAGCAAAACTGTCACAACAGGCCACAGTCAGGCTCCATGAGTGAAGGGTAGCAGAAGAGATTGTTTTAGAGCAGTAATTCGTGTCTAGCCTGTTCAACTCTGAGCACTTCCTTTTGAGCAAGTAACTATTTGGTTTTACTTATTTGGTGTAAGAGTCTCCCATTTTGAAAAAAAGACCCCATTTTACAGTATTTTGCAAGTCTGTGTCGCTCTCAAAGCCTGCCATGGAATCATTCAGGTTGGAAAAGACCTTTAAGGTCACTTAGGAACTTGCTGTTCTTCCTGGCAGCCAGGGCCAGAGAGATTACCATCCTACAGCATTTCTTACAGCAGGTAAGAGGGCTGGAAACCCTCACCTGCTCCTGCTCCAGCTCTGGGAGGAGCCCAGCCAGCTACCAGCAGGTATTTGCAGTTCACTGCAGAGAGCTTCCTTAACTGAGCCAAGGGAAGTCCTTTAAAACTCTTTATGGCCCCTTTGTGCTGATGATTCTCAGAATGGAAAAACAAGTTTTGCAACTCAGTGGAGGTGAAGGAAATTATCTCTTTCCAAGAATATCCTGCAGCGGCCCTGCAGCCCCCACCTCCCTCCAAAGGGCTTTTTCACTGGGACATACCACGCCCCTTTCTGCCAGTTTCTGTATTGGCTGCTACCACATTCAACCAACTTATTTATGCAATAAACAGCTCACGAAATATCTGTATAAACTACTACAAGTCGTGTCCAAGCAGCTCCAAGATCAACTAAAAGGGCCAAAACTCTCAGCCTCTGTGAAATTCTCCCATGTGAGAGGCATTTCAGTTTCCCCTTAGGGGGTAATGAGTTCTAATAATTACCAAGTACATGATAGAGTTATTTTCAAGTTTTTTCTTTGGTCTTACCATGTATCACCCAAACGAAGGACTCATGAAAACTCTTGGAGGATAATTTCAAAGCGATGTGATAAGTCACCAAAAAAAATTCAGAAACATTCATTTGCACTTTGCACAGCAGAGCCGACTCACCAGGCTGATATTTTAATGGAACCACTGGATGTTTTCATTAGCTGCATTTGCCACAATGACAGCAACAATAACTCCCAGACAGAAGTCGAGACAAGACGCAGCAATTAGGTCAAAGCTTCGGGATAGAGCTGTCAGCACAGACATAAATGTAAGTTACTCTCTCACTGCCCAAGCTCTGCAAGATGCTGTTCACTGAGTTGTCTAAGCATGATAAAGGAGGGGAAGAAATGAGGGTCATTCTGCCTTTTGCTGTTCTTCACAATTACCCTGTGTTTAATTGATCTCGATTAATTATTTAAGGTAAACGGAGCTCTCCTGACCTAACGGCAACATGTAAACTGATTAACTTTACAAAGCCAGCAAAATGATCTGCACAGGGAGATCAGCTCCTGCCATCCATTATTTAGGCCAGGTTATCCTGTGTCAGGGCCGGGGATGTGCTGCCAGACGTGGGGCAAGGTGGTGCAGGTGGGATGGGGACCCCTTGGGATGAGGGTCAGACTCCCCCAGCCCCTTGGCACCAGTGGGAAGGGAGGAGGAACAGGAATATGAGGAAGAGGAGAAACTCTCCTGAGCTCTGGTAGCTCATGGTGCCTCCTGGGGCTGCACCCATATGGGCCTGGGGGAAGGGGATGAGGAAGATTCCCCCTTTCCAGGTGGGCAGAGGGCTGGGAGCTGGAGGGAGGTGGCAGGGCAGTGACAGGGAAGGGGGCACCGAGGAAGGCAGGTCTGAGCAGCCCTGCAGGACACAGCTGAGTTTGGCTCCCAGCACTGCAGCCTGCACAGCCCAGCCCCAAGGCAAATGCAAACTGGCCTGGCTTTATTCTGGCAGCCCTGCCTGCAACATCGCCATGGGTTACAGGGCAAAAACCATTTATTTTGTGCAGATAATGCCTATCTTAGCTGAAAATCAATGCCAGATAAAAGCTTTCCAAGAGATCCTGCTTAGATTTGTGTGTGAACATTGCTTACCAGCCTGGATAGGGCACTGCTGCTCCCATTGCAATCTGGTAGCACTGATTCCTTGTATGACTTAGTAAATTATGTATATTGGAAGAAAGTGATTTGTTTGGAGATCTACAGTATCCCCCCATCCCTTCTGGCCAATCACTAAGGCAGGTACACAGATAAATGAGAAGAAAACACTCATCACCACTTTGGCTTCAGGGCAGAAGCAGATAAGGCTGATAAGGCAGCAAGTGAAATTCCCCTCCAGGCTCCCATACAAATAAATACCTACTTGGGCAGAGGCTGCTCAGCTGCAGCAAAAATTCTTCTCTGGTTGTTTGAAATAGCAGCACCCCCAGGCACAAACAGAGCCACAACCTCCCTCCTCCATCAAAAGCTCCTTATCCAGAAAATTTATGCTCAGAACAGGTGAGACAGGACAACTGGGGAAAAAAAAGAGGCACCCAGAGTCCTGCTTGGAGGCACAGGGAGACCCAATCCAGCACCCCAGGCTGGCTGTGTAAAGTGAGGATGCTGTTAGTTCACAGAATACTGGCAAGGGAGATGTGGGCACCAAAAACCAGTCCCAGGTCCCCATCACTGCAGGCTGAAGGTGACAACTCCCATCCAAACTGTCCCGTGCTGCTGCCACCCGCCAGGAGGAAAAGCACAGAAGTCAGGAACATGCCCAGCCTGCAGGAGGGACTAATCCCTGCCAGCTGTGCACAGAAACCCCCAAATCGTCCAGACAGTGAGAATTTCCTTAATGATCTGGCTGTGCCACCAACGGCTTCAACACCATCTCCCTCCTTTTTAAACAGAGACAAAAAAAAAAAAAATTTAAAAAGAAGCTTTCTGCCAAATTGCTGGTACTTCACGTTTTTCGGGTTTCTTTTCTCCCACCCCAGTTTCTTTTACATATCGTCAGTTCCTTCTCTGTATTTTTTCCTATTTGGTTTTCTACCTCTGGGAGCACAGCAAGCCATCAAACCTGGATTAAACATGCCACAAAAGAATTCAAACCTTGACATGGCCAAAATATTGGTTTCCAATGAAACAAAACAAAAGACCAGGGTGAAGTAACTATTTCAGCAGCTTGTGCAGCCGTGTAAATAGATGTTGCCAAGGGAGACTGAAGAGAGATAAAGATCCACCACCCCTCCAGAGCTCACAGAGGAAATGTTCAGATCCAAACTCCATTTCCCAGCAGCATTCACCAGTCCAGCTTCAGCCGAAATGGTGGATAAGCCACATTTTAGAAAAGAAATGTTTCAAAAAAGGACAGCAAAGTTCAGGCTTCCCAGCTGGGCACCAGGAAGGCATTTCCTCTCAGGGCAGCCTCCATTTCCGAGCTGTGGGACATCTGCAGTCTCCTACCTGTGAGGAAGGGACCTCAGGGCTGACCCAAGACAGCAGTGTTTGTTTTTTATGGAAATATGTATTTCTTTGGAAAAATATGTATCTCGCTGGCAACCCCCAGGCTGCCTCACTCCAGCTGCTCCCCAGGTGGGAACAGGCAGAGGGCACTGGCAAGGCTGGAAGAGCAGAGCCCCACGTCCTGTGGTGCCAGGGATGTGCCAGGGATGTGCCTGGGATGTGCCTGGAGAGGTTCAGGGTGAGCATCAGGAGAGTTTCTCCTGGAGGGTTGGTGCAATGCAGTGAGGCTGCCTGAGAGGCCGAGGGGGCTCTGTCCATGGACATGTCCAAGCCAAGACACAGCTGACCCAAAACAGCCCTGGCAACAGCTCAGGGAGCAGACCAGAGCCCTCCCAAGGTCCCTGTCACCCAACACTTCCACCAACAGGACGGGAAATCAGTGCAAAAAGAGGTGAAGACAAGAAAAATCCAACCAGCAGCTCCAGCAAAGAGGCAGCTCTAAAACAAGTGACTTTTTCCCTGAGGGTTAATTAACGCTGAACCTGATACAGCCTAACAACACTTCTGTTTTAATTAAGAGAAGGGCCCCCTTGGCAGCTCCCCCTCCATCCCAGGGACACCCACACCAGGCACAAACACTGAGGAATGCAGCTCCAGCTCAGCTGCTGGCGTAACCTGTTTGCTGTCCCACTGCTGGATTCCTGCTGCACTTTGGTCCAGGAACATTTCACCTGCGTGCACGCAGCCAGCACTGCAAGCAAGGTAAACACTCCTCTCACAGGGCAACACGCCATTTGTTAAGCAAACCCATCGACTTTGTTTGTGTTCAGCCTTTCCTGCAAATTACCAGGGCAGACTGTGCCAGCTTTGCAGAAATCTGAGGGGTTGTGCTGGCCTGGGGGGCTCTGCTGTGTGAGGAGGGGGCTGCAGAGAAATTCTGGCCAGGGTTGAGGTGCAAAGCATCACAGCAGCACCCCAGGCTCATGAGCTCCCGCTGCCCCAAGAGCAAAACCAGCTGGTTTTAGTGGGGATCTGGGTTTGGAGGGGGCCAGGGAGGAGGGAAGAGGCGAGGCTGGCTCAGGCTGTGGTGAGCAGGGACAGGCAGCCCTGGAAGCTGAAAGCTTCTTAGGAAGGAAGAAATGCAAGCACTGAACACACATCGGGAAATGTTTCCCAGTACAACAAATCCTCCCCAGGATTGCTGCCTGTGTGCTGAGGGTGGCACAGAACTCAGGGAGTGCAGCACCAAAGGAGACCCGACCCAAACACTGCCCACACTGCCCCGGGTGTGTTTGGTGGTGCACAGGACCCTGCAGGATTGCAAAAGGCTGCAAGGAGACCTGTGCCTCCAGCAGAGACCAAAACCCCCTCCAGGCCAGGCCAGGCCAGCAGCTGAGGCACAAAGCAGCACAAAGTCCCTCCAGAGGAGCTGGGTGCCCACTCAGACACTGCCCTGGCACAGGGCAGGCTGGAATGGGTCCCTTGATCTCAACTCTGCATGAAAGCAAGCAGGATTTGGGGGATCTGTGACTGGCTGCTTTGTCTGTTTTACAGGGACATCTTGTTTCAGGTAACCACTGAAGGCAAGTTCAACGTGGTGCCAGAAGTGCCCCTGTGAACACACACAGCCACTCAGGAGGGACCACGCTGCTGGAATTGAGTGTCCCAGGCCACAGACCTGCTTTTGGCACAGTGTGCACTCCCCCACAGGAGGCTGAGCTCCCCCAGCACAACAGCAGATCTGTTTCTGTGGCTCAGCTGCCATGAGCACTAAGCTGCAATGCCTTGCCCCTGCATTGGAGCCCTTCTGGAATCGATGTTTAACCCCAGGAACCTCACAGGACACAGCAGAGAGCTGCCTCACCTCTGGATTCCTGCCCAAGGGTTTGATGCAAGCCTGAATAAATTTCATCTCCGAGGTGAAGTTGGCATCATCTGCACTCATTGCAGCCAGGGATCTCCTCCCACCCAGGCACCCTCCCAAGATAAAGCTGTCCCAGTTAGTACCAATAGACCCTGTTCAGCACATATTGTCTGATTTTTTACATAATATGGGACTTATCTCTTACTGTACAAACAGAGACAGCAGGGCAAAATACCACATCTCTCTACTCCCCTCCTATCTTAAAAGGAAAAAGCCAATCAGAAATTATGTGCATAAAAAAAAAAAAATGAAATCAAGATACTCTGGACTGACACAAATTGTAAAAACAGGTCTGCAGGTCAGGGTGCCCTGGGAGGGGCACTGGCTGTGTGTGTTGGAGCACCAATCCCCTCTGCAAATTGGCTCTCACAACCACCCTCATTTGTCTTAATGGAGCAGTGAAGGAATTGCTGTTCTCTGCAGGGTGAGGGGACCCTGCTGCCCACTCGGCTGCCCCAGGCTTGGCACAGAGGGCCCAGAGCAGCCAGACCCTGCTGAAAGGCAGCCCTGCCAATGCCACCCATCCCCAGCACTGGGGAGGTGCTCCCACAGCTCACCCACAATTTCTGTGTGCACGTTTTTAACAAGAAGCCCTTTTAGTCCCTGCAGATATCTTTCCCCACAGAGCTCTGAGCTGGCTTCCACGGGTAGTTTTTCCCACAGAAATATCCAGGAGGAAGTAACTTTGCTGACCCTTTTTGCAGACTGGGGCAGATGGGAACCACTCACAAGAATGGCCCAAACCCTTCTGCCAGGTCAAATCCAGGCAGGAACAGAAGCCCCACAGCCCAAAGGCTGGGACTTGTGTGCCTGCACAGGAGCAGAGCACCCAGAGGGCAGAGCAGGAAGGAGTCACAGAAAATAACAGGATGAGCAAAATTTCAGCTCTGCTGTTCTCCATCCTCCTGCCCATCATCCCCACCTGCCTCCAACGGCTCACTCAGAGCCTCCCCATCCCGAGACAACCCCAACACCCACCTCCATACAGCAGCANCCCAGCTGCTGGGAATGTGGATTATCCTGACAGCCAAGGGGATGGAGAGGGGACCAGGAAGCCACCCTGCCCTTGGAGATCCAGCGTGTCAGAAAATGGGGGTGCTCAGGGGGTACGAACAGCCGCGGGATGTGTGGCCATGCCCTCCCCAATCCTGCTTGGATCACTTCAAGCGTCCTTATTCTCTCCCTGCCTGGCCGTCGGTGTTCCCCACCCTCCTCTCATCCCTGGCTCCGGGAAACCGGGCTGAGCCATCCCGTGCCTCCCAGAGCCGAGCCCCTTTCCATGGGACAGCCCTGCCGAGAGGCTCCTTCGCTCGCCATCTCGTGGTGGCAGCAGGCAGCCTGCCACGGCCCGCATCCCTCATCCCACCTGCCCGCATCCCTCATCC
>VZTB01015638.1:791960-810776 GCA_013397245.1 Thryothorus ludovicianus | reverse complement strand
CATCCCTCATCCCTCATCCCTCATCCCGCATCCCGCATCCCACCTGCCCACGTCCCACATCCCACCTGGCCACATGCCTGCATCCTGCATCCTGCATCGCACCTGCCAGCATCCCATATCCTGCATCCCACATCCCACCTTCCCATATCCCCTGCAGGGGCCCAGAGTGCTCTGGGGGTGGGTAGGGCTGGGCCACCACCGTGCCACCATCGGCACCAGACTCTTCTCTATCCCCCAAATTCATCCTGCAGCAAGTCCAGCCCAACCCCAGTGGTGTCAGAGAGTTTACACCTGTGTAACCCCGGTGTAGATTTGGCCCTGCAGAGTTTACACCTGTGTGACCCCGGTGTAGATTTGGCCCTGCAGAATCGCTCACATGCAGGGCTCAGTTCTACCCCAGGAATTTCCCCTGACTCCCATGGGAGGTGCACCAGGAGATTAACACACATGGGGTGATGATGTGTTGGACACGCAGATATTTCATGTTCCCAGACTTGTGACAGACTGTAAAGGTTTGGCTCCTCACACCCCCAGCACTCCAGGTCTGGGCTGCCCACCCTCAGGCACCCCAAAATTGCTGTAGGTGTCACGGCCCAGGCACTCCCCTGAGCACCAGGGAGTGGAAAGGAAGTGCCAGGAGAGCTTTCTGTGACAGGGACACCAGGGCAGCTTGGCACTGGCACAGCTTTGCAGGATCCAGTAGCAGAGTTCCAAAGGCAAAGTTCCCATCTCCAACCCGTTTTAACACTTTTTTCCATGGAGCCACTGCAGGACCCAGAATGGTCTCTCTACCCTGAGCAGCCCCAGGCTGCAGGCTGAGTTCTGCCCTGGTGTCACCCTGCACCACCACTGTGCACACACTCAAATTTCACCCTCAGCCAAATGGTTTTCTTTAAACCAACACAGAGAAATTCGCCCCAGGAGGAGCAGATGCCCAGAAGCCCTTCCAGACCTGGATACCAAAGCTATGGCTTCTGCAAGGTGCCCCTCCTGCAGATTCCTCCAGGACCTGCTGTGCCACCCCAGCCCCCCCTTCCAGCACTCCCAGTCCCCCACCAGGCTTCCCTTTTTCTGGTTTTCCCCTCTAATTTGGGTAGAACAGCACAAAAGCAGCAATTTTTTCCCCCAGCCCCTTTCCACCCTCCCTCCTCCCCTGTCTGGCAGGTCTGTGTTATTATTAAGACACTTGAGATTATGGTTGTCTGGAAGTCAAAGAATGACAGGAAAGAACCAGATGCCATCCTCTGATAAATTACAAGGGCATTATGTGGAGGCAGCTGTACCATATAAAAGCTGGGTTTTTATACCATGCCATGATTTTCCATGTGGCATCGTATGGTTCCAGCATCTGGGCGTCACCGTCGATGTCTCCCGTACATTTTGCTGAGCACTGTCATTATGATAATGAAGAAATTGCAGCAGACGTTAATTGTGGTTCCTGCTGGCTATTGAGAGAACTTGAAGGTATCAGAGTGGGCTGGCAGGGCCTCTGTCACCTCACGGGGGGTTTCTCCACTGTGTTGGCAGAGGACAAGAGGAATTTGGATGGCTCTGAGCGCTGTGAGCAGCATCCAAGTCCTCCTGTCCCCGTGGCTGGAGCTGGTCAGGACTGGCTGGTCACTGTGATGAGATGAAGTTATAGGTCTTTGTACAGTTCCCCCTGCAGAGATTTTTAAATTCACTTCCCCCGCTTGGTTTTCTCATTATTAGCACACAGCAGCCATGGGCTGTGCTAAAGGATGGGTGGCACAGGGGCAGGAAGATTTGAGCCTCTGCTTTGCCACCTCATTGCCCAATTCTCAGCTGGCAGAGCTGTTCTGCAGGTGGTCCAGCCCTGGGCGTGGGGACAGGGACACTGAGACAGCCCCTCACACCCTGGGGTGATTCACAGTGATATCTCACAGTGCTCTCTCTGGGGGATGATTTCAGTGCCTCAGGAATCCACCACAGGTATGTCCTGGAAGTGGGATGAGGATGGGCAGAATTGCTGCCCTGTGAGTCACTCTGGGAAACCTCTGTCAGACAGAAATCTTCCTGCTCCAGCCTTCCTGCATTCTTGCTCCTCTGCCCGTGGCAGCGGAAGCCTCAAACCCACCAAAGGATTGCAGCAAGGCAGGGGGAGGAAGCAGCCCCTGCATCTCAGAACAGCCTCAAAGCCTTCTTCCAGAACTCCAGCAAAGCTTTTATGAGTTCCCAAAGCCCACAAAAGCAGGTATTCCCGCTTTCCCCTCCTTGAACCCTGCCAGACACGTGTTTCCTTCCAAAGAGCTCTGCAAAGACACAGGAGGGACTGATGCTCTGACCAGCACGAGCACAGCTCCGGAAATCCTCACGTTTCCTTCCCAGCTCTCTGCTGAGGAGCAGGAGCTGGCCAGCAGTGTGTGCCTGTCCCTGTGCCTCCTGCCTGGGCCCCAGAGTGCCCCAGGGCTCCCCTGGCAGCCCTGGGATGTCACTGCCAGCTGGGAGAGCTGGCCTGTCCTCGGCAGCTGCAGAGCTGACTCGGGAAATGAGCTCATCCCACCCTCACCACCCGCCCTGGTCTGTGGCTTCATAACCCACCCCTCAAATAGCCCCGTGGCAGGGAGGGCTCCCCACTGAACCCTCACCTGCTTGTGCCAGGGAAGATCTTTTCTTGCAGGCAGCAGCCAGAGCCACCAACACAGCCCTGAACCTCTGCCTCTGCGAGGGCAGCACTGGCAGCAGTAACGTGGCTTTTTTCCCAATGGCACTGGAAAACATGAGGAGTAAATGAATGTGGCTGCAGCTCCACTGCAAAGCTCCTTTGGCAGCCCGTGCCTGGTCATCGAGCTGTCCCACGAGATGCAATGTGCCAGACTTCAACATAAACACAGAATTAAATGTGATCCAAGAGGTGCAGTGAGATTCCCAGGAACAGGACAGAGGATTGTCCTGTGCTCACGCTGCTGACCCTGCCAGAACACGAGGTGGGGGGAGCTGCAGTGAGGGGGTACTTTGTTCTCTAGGCTCACAACATCTGATATCACACTGAAACAAAAAAGCATTTGTTGGGATCAAACAGCATTCATGCCAGTTATTCTCCAGCTCCCAGGCAAGGAGAAAAGGACTCAGATGACCACTGGGCATTAAACCCAGGGAGAGCTGGAGCAGGACCCGCAGGAACCCTCCCCTGGGGTGGCACTGTCCCAGCTCTGCTGGGACATTATCTCACTGCTCAGGTATGGCTCAGCCCGGGACCTTCCCTGGCCACAGCCACAATCAGCAGCTGTCCCGGGAGTGTCCCTGGCTGGGATCAGGATGGTGAGGCAGGGTCTGACCCTCCAGTCCTGCCCTGCCCCACAGGGTGGTCTGCAGTGACAGCTCCTGCCTCTGGGCTGGATGCAGCCCAGTCCCAGGGAGGGGTCCCACGGAAATCTCTCTGGAATTTCCTCTTTGCTTTAGGTGTCAGTGGGCTCCTGCCAGAACTGCAGAGTTAGAAACAGGCAATTCTGCTTTAAAATCCCCCCTGCCCACATGAAAATAAAAAAGCTCTTCCCTTGGGAGTCCTTGTCCCCAGAGAGGAGCCCTGGAGACCCCACCTTGGCACGGGCACCTCACTCCTGGCAGACGTCCTGGGCAGAAAGAAAAAGGCTGGGGAACCAGGGGAGATTTTCCTAAAGAGGAGGGGGGGGGAAATTAAAAAAAGATAAAGAGAAAAAGGAGAAAGAGGAGAAGGAGGAGAAAGAGGGAGGCTGCCCATCTCAGCTCTCTGCTGCCTGGCACCTGTGTCCCAGGGCAGGCGGCCAAGCGCCGGAGCCGGCGCGGTGCCACGGCAGCAGATGGGCACCAAGGCAGCAGCCCCGGGCCCCAATCCTGCCACACCAGGGAGGGGACGGCTGTTTAGGGCAAATTTCCCAGCTGAGAATGTCAAAACAGCTGCCAGTCTGGAGTTTATACACCTATAATTAAGGGGGTATGTGATCTCTAATCCAGCTCAAACGGAGCTGGATTAATTGGCGGGCCTAAAAATAGCGCCCGTGACCATGTAAGGCAAGCTTTTGTGTGAGGTTTAAATTAGGAAAGTGGGCTCTGGCTGTTTGCAGTGAGCTGGGAGAGACGGAGGCATCCTTCTGCCTCCAGACAGCCCACGAGGGCCTGGTGCTGCTGAGGGACAGGCCACTGAGCTCCCCAGAGCAGCAGCCTGGAGCCAGGGGAAGGAGCCAGGGCAGCACCTGAATCCCAGGGATGGGTGTCCTGGGGGAGAGGGAGACTGCTCTGCTCAGTGAGCCCTTGACAGCCTCTGGTAGAGCTCCTCTGGTTGTCCCCACACACCCAGGACCCAGCTGCTCCCCACCTTACCCTGGCACATCATTCATAAGAGCCCACAGCAAGTTTGCTCACTCTGTTTGTGATGCCCAGAGGCTTTTCCTGGTGGAAAGGGACTTTGTGAATTACTGGAGCCTCCAGGAGACACCTCCACTTTCCCACACTGCTCCTGGCAAGCTTTGCACCAACACAATGGCAGAAGAGCCCTTTTGACTTGTGCTCTGTGATCTGCTCCCCTCCTCGAGCACTCCTCTACCCACACCCAGACTGCAGGGTTAAATTGCTGTTAATTTTTGTTTAATTATCTGCAGTGGCGCAAATAACTAACAGCATCAATGCGAACTTGGCACACAAAGGAAGGTTCCAAATGGCAAAGCATATTATGGGATCGAATTATTAAATGTAGCTAATGAGAAAAATAATGATTTGATGCCAAGCTATAAAAGGTTAGACTTTAAAGTTGTCACAGTTCATGAGCAAGAAAGATTTAATCACGTTCTTAATCAAATATTTATATGATAATGTGTTTTAATCAGAATAATAGCAATTAATTTGGAAAGGAATATATTGTACACTTCCTGTTCGTGCTTTACAGAGGTTTTTCTGCGGTGAGGTTACAGAGCACATATTTCCTTACTCGACAATAATTCCACCCCAGCTGGAAGGTGTTCCAGCTGTCTGTGATGGGGGCAGGCTTGTGGAACAAAGATCAGGAGCAACTCAAGAGCTGTGGGTGCCCTGCTGGGTGCTGGGTCTGGCTCCATCCCTCCCTGGGGCTGGGCAAAGCAGGACTGCACCCATGAGCCAGGGCCCCTCACTCTGCCTCTGGAGAATTTGCTCTTCCCAAATGATTTAGCTGCTGCCTCTTTCCCTCCGGATCCTGCCAAATCTCCTCACTCCCCTTGGCAGCTGATGCTATTGCTGTGATTTCCAGCTGTGCAAGAAGCATCTTAAAATGGCTGCTGTGCCTGAGCAAGGATCCTCTCCTCCCTCTCCTGCCCTTCTGGGCAGGACAGCAAAGGGACATCGCCAAAACTCTCCCCCTGCTGTCCCTCCTGCCCTGCCTGGCAGAGCTCAGGGCTGCAGCTGGGCTCTGAGCAGTGGTTCTGCTCTGGGCTGTTGGTCTGATGTGTTAAAATCATAAAAATGGGCTATTCAAAAGCAGCAGGAGCCCCCATCAGGGTTTGATTCTGCAAAGAGGGGAGGGGGCTGTCCTGCCCATCCCTGCTGAGATACCACACACCTCAGGAAGGTCTAGGTGGGCTGAAGAGGTTGGGCAGGAAATCTGCCAGCCTGGAGAAAAAGAAATATCTAAAACCTTTCTCCAAAACTCAGAATGAAGCTTGTTTGAAATTGAAGGCAGTCTGGAGGAATATTTCCAGCAGGCAGCCAGAACACCATGAGAACACATCACCTTTGAGGGAGCTCACTAAAACCCTTCCAGTTAGGTGAGGAAGCACCCACAGAATCCCGGGATTTATTTTAATGGAGCCTCCAAACCACCAGCATCCACTAAACGTGGGAAAAGCGCTTCAAAGCATGGTGCAGAGTGAAAACTGGAAGGGAGCCTCCCTCCCCTCAAATCCCCGATGTTTCACCACTCTGTGCACGGCTCCCACGGAGCTTTGGATGGGGAGGGATGTGACAAGGGCTGCCAGGACAGCAGTGACCCCTCAGCCACTCACACAGACCCAGCTGCAGGAGCCTCACCTGCCCTGGGTGCCCGCAGAGAGGGGCTGCAGGAGCACCAGAACTCTGCCTCTGGAGACACACATCAGCCCTGGAGCCACGCTGGCAATTCCAGCCAAAGCACCTGGGAATTCCATCCAAAGCACCTGAGAATTCCATCCCAGACCCCCAGTGCCACTGTCCCTGTGCCAGACCTGTCTCCGGGCCCTTGGCACACACCTCACCCTGCCCACAGCCAGGGCTCTCCCTCCTTCTCCTCTTCCTCCTCGCAGCCCTGGGCCGGGTGGATGTCTCTGCACTTCTCACTCTCTCACTTTTTAACACTTCATCAGAAGCTGGAATTTTTAAATTTATTTTTCAGTGCTAAATTTGCTGTTTCTGTTGGAGTCGAGATGAAAAGCTTTCACTGAGCCACCTCTGACTGGAATCACTTCTGTTGCCTTCAGTTTGGCCAGATGTTTCCTAATTACTTATCTGTCAAAACTTTTTTTTTTGCTTTTTTAAATGCACAGACATTTCCTCTAAGTGAGAAAAAGTGTAAGGCTCTTGTTTAGCGTCTTTGCCCGAGTGAAATAAGCCAGGCTAAGCTTCATCATCAAGGCTGGATTTTATGCTTGAACATGCAATTTAACATCAAAAGCTTGATCTTTTTTATTATTCAGTGCTGCCTTTTTAGACCAACTTCAGCAGGAGCCAAATGGCACATGCTAACTTGGGATTTAAAACTTTTATTTTTTAAAGCTAGGTCTGAGTCATGCAGCTTTCTCCTGAGCTTGAGATGGTTTCATGTAATAACTCAGGGCCAGAATCTGCCACGATTACTCACGTCAGTGAAGGCTTCCTTACATGAGCAATCTGATTGAACTGGTGCTCCTCGGGGTGAGGAATGATTGCAGAATCAGGTCTCATCCTTCTCCCATCACACAAATATTTTTGCTGCTTTGAGTCAGTTGCTGGGACCTGCAAGGATGTCTTGTCATCATGCAGAAATTTGGGGGTAGAAAGACAAAGGAGGAAACCTTGAAGACTTGAATTCTCCACACTGACCACGGCTGGCCCAGTCCAAGGAGGTAGAGCCTTTACATGTCAGCCATTCGAGACATTCAGCTTTGATTTGCTGCTGGGCTGCTGTCAGAAATCTTTTCTTTTGGGTGAAGATGTCAAGGATCCCGAGTTACTGCAGGAAGGAAGGGGAAAATCAGCAGAACTGAGCCTGAATGGCTCCAGGGGTGCTCCAAGGGCTTTGTTGTGTCCCTCTCCATGAAGAGAAAACAAATAACCAAAGCCTCTCAAAGTGTCCATGAATAATACCCCAGTACACCAGAAGGGGACCGAATAACCCAAAAATAAATCCATATAACAATTTTTCAAAAGCTTTAAATGTCTTCAAAGCCAAGTAGCATTCTTTAATGAAAGCAGGATCAAGCCAGAAAAGCTTTAGGAGTTTAAAGTTATTTGATAGCTAGTTATTTTCCTTCAAAAGAGACTAAGTAAACCTCTGCCTGTAGCCTTCATCACTCCACCAGAAATGCTTTGTCAGGGTATTTGTGACAAATTAATTATAGCAAAAGAAAATCTCGGTAGAAATGAATATTCAATAAGATTTTTTTTTTATTCTGTTGACTTCAGGGAATGCTCTCCTGTTTCTAAAGCTGTGTGTTTTCCTCATTAGCTCTCCCCTTCCCCCAGTTCCTTTCAGAAACTTTCAGAAGTGATTAGAAATGGTTTTATTTTCAGCTCGCCTGGGGAATGGCACTTGCAGTGGAACAAACCACTGATGCTGGAGCCTTGCTGGCAACAAGAAACGACCCACCAGCAAACTTTCCAGAGAAAACATCCTGGCATTACCCTTCCAGTCCTGACCACCTGGCTCTAACACAGCAAGATGCTGTGTGGGGCCATCCCCCAGCCTGGAGGAGCCTGTCCTCACAGCTCAGGGACACACAGCAGCTCCATCCTCAGGGCATCCTGGCCTGATCCTGCAAACCAAAAATCAGGGCTGGGGCAGACCCAAGGTGACTCCAGTGCCCCAGAGAGATGCTGCTCTCACTCCCTGCAAAGGCTCTGGCCAAGTAGAGAGCTCCTCATCCTTGCTGTTGTCTGTAAATTGCAGACCTTTCCTGTCTTAGGCTAAAGGCAAAAGGAGCAAAATTCCCATTAAGACTGAGAAAAGCAGCTCCAGGTCATCTCCATGCCTCTGTCCCCTGGGCACACAGGCCCTGTCCCCATGCTTCCCCTGACTGGGCCTGCACGTAGCACTGAAATATTGGCCTGCAAGTCCTGGAGTCTCCTCTTGAAAGCTGTTTTTGGGCTGACAGTAAAAAAGAATAAATGTAAATAAAGCTTCTCCCAAGCTGTGACTGCCTGACCCCACTCAGGAAGCTCCCACGACCACTGTCCCCACACGGAGCCCCATTTCTGGCTCCGCTTCAGGAACTGGGCAGATAAAAAAATCCTCCTCTCCATCCTCACTTCCCCCTGACAACTCAATTAACAAGCTGCCTCATTAGCATCCTATACTTAATTAACAAGTTGAATTAATAAGTAGCCTGGGTTGCTTAATTAATAATTAATTAATCCTTGGTTAATAAGGACAACAGAAACTAGTTCATAAGGGAATGGCTTCGATAGCTGACAGTGAAGGGAGGATCCAAGGACAGGGTGTTTGATGGCTCAGTGGAGCTGGTCCTGGACCCTGAGTGTCCCTCCCTGAGCCCAGCTGTGGGCTGTCACCTCCAAAGCTCTTGCCTGCCTCCTGCTGCCCCAAATCCAAGCTGGAAGGGTCCAGAATTCTCGCTTGGTTCTTGCTGGCAGTGGGGAAGCTCTGCAGAGATGCTGCTCCGTGGTTGCCCTGTCCAGCTGGGAGGTGCCTGTCCCTACTGGAGCAGGGAGCTGGGGTGGGTGCCTCACCTGCTGGAAATGCAAAAGGGGGGGATTATTGAAACCAGCAATAAAAAAGGGAATGTGTATAAAACACATTTAAAGCATCCCTGCCTTGGTACATCATTTCCAGGGAAAGACTCTGAATGTTGTTTTAGCATCCCAGTTTAAGCCTGCTCCAGAAAAACCATCCAACCCAAATTTGCTGGGGCTGGGTGGGACCTGACTGAGCCCCTGCCCAGGAGCACAGAGCAGGTGGGAACAGCACCCAGGGCCCTGATCCCAGGAGCAAATGCTGTTCCTTGGGCTCAGCTCACACTCTACTCAGTATGCTGCCCACAGTTTGACAACATATATTTGGCAATTTTCACTAGGAAAGCATCAAGAATTATGTGGATGTTTCCTTCTCATCCTTGATACAGCAGGTGTCTTGTTTCCATATGAATGATCTCAAGGTGTACATACATATATATCCATATATTAAAACCACTCATATTATCATATAACATTTCAAACTCAACTAAATAGAGGCAGTTGATTTTTCCTGATGGTATTCATTCGAAATTCTCCATCCACAGACCATTTTGGAATCCCAAACAAAAGAAAAATCAGAGTTATTTCCCACACAACAGATGCAGTGCACCAAGCTTTAGGAAAATGACTTTTTAGTTTATTGTTGTTTATGGCGACTTCTGTTCATGACGAGTTTCAAAGAAGATATTGAGCGTAGCAACAAAACACGTTTGCAGGCAGATAATTACCATTATTTTAAATTACAATGATGTCATCTCCAATCCAAGTATTTCAAGACTGGGAAATACAAACATTACTGTTATTGCCACATTCATAGATTAAGTTGTTGGTTTATTCTGAGAATGACAATTAATGGTGCTCAGTTGTGCTCCAAAATTTGTTGGACAACCTGAAATGAAACAAACATAAATTTGTTACTAACAATCACAGTAAGGAGGGGACTGAGGGGGGAAGGTATTTGTTGATGAAACACTCCAGTCACAGAATCTGTAAAAGCAAAATTGAACTGAAAATTCAGATTCCTTCTAGAAAGATGTTAGATGGAATTGCACTGCTTTGTACAGTGGAAATCAGTGCTTCTCACGCCTCTTATTTAGAGTTTTTCTATCTGGGGTCTCAGTTATTTTCCCCAGTGGGCTTCATGCAACCAGGACGTGGTGCCTGATGCCCCTCATCACTTTTCAGACAAGTGAGAGGCAGTGAAGCTTCTTGCTCGAGGTTCCAGCAGGCCAGGGGCACAGCAGACGTGCAGCACATGCAGCACATGCAGCAGGACATTTCCTGTGGTGCATTCCTCTGCCTGTGCCTGCACAGCTCACAGGGCTCTGCAGATCCCCCAGGGCAGACCCCAGAAGGGCTGAATGGGATCTGTGCCTTGGCCAGGTTTCAGCTCTTCCAAGAAAGGATGGGAAGAAGAGAAGGAAAGCGCCGTTGACTTCGTTCCCACTGGGCTCCAAATAACGAGCCGAGCTAATTGAGGTCAAGGACTCGTCAGCGTGGTTGGGTCTGAGAACAAAAGCCTGCTCCCAAATGCTTCCCACAGTCAGTGCTGCAGGAACAGCCTGGAAGGGTTTTCAAAGCCTTCACCAGCCACTCTGCACAATCCACGTGCATTCCCCCACTTGCCTCACCTGCTTTTTGTTACCTTCCCACTGGGGGCTGCTGGCTTGGCCTTGCAAATAGCAATTGCCACCTGGATGGCATTTGGGGAGGTTTTGGCTTACCTCAGATGGTCCAAAAACCTGCAGTGATTACCCTCGAGGGAACTTCATATTTCCTGTATTGCAGCAGAGATTCCCATTTCTTACCATCCTCACCAGGAATTTTGTCTTCATGCAGTTATGCAGCAATGATTACAGATTTAGGAATGAGCTGCAGTCAGAGAAGGCACAAACTGGAGAGAACACACCACTCCCATCCCCCTGAGCAGCTGGGAGCTGCAGACAAAACTATAAATTCCTGTCCAGTGAAAACTGTATTTACTCACCCCAAACAAACCCACGTGCGTCACCGCTGCCGAGGGCTCTGGGCCCTGGTTTGGAGCACGATGACCTCACTGATTCACACACCTCTCCAGGAGCCTGCCCTTGCTGGGTGACTGATTCTGGCCTCACAGACACAATCTTAGCTCCAAAGAACAGGCAGGAACTGTGCACTGAGCCTCCTGCCTGGTGGCATCCCACGAGAGCCATCACGGCATCGTCCCCTCTGAGGCTGCAGCTGCTGCCTCAATTCTCCTGCTTTTGGATCAGTCACGGTGTGTTTTACCCAAACCTAACCTCCCACAGGTGCAGCAGGGCATGTGATAAAGCCTGTGACTGATTTTTAACCTTCTTGTTCTGCCTTGACACATTTTCCCCTTCCCCCCACCCCTATTTTTCATTAAATCCAGGCCAGCCAGGAGGAAGGGAGAGTTCAGTGCATCTGTTCATCACTAACATTGACAAACAACACGTAAAAGCTTTGCTAACCTGAGAAGTATTGGCATCTCTAACCAAAACCCACTTGATGTCCCCTGGAAAGCAAAAACTGTGAGAGGCCATCACTAGCAGGTTGCCCTTGTATGAGAAGTAATTGAATCTGGAAATGGGAAATATGCGGCAGGAGAGCTTGGCTGTCATTTTACAAAAACAATTAAATGCATGAAATGTGTCTTAATGATATAATTAAGGCAAAATTCCAATCCTCCATTAGTAGTGGCATTAATTATTGCAAGCACATTACATTCAGCATCGCTGAAATGATGAAATCCTTTGTGATACAGCTTTATTAACAAACAAATAAATAAATAAAACCTGATTATCTGCTCCCCAACAGAAGCTGTGATGTAAAATTACTTTTGAGCAAACCTTGATTAATTTTGCCTGTTAAAGCTGATGGCAAGAGAGGTCAAAGCAGCTCAGGGAAACTCCTGTAAAGCACTGCACCATGCTGGGACCATCATGGGTGTTACTGGAGGAGGCAAAATTGATTAATACCACCCCACTGACCCCAGAGCTCCCCTGAAACACACCCATTTACACACATCAGGACTTGCTCCCAACCCTCCTAAAGTGACTGAAATCTGCTGTCACCCTCAAGACCTGGTTTGCAGCAGGGCAAGACCTCACCTGCCTCTTGCAAGAAGCAGTGAATCACAGCCTTTGAGTTTCACAACTGATTTTACACTCACTTCTCTGCTCTGCTCCCACCCCCTCGGGCTCTCAGCTCTCTGGGAGGGTCCTGGGGGCTTCAGAGCTGGGTCCTTTCTGCCTCCACTGCAGAGGAGCCATCCACCAGCTGCTAAAAGGCTCCTGGAAGTGGCTCAAAACTGTTTTATATACCTGGACAACTGGGATTACTGATCTCAGAGGTGTGAAGGTATAAAATGCACCTTTCCAAAGGAGGGAGCCATCAGTAACATTCCCTCTTGGGTACATGTTTGCGATTATAAGGAAATTTATTAGATATGGAAACCTGTTTATCGTGATTTTCAATGTTTAATCCAGCACAAGATACAAAAATTGGAGAAATTGGAGCTGGGGAGCCAGCCATGTGACTCCTAGGTGATACCTGCCAGAGGACAAGCAAACACATCAATTGAGGGATTATGTGGATACCTGCTGAAAGAGGGGGATATTCAATTATGCATGGTTGAATTTCTACGTGTACAACTCCCGTTGTGCAGGGGAAAATCAATTAGTGAGAGTCATTTGTTTCTGAACACACTGGTCGGAGAGAAACATTAGTTCAGAAATATTAATTTCTGGACAAATGTTTACAATTAAAATGCCATTTTGATTCCACTCGAGTTCTAGCCTGTCACCCTGTGTCTCAGCCAGATCTGGAGAAGAAATGATGATGTCCAGGAGAGGCAGGTCGGGGATCACAGTGCTGGGAAGTGTCACCCTGGAGACCTTGGGATGCACTGGGGGACAGGGCTGGGCTGTTTGTGCAGAGCTTGGCCCCCAACTCCTGGGCTGAGAGGGCTCCAGGAGCAGAGAGAGCACAGGGAGGGCACGTGGGGATGGAGGGCAGCAGGATGCAGCACCCCAGGGGTCAGGGGGGATTTTTCCTCTGCAAGGCTGAGAATGCAGCCTTTCTTTAGAAGCACTGTGTAACTGTGCTGGATGACTTTTGTCCCATTTGCTCAAGGCCTAAAGCCAGCCCAGGAGCTGAGGACAGGACAGAAAGCAGCAATGAGCAGTGTCCTGTGCAGCCACTCGTGGCTGTGCCTTTACCCACACAGGGTGGACAGCCAGAGCATGACAGGAAAACCACTGCCTCTTCCCATAAAGCAGAACTTTTAGAGCAGAGACAAAGCCTGTTTTCCAAGCTGACATTTGGCCCCACAATTACTCACACACAGTTTCATTTGCTCATGACTCAGTCCGGGGTCTCAGTTCTGAGCTGAAACCTCACTGAGGATTTGGGCATGTTCTCACGAACGGGAAGAGCTGAGTAAACCTGAACACATTTTTTTGAGTTACTCTGCTTCCTTACAGCCTTGCCACATATCAGCCTTTTCTACAGCAGGAGGAGTCTCAGGTACATTCCTTGCTCGTGCCCCTTTGTTCTCTGGCACAGCCACTCCAACACCAACACCCCAAAATGAGTTTCTTTTGAAGCACTGCCAGGCTGTGGGCACCACATCCTCCTGCAGATGTGAGGAACGAGCGTGCTGGAGGTGCCTCACCCTCCTTGAGATCCACTGCACATAATGCACCTGCCTGCATCACCTTCCAGAGGGGTTTTGTGCAATCAAAGTTGCTCTTCTGCCACAGGTTACTCATCAGATCTAAATTCTCAGCAGCAGGCTGGAAGTGCATCCACAGGCACAGAGCAAATACACAAAAACTGTTTATATAAATAGCTTATTTGGGCATTTACAGTAAAACCTGGCCTGGAGAAAGTAAATAGAGTTCCAGCTTCATGCCACTTGTACAACATTACTGTAAATAGTTGGTATTTTTTCCTTCCAGTGCAGGAATTATGCACCCAGCTGACCTTGCACTGGCACAGGAGGGAAGGAAGTGTTCCAGACCTCCTGTTTGCAAAGCAATAAAACATAACAGGGCTCAGAGATCAGAGGGAAAATAAACAGATCCTCTCACTCAACCTCCTCCAACTCCCCCTATTTTCCCCTCCACAGCTTATTTTTAGCTCAGGCTCCTCCATGCCCACAGAGGGGCTGCCCTGGGAGCAGGCAGGCAGAGCACCAGGGCCAGACTCCTGGAGAACCTCAGGCTTTCCTCCTCAGAGCAGAAAATCAAGAGACCTGCTCAGCAGAGCAGAGAGAAACATCTCTCCAGAGGAAAATAGAGATGAGATAGGCAGAGGGGCCCACCACGGTCATTCAACATTGGTTTATTAACCTGGTTCTGCTCATCTGAACCTTGCAAACACCCCGTTTAAGATTCAAGGAAAAAAATAAAAATCTGTGGGTGCACATTAATAAATTGTCTGGAGCAAGCCTGTGCTTGGAGCCCATCGTCTTCCCTGGGAAGTGGTGTGCATTGATCCCAACTTAAAACCAAACCCAGCTCCCTTCTTGCACTGACACCAGCTCTGCTGATCACCCCAGACCTGCAGAGACCCTCCCAAAAACACCACAGAACACCCAGAAGGGGCTGCTCTTGCAGGACTGCACGTTAGCAGGACTATTTTAGAGCTGGAGTGTTTAGGATGCTTAATTCCCACCTTCATGGGCACAAACAGTAGAAATCTGTGAACAGCTCTTGCAGAAAGGCAGCTGGCTGCCCCTGGAGCTGGGGCTGTGGATTCAGTGGGGCTGTCTTGGAGCAGGAGCTGTGGCCAAGCCCATCCCTTGTTGGGAACACAGGGTGGCAAACTGGGAATTCCCACCTGTGACAGGGCAGGGACTGCCTGGGACCTGCAGCCACTGCCCCTGCCCTGCCCACAGGGTCAGGTGTCCCCATCCTAGGGGTCTTTAAAGTTGCCCAGCAGCTTCTGTGGTGTGAGGAAACAAGATGGGACACCTGTGCCATGCTTCCACGGCAGCAAAAGCCACCTCTTCTCTCCTTTTTCTGCCTTCAGAGCAGCGAGGACCCAGCAGGAAGGGCCAGGTGGGGATCCTGGGATGCTCAGAGGGGTTTTGGGCTCCCATCTCCAGCCTCTCTGCTGTTAAAGCCCCATCAGGAAGGGCCAGGTGGGGATCCTGGGATGCTCAGAGGGGTTTTGGGCTCCCATCTCCAGCCTCTCTGCTTTTAATACCCCAGTGGGAAGGGCCAGGTGGGATCCTGGGATGCTCAGAGGGGTTTTGGGCTCCCATCTCCAGCCTCTCTGCTGTTAAAGCCAGGCTGCTGATTAGCAATGCACAGCAGCACCGAGCAATAACTTTGTACTGCAGTTACTCTCTTAATCAAATGCAGCTTCACAGAGCCACGCTGATCTAATTGTTCAATGTCCAGGCTCCCTGCCTTCGCAGGGATAAACGCTCTGAGGAGCTGCATTTTGACTGGCATCCAAAACTCACCACTGGCTGCTGTGATTGTGATTTAGTGCTGCTGATAACAATCAATCCCAAGGCAACCGTGTGCATTTGAACTGATTCAGGGCTGAAGGGGGGAAGAAGCCCCCACTGATGAACCCTGCAGTCAATGCTCTCCCCAATTTCTGCATTGCAAACCCCACTCCAAGCTCACTGCATGGAGGGCTTCGTGTCACCCCTCCCCTGCCTGGTGCAGAGCCATCAGTCTGGTCAGCCAAAACTCTAAATTTTCATTTATCCACCTTTCAATCTCACCTGACAACAGGCTCTCCGTGGGCAGAGACAGGGAGAAAACTCCAAAGTCAGCCACCAGCCTGACCTGCTGGGCAGCTGGGATAATCTCCAGCAGCCAGCCAGCCCTGCTCACTCAGGGAGCAGGACAGGTTCCAGGGGAGAAGGGAGACAGGACAGAGGCCCTGGAGCTGCTGTGATCAATGGACTTTCAGCCACAGAGGAAGAAAAAGCACACCTACAGCTCTGGCAGCATGTGGCTCCAGGACAGCCTGAAACCCACTTTTGGGCACCCTTAAAAATGCCTTAAATCCCAATCTCACCTCAAAAAAAGGTGGCTGCTGTTTTGGAGGGTTTATCTTTTCTTCACATCATCCAGGCAGCTTCAAAAACCTGGTCAGGAAAGACTTTGCAAACTTTTCATAGCTCTGACTCTGCAGAAGAGCAGAGAAACCCCCAGAGCAAACCATCACCTTCCCTGGAGCTGCTTAAATTTGCCTCCTGGGCCATGGCCAGATCATTCCCACCTGGGCCAGGTGCCCATTCCTGCCTGGCCCTGCCCATTCCTGCCTGGCCCTGCCTGCTCCCTCAGCAAAGCCCCTGAGTCTTCCTGCAAGTGCTCCAAGGAGAGGGGAGAGCTGCAGGGCTCTGAGCAGGGCAAAGAGGGAGGGGGAATCAGTTTTGACCCCTCAGACCTTAAATGAAAGGACTCTTGGGCAGCATTTTTCCTGAGCCTGAGCATGTCTGGAAGCCCAAGGCAGGAACCATTTCCTCTTCTCTCCTGTCTGGTCTTTTGCACAGTTCTGTTTTATGCCAAAGCAGTGGGAATTTCTACCACTTTTTTAAAAAAAGGGATAGCAGCAAATATTTGGAGTAAATTCCCATTACAGCTGGGAGAGTCAACAGCAGGATCCCTGTGAGAGCACGTTGCTTTCTTAACAAATCTCAGTGAAACCCATCACTGCAGGGAGGATCTGTTTCCAGCCGCTTTACTCAGGGTTTCTATCCCTGGTCAAGGCTTCCCCTCCCTCAGGGGTGAGACAGGGCTCTGCCTGCACGACGTGCACAAAAAACTCTCCAATAAATCAACCCAGGGAAGCACAGCTTGAGCAGGTCAAAAAGCAAGAGGCTGACTCCAGGTTTCACACCCTCCCCACTCAAAGCAGCCTGAGCCATCCCTCTCTTCCCAGGGAGGGGATCACTGCTGGGGCCATCCCTGAGCACCAGAGCAGAGCTGGACCAGCCCCAGAGGGGTTTTGCTTCGTGCCCTGCAGGCACAAACCAAATTAAACACAGGCATGAGCTGGGCAGTGAATCATCTGCCGGGGGAGCAGGAGCTGGATGGACAGGACTCCCGAGGATGGCAGAGGGGAAGAGTTGGGTCAGGATGAACAGGGAAAATGTAGAGACCAAAAAAAACCAAAAAAAGTGCTTCTTTCAAGTTTAAATTCTCTGCAGCTGGAATTTGCACCTTCTTCCAGCCAGTGCACCATGGAGGGCCACAAGAGCTGCAAGAAAGGCTTCGATGCTGGAAGCACAGGGAAAATCTGGACCCCGTTTCTTAACTCCCATTCCATTTGCAGCACAGAAATCTGTTTAAAATCAAAGGCTTTGCCACCTGTGGTTTCCAAAAATCACAAAATTGTTTCTTCCATTGAGCTGAAAAAAAAAAAAAAACCAAACCCCGACCAAAAGCCAAAAATTTAAAAAAAAATCTTTTGCCAATCAGTGGTGCTGCAGTGTCCCCAGATGTCCCCAGCAGACATGGAAAGGTAACTTAGTAACAGTTACCTCTGCCCATTCCCACGCACTGCACTGGCTGAACTTGATTTCTTTATTTTTTTTTGTCATTTAAAAAAATTCCCTTTTGGAAAATGTGGTTTCAGCTGGGTTCTCTTTTTCTGTGGGAAGATGTCGGTTTCAGCTGTGATTCCAAAAATGTAATTTCGAAACAGCGATTCAAACCAAGCCCTGCCCCTTCCCTGCCTCACCATGCCTGGGGCAAGGTGGATGTATTCCACTTGGGTATTTGTGATCCTGGGGTTGGGGCAGGGGCATTGCCAGCTCTCAGAAATTTTGTGTTTTGGCATTTCTTTGGGCGTGAGATGGGAAAGAGGTTTTGGAGCTGCTCGAGCCAGCGCTGGGGTCACAGCATTGGCACAGCCTTAAAATCATCTGACTTCCCACCACAGGGAAAAGTGTTCAGCTGCTTTCCAGCACTGCATCACCCCAGGCTGTCCTTCCAGCAGCACAGGACACCAGGAGTCCCACAAAACAAACCACAGCCAGGAGGTGAGTGGCAGGGTTCCAGAGCCAGAGGGGTGGATTTGGGGTTCTCCTCCCTGGGCTGCAATTAAGCTGCTTTCATTCCTTACCAGAGATATTCTCCCAACTGACCATCAGCCTGGGGCAAGCAACTGGACAGGCAGAGCACCTCACCATCCTGCTGAAGGCCACAGGAGCTCCTCGTGCCCAAATCAAAGCCAGGTGTCCATCCAAAGCAGCTGGAGGAGCTGCTTGGTGAAGCCAGGGGCCACTTTTAACAGTGCTGCCACCTGAAACAGGTTTGTGAGCAGCCAGAGAGAAGGGCTGGGGGGACCAAGGGCTTGGGCAGAGCTGGCAGCAAACCAGATTTAATGACCACAACCTTCAGGCCAAGAGGGAACCCAGGGTCTGTGTGAATCTTCAGACACACACAAAGAAAACCCCCTGCAAACAGTCAAGTTTTCAATCGCTTTAATGTGATCACTGCAATTTGACCACAGATCCAGAAAGGAAAGAAAAAAGTCACACAAGTTCTCTGTGCTTAGGATTTGAGTCAATCTAGGCAGTTCTTGTTGATTGATGTTTTTCAAGTTAAGAGCTTCTGACCATCAGAGACGTTCTTGGCTGGAGGGCAGGGCAGGGTGGTGCAAACCAGGATTGCTTCTTCTGGGCTTAGAGCTGTGCCCCGGATCTGCTCCAGAGGAAACAGCTCTGCACACACACACAGGGAGCAAATACAGCAGGAACCAGCCCCAGCTCCGGGGGACAACAAGGGCAGCAGTACAGAGGTGGGGCCGTGGAAAAGGAGGGGGGGGAACCCACACAAATATCCAAAACTGAGCAGATTCATTTTCCAGCATTCCAGAATAAAATAGGAAAATTGAAATTACATTGTGTTGACAAAGCCTGATTTTTTGGGTTGGTTGGTTTTTTTGGTTTTTTTT
>VZTB01015638.1:767169-785195 GCA_013397245.1 Thryothorus ludovicianus | reverse complement strand
AAAAAAAAAACTTCACACCCACATTCTGATGCTCACAACCACAGATATCACGGGAAAATAAAGATAATAAGTGAATAACCAAATGTTAAGCCTAATTTTGATTTGGCTAAAAAAAGCCCAAAAAAACTCTGTAGCAACAGGATGGTTGCAGAGTATTTTTTCCCCAAAGAGTAAATGGTCCTTGGCTTAAATAGACTGAGGGACTGAAGTGGAGAGGCTTTCTTAGACTGCAAGCATCACCCTGATGCTGAGATCCAAACCTCAGTGCCAACAACCCCAGGCACGGTGAAACCACCATTTCCCCCAAACCCTGAGACTAGTTTACAATTCATGATCAAAACAAACAAACAAAGGTTCTTCCCATCTGCTGGTGATACTCTGAGCACGCACAGTTCACCCCAGACTTTTTTGCCTTAGGAACTGCAATATTTAAATATTGCTAATATTCACATATAGTAACATCCCTCTGGCAGGCAGAGCTGGAGGAAAACAGCCAGAAGGCTTGTAATTATAACTTGGAACTTCCCAGCTCCTTGCAGGTGAATCTCCAGTTCTGGCACGAGTAAGCCAGGCACAGGCAGAAGTTTTTAGCACCAGTGGAAAAACAAAATGCCAAAGGAAAAAGAAACCCACTTTTTCCCTTTAAGTGTTGCACTGAGAGACTGGTCTGAGCAAACCACACACCTGCCTCCTGTGAGAACTCCTATTTCTCTACCTGCCCCAAACACAGCAGCAGCACCACATTAAAATCTCCAGGGAAATCGCCCATTATATCCCCCACCCTCCAGTTTTCTCATTTTTCCCCAATGCTGAAACGTATTTTCTCCTTGGGCATAGAACATGGATCAGGTATGGAGGGAATCCATCACGTTCTGAGTTTTGAAGCTGAGCCCTGCATACAAACCTCAAGGCAGGGCTGGTGCCAGTGCAAGGAGAACAGTGATTTAAATGGAAATGAGACTGCCCAGAGTCTGTCCCCTTCTCCAAAGCTTTTTCAGGAGCATCTCCTTGGAGCAGAGGTGAAGTGCCACAATGGCAGCACCTTCCCTGGCCACAGCTGAGGAATGTGCTGGCTGAGCTGCAGCCCATGGCCCTTCCCGAGCAAGACAACCCTGTTTCACTCCAGACCTCGAGACTCCAGCATGCAACTGTGTTTACACAGGCACTGACTGTTTAGTCTGGTCCATCTGACACGGATCTCTCGCCTGCAGGGACAGTCTGCATTCAAACTCCCCCAGCAGCCAAAAGATCCAAGAGGAGCTGCATGTGCCACAGGGCAAACCCTCACCTCCAGCTCCGTGCTCAGGCACCCAAGGGCCCAGGGAGGATTTCCAGTGTCACCTCATCCCAAAGGACACCGAGGCAGTGGGCAGGAGCGGGAAGCACTCCCAAAATTGTGTTTACTTTGCCGTGCCCCCGTGGCAGACTTCCTGAGCAGCGAGCACCCCGCTGCCTTCTGCTAGCTGTTTTATATTTAACTTGGCAGTGGGCAGTGTGTTGGCAATATCCCATCTGCTCCCCCCTTTCCCGGGAGTGATGTCAGCCAGCTCCCACGAGGGTGGCAGCAGCCTGGTGCTGCCCAGCCCTGCCAGGCTCAGCTGGGACATCCCAGCTGTGGCAGGTGATGGCCAGGGCTGCTCCACCCAAAACGTGCCCTGCCCCGAAGTGCCCGCTCACTGCCCCAGGATCCTGCCCATGAGCTTGCAATCAAAGCTCTGGCTCACACACCATTCATCTGTTTGGACAGATGAGGTCCAGGAATGAAGCCCCGGGCAACACGTGGATGCAAGAGTAGCAAACCAGCAGAAACAGCATTAAAATGGGATGTGCAGAGAGAGGAGGAGCAGACAGGAAACTCATTTTCTGTAGGAGCTGGATCTCTGCAGCCATTATTAACCATTATTAACCACCTCTCCCAGGACTCCAGGGCCTGGCCATGCTCCTGTGCCCACTGCTGACTGACACCCAGTGCTCCCCAACACCACCCCTGCCTCACACACTACCATGAAACCCACCTGGGGAGCAACCCTAAAACTCCACAGCGAGATTAAAACTGCTGGAAATCAGTAGTCAAAGGAGGGGAAAGCCTCAGGGACAGAAAACATCCCTGCTTTTAGCCTTCACTCAGACCCTGGGATGGCTCCATGGTCCCACTGAGACAAACAAAACTGCAGGAACAACATCACTGCAAACCCTCAGCCTCTCCTCACCCACCTCTGACTTTCAGAATATTTAGAACTTGAATCCATCTCAACAATGAACAGTCTAGAAAGCCACAGGTTTCTGAAATGAAAGGTGAGATTCTGCTGTCTGGTGAGCAACACAGCTGTAAAAGCCTCCGCAAGTATTGCAGGATTTGCTGCAGAACCTAAAATTACATTTACATTTCTTTTTAGACATCAATCTTCAACTTTTTTAGAACTACTTGTTTTAGTGATGTCAGAGAATCTTCTCTGTAAAGCTGCATGGTGCAGATTAAATCTCTGAGCCTTCAGGAAGACTCATGTTCTATTTTGGGGGACAAAGGTGTGCTTGGAAATGGCACTTACACTATTTTTTCTTGGGGGAGTGGGATACCTCTGTTCCAAAGCTGCAGGGACAGTGCCATTCTTACGGCAAAAAAAATTATCAGAAGCATTTCTTAAATATTCTTAGTTCTGGAAAATAAAAGGTACTTGTCATGAGGAGACAAGAGTTTAAGCACAGCGAGAAGGGTGATGGAGAAACGCATGAAGCAATACAAAAACTGCTTGCCAGCAAGAGCCGCATTAAAAAACCCTTTAGGGAAATTAATTTCTCCTTCAGCTGTAATTTTTGAACTGCAGCAACAAAAAAGGACAACTCCAGCAGACCCAGCAGCATCCTGACCATGGGATGAACTGCTTTAATATTTCAGCAGATGAAAAGCGTGAATGCAGCTCCAGTGCCCGTCTGCGGTCACGACACCAAAATGAAGTTTGGGATTTAAAAAGCCCAACACCAGTTCAGTGCAAGTTTAATGGATTGCATAAACCAGTATCCAGCCCAGTGTGGCCTCTGCCTGCCAGGCTCCAGCCCTCCTTCAGACTGGAGGTGTTTTCCACTGACAGACACGCTGTGCTGAGCCTGGAAGGTGCTGCCTTTAAGATCTTAATTATCCTGGATCCCACTGTAATGAGCTTCCTGCTCATTAGCACATGAGGGGCTCCTCTGTCCCATCAGGAGGGTGCTGGGACCACAGGGAATCTCTGCTGCCTCTCCATCAGTGCTGCACACACAGCATGGCCAGGGCAGGGAGAGGGATATAACCATAAAGATGGGGAAAATAAAAAAAAAAAAAACCACCCAAAATTATACATTCCTATTTGGCTTGTTAGCTCCAAAAAAGGTTTTAAAGATTCCACATCCTCACTGGGGTCGAGCAGAGGCCCAGATGTCAAACACTGCTGAAAAGCCATTTAATCACTGATGTGTCAAAAGGCTGAATAAGTAACAGAGCTGAGCCAAAAAATGGCTGGAAATTTTGGCCTGGTAAAATTTGAAATAGAAAAAAATAATAAAGGAGAAAAAGGAATTGTTTTTTAAAGAGTCAATTTTTCATTCAACCTGAAATTTTTGGTCAATCTCCATGTGATTTCTCTTTTCTTTCCATGTTAACCTTCGTAACTCTTTTTAAAGAAAACAAGAAGCAGGCCACTTCAGAAAACAGAAATTACTGCATTAAATTAAGAGGGCTTGATCCGAACTTCGCTTTGAAAATGTAAAACGACACATTTGGCATTGAGCAGGTGAAACATTCTGGACAGGATGATACAGTGAAAGAATCTGCAAATGGGAAAACAATGTTTCTGCTATTTTAAATAACTCATGTGCTCGGGTGCCCACACTCTGCTGCTGCTGGAAGTGGGTGCACGGGACCGTAAGAGGAACGTGGGATTTCCAGGATATGTGTGGGGAGCTGGGCTCTGATCCCCAGGACGTGCCTGAGCCATCTCCACCCTCACAGCAGCTGGTTTAACGTGGGATCAGGCATCCCGTGGGATCAGGCATTCCCAGCACTCTGACCCCGAGCTGTGCCCTCTGGAGAGGGGCTCCACAGCCCATGGAACGAGGAGGGGTTAGATGGGCTGGGGTTTGAACAGCTCTCCTCGTCAGGGGGCATCCTGTGACAAAAACAGCAGCTACCAGGGACAGCCCTGGGCAGCCTGAACTGCACTCAAGGCTGGCTTAGTGAAAGATCTCAGATATCCCTCTCAAAAAAAAAAAAGAGGAAAGAAAATGGAAAAATAGAAGAAAAAAGCCCTGAGCAATCCCCGTATTTGATCTTTTCCCTGCAGCAAGCAGGGATTTGATCCAGGGGAGCACAGCCCCACACAGAGCACCCCAGAGCACCAGGAGTGTGTCCAGCCTGCCCTGGCAGCCTGCAGAGGAGGGGGCATGCAGCAGTGACCTTGAGGGAACCCTGTTTAAACGGGTCTAAGACCCTTCAGAGTGCTAAAAAAGAGAAGTATCAGTACAAGACATCCCTGCAGTGAAGACAGAGCCATGGAGGCAGCAGTGAACAGTACATGCTCACCCTCCAAGAAAATGTGATGCCTTTTCTCTACACATCCTTCTAAGTCTCTCTGAGCCACTACATTTGAGGAAACTGCATGAACCAACATCTGCCTGCAGGCTGGAGAGGCTGCCCCTCAAATCCCTGTCAGAGGTACAATTCACACGTTTCTCCTCAGGCTTTTATGAAGCTGGGAGCCTGGGTTACAGAGAGCTCTGCACATCCCCTTGGAGAGATCTCTGCTTCTCTGGCTGACAAGTGTTTTCTGCCCCTTCCACCGCAGGAATGGCAGCAGCACTGGTGGAAACTGCAGCAAGTCAGGATTTCCTGCTCTTTGCAGGGCAGGCAGGGAGTTTTTATATAGTCACTTGAGACTCTAACTGGAGCCAAAGGACTGGATAGCTTGGGACAGCTAAACCGAGGCATAAGAACCCAAATCACCTGGGGATGGTGGTTTCAGGAACAGGACACGCCAAGAACAGCCTCTTGCAGTCACTTTACTGACATAAAATCCAAATTGCAAAGCTCAGGGCAAAGGCAGAGGCTATGGCTGTCCATACATTAGCACACACAGCACCCCTAAAATGCCCCACCACCCCCAAGAACAGAGACAGATGATGCCAAGGCCAAACACAACGTGGCAGGGTGTGACTTACTGAGGAGAGGTTCTCGTCTCGCCGCCTGCCCTGGCTGTGCCGGCTGATGAAGGATCGTGCTGAGAGTTTGTAGTGGTTCAGCAGACACGTGATCACCACCACCATCACCATCATCACCACCACGATTATGATTATCTGTACAAACTCCAACTCCGCTGCAAGAGAGACAGACAGACAGACTTTGAGCCGTCAGGAACAGCAGCAGGCAACCGAGCACAAGAACAAGTGAAATGGCTGAGACAACACTGACAACACTGCACCCTTCCTGTTACAGCTCTCACACGTGGGCTCTGTGTGCCCTGAGCCCACAAAAACCTCATTCATTCACTTTTACAGTGTCACAGAAGAGTCTCCAGGAGGGATCTTTGCAGACAATCCATACTGCAGAGCATTTCCCAGCCACAGCACAGACTGGACTTCCCAAAGACCTCCTGGGTGTCCCCGGCACCAGGCACAAAACCAGGAGCATCCCAGTGCCTCACGTGCCTCTCTGGGGGCTGCAGAGCCATGAACCAACAAAATTCATCCTAAGGAAACAGTTCAGCTAAAAAAAAGCTACATTTGAGCAGTTTTCTTCGCATCATCACCACTCCTTCCTGCGGGGAGGACGGGAGCACATCCCCGCACAAGCACACGTCCCCTCCATCCCAGGGCTCAGACACGGTGACACAGGGGACAGCACAGCACAGCACAGCAGGCACACAGCCCCCCATCCCTGAGCTGCCCACCCAGCACAGGAAGCGGGCGGGGAGAGCTCCTGCTTTTTGGCTGAGACGCCAGATGGGTGCGGTGCGTCTGCCACGGGCCGATCCCGCAGCCCCAGCCAGCCCTGGCTCAGGGCTCGGCCAGATGACAGCGGCAGCTTGAGGGGCTTCGAGTGGCACAAAGGAAAAGCTGCCAAAACCCAAAACCCCCTCCACACAAACAAGGACAAGCGAACAGGCTAGCTGGTTAACTCTGCAGACGCTTGGCAGGAGGCAGGGAGAAGGCGCTCCTAAAATTTCCTAAGGAAATAATTCCTCACACCTCTCTGAGGCTTAGGAAAATTGAGTACTGGAGGCAAACATTGTGCTGGGTCACTGTTTCCATGAATTTGCTGCCCAGGGAGTACATGCCATTCCCAAATTGCTCAGTCACTCCCTCCAGCCCCCTTCATGCCAGCAGTGCCCAGGACTGGGCAGCGACAACTCCGGAGCCCAGCATAAAGGAGGGGCCAGACAGCAAAATTCAATCATTCCAGGGATTTACACTTTGTTTGCTTCTCAGCAGCGACAGCTATAAAATCCAGTTTGGGAAAGCCATGCCCTAAGCTATCAGGGATGCTGCCATCTGTATTTAATCTACACAGACACACAAATATATATCTGCAGACACAGAGCAAGGCCCATCAGACCTCAAAGGGCACAACTCATACCAGCTGGGGTGGCTTCTGCTGAGTCAGGCAAATTTATTAAGTTTTTTGTTTGTTTTTTTTTTTTATGGAAAGTTTTCTCCTGACAGGTGGCATTTGAGTGCCAGTAAAAGCAAATAAATGTCAAGAAAACAGTCCAGGTGGTGAGTGCTGCCAGTTACCTTGGAGCTCTTTCTGCTAAACAGCAGCTATTTCTGCCACTGCCCAAAATGCTCCACCAGCTCTGCCCACTGCCTGCAGAAAGCAGAATTATGCCTTGAAAGCAGGAGCCTTATCTGGCACTTTGAGCTGGATGGATGAGGGACTCGGAGCCCAGATCCTTCCAGCACCCCTAAAATGCAGCTGCCTCTCCTCTGGAATGTGGCACACGAGGTGGGAAGAGAGGGATTAAAAGCCAAACATTCTAGAGGAGTTTTGCCTTAGAAATGCTTTTTAGCTAGAATTGAAGACAAGCTCTGGGTCTTTCACAGCAACTCCAACAAGCTGCCCAGTGCCATGGTGAGAGGAAGAGCATGGAAGAAAACCACATTCCCAAAAATCTGATCCAGCCCCAAAGCAGCACAGCTCATCTGTGGGACCCAAAAGCTGCCCCTGGTGCCCCGTGCTGGAGGAACTGGCTGGAACAGGAGCTGAGTGCTTCTGAGCAGAACCCAGACTGACCACAGGCACAAACACACCCAGACCTAAAGGGCTGGGAAAGGGAATGATGCACAACCATTTACAAAAAGGCACAGTGACTCTTCCCATGTCACCCCCACTATGGAGGGGTGTCCCTACACACCCCAAAGACAGGTCCTGGTGCCAGCTGTAACTGAGCACTGACAGCAGCCCCCCAGCCAGGCACAGGGCACCCCACAGCTCCCCTGGGTGCTCCCCTGGTCACCCATGAAGAGCCAGATCCCAGAGCCCCTGTGCCTGCCCTCCCCGTGGGCAGCAGAGCAGCCACCCAGCCTGGGTGCAGAGCCCATCTTTTGCACAAATCATCATGGAAAAGAAAAAACTAGCCAAGAAAACCCCAAATGTTTTTAAGAAGATGAGTCACTTCAGCCTCAAAATGCAGCATGTGCTCTGGCCATGGTAAGAAAACACAAGAAAAAATATAAATGAAGCTGGTGATGGAAAACTTCCTTTTCTGTTAAAAGGGGTTATATTCTAAAGAAAAGCAAGGCCAAAGTAGTAGCAAAGAAAAGTTCCTTTCCTAGGACAAGAGATTCCCTTAAATGAACCAAACCTTGCTAAATCGGTCCTGGTGCTTCAGTGACACAGGGGAAGTTTTGGCCACTGGGAAGTGCTGCCCCAACTCCTTCCCAGGAAGGAACACATGAGATGTATCACTTAAAAATGACCTAAACCAGGCTTCCTGCACACACAGACACAGAACCTGCAGAGCCTGAAGCAGAAGAAAGGGTGGGAATTCCATGTGGGACAACTCAGCAGTGTCCCGTCCATCCCTCAGTGCTCTGGGATTGCTGTAATTTGGGATTACACAACACCAAGAGGTGCTCAGGATGACTGCCAGAACAAAGGGGATGCTGCTTTGCAGCAGGGATGCTCCTCCTGCCCCATCTCTGCCCCAAGCCTGGGCTCTGAGGAGCAGCCCAGCCTTACCATGCCCAGGAGCAAACCCACCCCATATGCAGAGATGAGCTTTAATCCCAAGAACACTCAGGTTGCCCAATCTTGGCCTTTGGAAAAAACTAAAATAAAAGTCAAACCAACCAAAAAAAACCCACACACACACTCAATTTGTGCTTTTCATGTTTCAAGAGACTCATACCCACTCGAGGCACCAAAGTTTCTGCCAACTCTCCCTCTGTTTTAACTTGTCTTCATGAGCTTCTTTTCTGCAGAAGGGAAAACAAACCCAACACACTGCAAAGCTGGATATACTCAGTAAGATTTTTATCCAAGCAGCTCAGTCAAACTAATGAAGAAAGATCATTAAAAACCCAAAGTTTGAGTTAATATGTTATTATACAAGTGCAATTCAGCTGCTATGCTAATAAAAAGCCTTTGGGGAATGAAAAACAAGCCAAACTGCAAAGCACATAATTTATAATTCTACTGGTATTCTTAAAAACACACACACAACAAAACAAGAAAAAAAAATACTCAACACATTTTGTATTTGGCTTCCTAATCATTGTCACTTTTCAATTAGAAGAGACCTCATTCCATTTCTCTCTGTAATTTTCCCCAAGGGAAGTGTTATAAATGCACTAGGCTTTACAAGATGGGCATATTCCGCCTCCAAATGCAAGGCAAGGTCACACTAATTTAATTTTGCATAATTTTTATTCCAGAATACATTTCAAACTAACAGGTTCAGACATCACATTTAAGTGACACAACCTGCTTTTCCGTATTTTCCGTCTAGACGCGGCAGCTCCGGGAGCCGGGCGCTGTGCGTGCAAACGTTCTGCAAGTAAGCATTTTCCTCCCCCTCCCCTCCTCCCCAAGATTCTCACCACCCTAAAACGGGGCATTCGTGACCGAGGAGCAGCTCTTGTCACGTCCCATCCCTCACGGTCCCCGCTCCGAACCACGCGTGGCCTTGAACGAGGCTTCGCGCTGGGTTACGGAGATGTGTTCATGAGGGATGGAGATATCCTCCCTCCCAAAGCCTGGGGACTCCACTCTGCTGTGTTTACAAGAAGCTCGTGCCCTTGCTGCCCACCCTGCTGCCCAGTCATCACCACCAAAAAGCTCTAAAGTGTCTGAAATTTATGGATTTATGTGTGGGTCCCACGCTGGGGTCCCACTGCAGACCACACTCAGGGCTCCACACAAGCCTCCCCCATCTGGGAGCTTCCTCAAGTCCTTATAAACAAAATACTGGCACCCACAGGTTCAAATTAATTAATGTATTTACAAGGAGGGAGAGTGATTGAGCCAGTGGTGATGCTAGGAGCACCCTCACAGCCGTAGGGGAGGTGAGGCTGGGTTACTCTTTAAATGCATTGCCTTGCCTTTTACAGCTGCATTTCAGTTCATAAAATGCTTCCTATAAACTTTAATAATGCTATTCCTTCCACACAGAGTATCTCTGCAGAAGACAAACTCTCCAAACCACCACAAGTATAAAGGAGAAAAAAAAAAAAAATCAAACCAAAACCTGTATTTTGCTGCAATCATTCCAGACACTCCAGCTATCATTTACAGGTGGACAGAACAGCTTAAAGGCAGGGTCTCAGCCAAGATGACCTGTGCTTTCAGCCAGGTATAACACACACCTGCAGGTCAAACCAGTCATCCTTGAGCTTCAATTACAATTTCTATATGTACTGAAATTGTGTATCACGTGAGAAGTGATGAGAAGTGAAATTACTCAGGAGATAAGGGCTAAGATGAAGAAATGTAGCTGCACTAGCCAGAACTCCTAAGGAAAAAAGTTAAAAGAGACCTCACACATAACACATGCACACACTCTCTTATACATTCACACAGATATACATTCTTAACACACACTCTTACAAGCTCACACACACATTTTTACACATTCCTACACTCATACATACTCTTGTTAAAGAGTGTTCTCCCTCTCAGAGGCTGTGGACAGCAAAGAAGAGATGAAAGAACAAAGAACTTCAGATGGCAGATTACTCACCCTGGCTCATCTGCTAGGTCATCTCAGAAACAATCAGAGCAGGCAAAGTCATTACTGCACTATTTTTGTATTAGCATCTGCTACATTTATCTTCTAATACCTCCATAAAACCAGATACGAAGGGCCCATCAGACTGTCAACAATTGTGTTTGTTTACAAGACAGCACGGGAAGTGCTGCAGATTACAGAATATGATCTCAATATTGACAGTGCTGCTGCTGGCACTGACTGGCAGCACCTTGAACCTGCAGCAACACCGAGGCACCAGAGGGACCAGGACTGGGCCTGTGACAACAGGCAGGGCAGCTGGGAAAGGATCATTTTGGGCCTGTTTCATGCACCATCAGCACGGTGAACAGCTAAAGTTCATTTCTGGATTCAGCACAGTCGATTCTGCAGCGAGCAGGAATGGCGCCATGCGAGCCAGTGATGAAAGGCTGAGATGGGGCAGGAGGGCAGGGAGCAAGTGAGACTCAGAAAGGAGCCAGTTGGAAAAAAAACCATTGCTGGAAAACAAGGGATAGGGCCTCAAGAAGTCCTGTTCATAGTGCCAAGCCTTGGGCTGTGACTGTGTTTAATACAGTTTATTTTCTTCAGATGTCACCCCAGGTAATCAAGCATCACATCCTCTGAGTCACTGGCAAATGACAGCCTCATCCCCTCACCCCCATTTTTGTTTGTTTTAACGGAAACAGCCCCATTTCATGCTTAACAGCCACAGAAATATCAGACTGGTTGGGCCTCAGAACATTTTTTAGTGCTTAAAGAACAGAGGAACAGTCCTGGCCACACCACTGGGCCTGTTTTCAGAATGTCACCTCCCTGAGCTCGCCCGGCTCAGGGGCAGCTGAGGGGAGTGGGACACGCATCCGAGGGCCAGAGAGGCAGGATCAGCATGGCAGAACTCAGCTTTTACAGGGAAATGGCAAATGTGAGAGCTGGGGGCAGCAGCTCTGTCAGCCAGGACACTTCCAGCTCTGAGCAGAGACCTGACAACAGGACACTTGTCCAGAGAAACTCCTGAAGACATGAAACAGCTCCCTCAGAGCAGTGAGAACTAACAAGGCTCCTTGGGATGCACAGACTGTCTGAAATCTTGCATGTGCCAACCCCTTCTTTCTCTTCTGAGCCTATTTCTCTCTCTCACCCTCCCCTTTTCCAGGATTTTTAGACAAGGTATTTCACACACAGGCTGATCCCAGCCTACTGAGATGACTGGAAGGAGTACATGGCTTTTGAAGTTACTCCCAAGGGTGAGAACAGCTGAACTGGATTAAAAGAATAAAGTCGTTTTGATTTTGCACTTAAAAGACAGGTAAATTTGCTTGCTCACTAGAAAATGTTGAGCAAGGTTCATGGCCCCCACCAAGCTGAGAACATCCAAAATATCTCCTGCTTCCAGAGAGGAATCACAATAGCATCAGGCCTGGATGGTATCTGGGCAGGGGTGAGGGCAGAACATCAACCACTCCTTTGAACAAGAGCACCAAGAGAGAGGGACACAAGAACGAGAGTTCACCATCTGCAATCATAAACAGCCTGAACCAGAAAAAAAAAATTTACCAAATACTGAGTAAAAAAACACAGCACACAACATCCGGATCAAACCTCACCAGCTGACCCTGACAGACCAAACAGGTTTTGTTTGTATGGGGTATTTCTAACAGCCAGTGAAAATAAACACATTAATAAATAAGTATTTTCGTATACCCTGGAAACACTCCTGATCAATATGTGGCTTGCAACTGTAGAGTTGTTTTTTTTTCCTTCCACCCAGCAGAAACTCATGACAAAGGAAAGCACATCCCATTTATGAACTTAGCTATAAATACTTTTGCTAACTGCCATTTAGGAATTTCATTTCCTGCTTGAGCAAGTCCTGTTGAAAGAGGCAATTACCAAATTTGTTTCTAGTTATAGAAATAGATGTTTGTCGCTGCCCACATCTGTTTCGACAGACAAATTGCCAGACGCGGGCGCTCCAAGGAGAGCAAGTGCTCCATGCAGGGAGGGCTCTGCCCCCTCTCTCCAGAAAGCTGAGGGCAATTACAGGGATTGGGTTTCTGATTCCAGCTTCCTCCCAGCCCTGTCTCCCACTGCAATGGAGCTGCCTCGTGCTGCCAGGGCACCTGCAGCCTCCCTCAGCTGCACCCACCTGCGCCGCATCATGCGCTGGAGCCTGCTCCCTCCTCCTGCTGCCGCGGGGACACCGGGGAATTCGGGATTCATTTGTCACCCAGCCCAGCACAACAAGGCGCCTCGAGTTCTGGAGGTCACGAGGAGCCAGCAGGCTGCACTTGCTGTGCACGCAGAAAGGCAGGCAGCAGCAGGGCAGGGACATGGCACAGGCTGTCCTGCTCTGTGTGGGACACCCCAGCACACAGCACCCGGCAGGGATGGCACGGGGGACTGTGGATGTCACTGGCATCAGCCACAGCCTCTCCCAGCTGAACAAGTGCTGTACACACTGCATTTCAACAGCTGTCTCTCCATTCTGGCTGTCCCCTAGAAAGTTTCCATTTCCACCTTTTCTCGGGGAAACCATCCACTGGTCAATTCCCAGTGCACTCAGCCGTGACCCTGCCAGAGCCCAAAGCATCTCCAGGTGCCCTGGTGCCAGCACCCAACTCCTGTCACAGTGCCCAGCAAGTCCTGTGAGCCCAGTGCTCATGCAGGAGCACCTCAAGTGAGACACAGACAGCAGCAGTGCCTGTGCCTCTCTGCCACAAGCATGACACCCATCAACTCACACCCAGCGCCAGGGACACGACTGAGGTGCAGAAAAGCCACAAAACACCGTGAATTTTGGCTGGGCAACCTGTGCTCCTCCAACACTTTTACTCTGTACCAGCATGGCTCCCTCACACCACCTCCCTTATCAACCAGCACTGCCCCAGGAGCCCCCTGACATTTGGGAACGGTGCCGGGGACCCTGCCTGCCCCTGTCCCGAGGCTGCAGCTCCCCCGGGGGCTCCAGGACACGCAGCAGTGCCACAGGGGCTGCCCTGGCTCGCAGACGGGTGGCGAAACCCAGATTGAGCAAGCTGGCCAAAGCCACACAGGTCATGACAGGGCTGGAACTGCGACCGGATTTCCTCAGCACGGTCCAGGGCCAAAAAACGGGAAACGCTCCCTGCTCTGCCTCTTCCCAAGCACTGCTATCATCTGTGCCACTCTGCAGCTCCCGCTCGCCACAGGAGTGACCTTTTGCAAGGCAAGCTACTCCCAGGGAACAAGGACAATCTTAAGTTACAGGCAAAATTATGCACTGCAGGGAAAAAATATGCAAAATGCATGCAAATGCCCAGACAAGGCACTCTGTGTCTGGTCACTGCAGGATTCAAGTTTAGTTCTTNAAAATTATATTTATATATATATATATACACACACACCAGAGTGAATGGGGGAGGCGAGTACAACCGCCTCAAATCTGACAAAATTAAAGGTAATAAATTTACTTCCACCTCAGCTGCAGCAACAGCCTGAGAAAGGTTTTAACTCCCACAGCAGATCTGCTGGGAAGTCTGTTTCGTTGGGGGGTTCTGCATGTGCAGGTTTTAGGGTGTACACAAAGAGAAGGCCAGGCACAGATGGGGTTTGGGGCCAAGAACAGCACTGGGGTCAACTGCCCTTCCTGAGCATCCTCATCCTGGGCTTCCCTGCCCTCTCTAAGCAACACAATCACCATGCCCATCCTGAGGTGCTCTGCTCCCTCCCCTGAGCATCCCCATCCCAGGGATCCCTGCCCTCCTGAGCATCCCCATCCCGGGGTGCTCTGCCCCCTCTCCCGACCATTCCCATCCCCATCCCCATCCCGAGGTGCTCTGCTCCCTCCCCTGAGCATCCCCATCCCAGGGATCCCTGCCCTCCTGAGCATCCCCATCCCGGGGTGCTCTGCCCCCTCTCCCGACCATCCCCATCCCGGCCCATCTGCCGGGTCCCTCCTGCCACCCCACTGTCCCGCTCCCCCGTCCCATCCCCAGACACGCGGGCCAGGGGTGCTGCGGGGAGCCGATCCCCGGGTNGGGAGCCGACCCCCGGGTCAGCCCCCCACAATGGGCCCGTGGGGAGGCGGTGGAGCCCCGGCTGGCCCATCCCGGCCGTGCCCCGCCACCTGCCCGCCGGGATGCGGGATGCGGGCGGCAGCTGCCCCGCACCGGGCGCAGGGCGGCGAGAGGGCACGGCACCGACGGGAGGATTATCCACGGACACAGCCTGTCCCCTTTTCACTGCCTTTAACAATAAAGCAGTAGCTATAGCAACGGGGTTAATTAATGCATCGATTTGCATAACTAAAAACTCCGCACCCATTCAAAGCCCGCCCGATGCGTTCGCTCCTCCGGGGACCCGCACCCACGGCGGGGACAGCGCTGCGGGGACACCGAGAGCCGGCCCCTCCTCACACCTCCATCCCCGCCGAGCGTTTGCACACCAGCATGTGCAAAAGAGCAGGAAAACGGGGCCCGAAGCGTCCTTCAAAAAAAAAAAAATAAAACTGAGGGGAAAAAGTGATTTTTTCAGGGATGGAGGGAGTAAAGCGCATTCCAAGGCAGAGGGGGTAAGGAGATAGGGAATGTAAAGGTTTCAGACTATCGTATAACCAGAGGGGGAAATGTCTTCTCACCACAAACATGCATCTGCATGATGTCTAGACAGTCATAAAAAGGGCAATTAAAGTACTGCAGGCTGCAGTAAGCCAATGTCTCCTCTCCCAGTCTAAACAGTTGAAACATACTGCACGAACTTCGGGGGGGAAAAAAAAAAATATAGGATAGAGAGAGGAAAAAGACAAGTTTGTAAAGAAAAATGTTTTGAAATTCAGCTTTAAATAAGCCAGTAAATTAATTCAACCTTGTCACATCTCTGCCTTATAGCATATCAAATATTCCGCCTGCGTCCTGTCTAGACTGCGATAACAAAGGGCATTTAAAGCCCTGCAAGATGCGCTGACAGAGTAGCCATTTAAAGACGCAGTATTGCTTTCTCCATCTAAAACGATTTGTCAGATGGAGTTAAAATGAAAATGATAAGTAATCACTCTGGTTCACAACCATTTCAAAAGGGAAAAAAAACCACAAAACCCCCACAGCTCGTAGATATAAATCCCACTAAAATCATTCCAATGTATCGTTCCAGTGGGATTTGTCTGGCCTCTTTTTTTATAGCATTTGCTTTTTTTTTTAATTTATTTTATTAATCTGAGATGTCAGTAGCTTTCTGCAGCACATGCATTTCTAAACAGGAGTGTATTAAGTTCAAAAAAACCAGCTTCAAGTTTTAACTGATTTACTGGCATAAAATAAAATGATGACTCGTGGAGAAACACTATTTTAACCCCAAGGGTTAACAACACTGAAAAGGAATTTTTTGTTTTTATTTACTTAGAAACAAAAGAATATACTGTATCACATGAGAAAAATTGGCCAGTCCTCATCACTGACAGAGCTGAGCCTGCTCAGTCCCAGTCCTCAGGAATGTGAAAAAGAAAAGAAAGTTAAAGCAAACTATTTGGGTGTGGAGAGTGTTGGTTCTTTTACCGACAAAGGAGAGTTTTCTGGAAAAAGCAAAACAAAATATAATCCTAACACAAGAAACACTCTCCTTCCTCTCTGAGCTTTATCAATTGTCGAAGAACCAAAAAACCTCAAAATAAAATACACAGACGAAATTGCTGATCTGCTGAAGGGGAGGGCAAACACTGCCTGTGACGGGGCCAGGCCACAGCCACACGTCCACCCCAGGGCAAAGGTGGCCTGAGAGCCTGTTTGGGACATGGCATGAGCACATGGCCCTGGCACCACCCTGTGCCCAGCCCCAGGTCCAGCCTCACCGCCAGTCCCTTCTACAGGGGAGGGTCACGGTGGAGTCACCCATGGAAGTCCAGAACCAGCTTGAATTCAGTTCTTCTCTGCTCCTCACCCTATAGCATCCCACCACCACCTCATCTGCACCTCCCTCTGTCTCCCAACCCTTATTTCTTAATTATTATTTTAATAAGACTGTTTCCAACTTCATTGTTCATTCCGCAATAGCCCAAGGGCTACAACTGTTCATTAGACAGAATTTCTGCTTTAATTGCACTGACACAGATGTGTAGGTTATCTGGAAGAAATTACCAAAATGAGCAGTAAGGAATGGGTCTGGATGCTTTGCTTCCCTTACAGAGAATTTAATTTAACATTATTTCCCCGTACAAGCAGCACCATTCCCTGCACTGCGGGTTTGCAGAGGGATTAACCCCAAACTGTTCCCACTGCACACAGGTGCATGAGGATTCCCACAGGGGTGAGGGGCAGGTCTGGGGGCCCTGTGGGATGGTCTGTGTCCCCCTCATGTCCCCCAGGCAGCACAAATCAGTGACATTCCCCTGAGAGTGGAAGCATCTGGGACCACGGATAAAGCTTTGGGGAAGAAGTTGGGCCACCACAGCTCAACATGCCTGTCCCTGCGTGTGCCAGGACTGGAAATGGCTCCCTTGGTATGCCCTCACCCTCTGGAAAGAAGAAACACCAAAAAATGTCATCACTTCTGCTCAGCAGTGCCTGGGCTTCGAACCCACCGTGGCTGGGCAGCTGCCAAATCAGCCATGGAGTTCACATGAACTTCCTCTGCAATTCGTGTTGGCAAGAGCCAGACAAATAATAGCCCTGGATTCAGGGAGAATGCCAGCATTATTTCTATTTAAAACCTCTATTTGAGCTTCATAGACTCATTCTTCACACATGATACACATGTACACACAAAATACAGAAGTGAGCCAGATCCAGAAGCATTTCACTTCACCAAGAGCAGCGCCTAACAAGAGCAATTTCAGATTTTGGCTCTCTGCGACTATTTAATAGATTTTAATTCAATATTAAAAAGCATGAACCTGCCAATTTTTTGTTATGTCTTCTTGCCAGGAAGAAGAAATAAAGTTGTTCCGAACTTCTTTATCAAACCATCCCCTCTTCCAGACAAGGGGCAGCAGCCCAGAGGCATCTCCTGGCCAGGCAAGGCTGACAAGGGTGGGCTGGAACACCATCAAGGTTCAAGTCCCATCCCTAAGTATGTCTAAAAGCCAGCAGAAATGTCTCCTTCAGCCAAACTTGTCTTTAAGGGGGAAGGAGAATTTCACAAATGCTTCATGTTAAAAATCCCGCATTAAAGGGAAAAGGCTTCTCTTTGTTGCTAGGGGCTTTCCTTGCTTCGTATCTGCCGAAAACCTTTCAAATGCCACCATTGTACTTAGGAAAAAAACAACCCCGAGACTGAAGCACCTCGTGTGCTAAAAATCAAGAGACAGAACACATCAGTTCCGTCTTTCGTTTGCAAGTACTTTGCTCAGGCCTGACTTCGTTTTGTGTCTTGGTCCTCGATGCTTTTTGGCAGCTCGCTCCAGACTTACTGGCAAGGGCTAAAAGGTTTCTATTTAGCTGGTGTCAGCTGAGCATCTGTGCCGGCAAGAACCGGAGTGGGGGGTGATCCCGACTGCCTTTCAAAAGCACATTTCTTTCTGGAAGCTGCCACAATAATTTGGTGTGAGCGCGTTTGGGGTGTCTCCCTCCGGAGGGGTGCCCCGGCGCAGCGCTCGCTGCGGGCAGCGATCCCTGCTCAGCGGAGGGAAAAGGAGCTGGGAACGCTCCCTAACCTGTGACCCTGACAACAAAAGGCAGGCAGAGCGTCTAGACCTCCAGTCTGCCGGGGAGTGAAGGGAGCATTGTGCTCCGGCACGCCGGGGCTGCTCACACAAGGCGGGCACAGAGGCGCTGCGGGGCAGGAGCGGCGAGGCAGCCCCAGCTGCAGCCGCGGCATCGCCCGGAGCCGCTGCCGGAGCAG
>VZTB01015638.1:746155-767158 GCA_013397245.1 Thryothorus ludovicianus | reverse complement strand
CAGGCTCTGCACGGCAGCTTCCACCTCCCCGAGCAGCTGGAGCCCGTGGAGGTGGAAGGAGCCCATGGCATTTCCAGCCCCGGGTTTCCCTTTGGCTCCGTGTGTGTCGCACACAGCATCCTCACGCTCCCCAACACGGCGATCCTGCAGTCCCAGCCCCGTGCAGATCGCCAGCAGGGAAGAGCAAAAAAATTAAATATATGCTTCCTTCCACAGAGCCTTTATTTTGTGCTTTCCCTGTCTGGCTCAGTTAAAAGGGGACAAACCAAGATGTTCCCTCTCTGCCAAGCCTAGAGGTCAGGTCAACATTCAGAAAAAGTCCCAGCTTTAACACATATTTCTTGTGTGACCCTGATCAAACCTCTTGGCTTCCCGGTGTTGAGGTCCCCACATATAAAAATACAAATACCTTAAATAAATGCTAGAGCTAATGGCAGGTTACTGTCAGGGAACTGCACGAAGAGACAATAAAAGACCTATTAAAAGCCCTTGTCCATCTCTGACAGAAAGAAAACACTAATATCCAGTACTTAAAGAGATGCATTAAAGGAAAGAGAGCATCCAGGGGGGTTAAGGACACCCCTGGCAGAGCAGTGAGGGGAAGCATGCCCAGCCAACCACCCCCATGTGCCCTCAGGACAAGGTTTTGGGGTGATCCCGTGCCCTGGCCATGCCCTGACCTTGCCAGCACAGGCAGCAGGAGCAGCAGCTGCCCTGAGCACAGCCAGCACAGATCAGGGTCACAGGCAAACCTGGGAACCCACAGATCAGAACTCAGAGCAAAACAAACCCCTTTCATTTCACTGTTGCTGAAGGAAAGGTAAATACCTGGAAGATGTGCTCTAGCCCAGCTGTAAAGCCAGTGTGACCCGTGGTGGCACTGGTGTGGTGCCACCCTGGCATCAGTGACACTGCTCCACATGAGACCTGCAACCCTGGGCACAGCCAGCCCAGGCAGCTCCAGGGAACCCCCTCCCCTCCTTCTGCCAACTCCAGGCTGGAGCTCTGGAGTTACAGCCTGAGACCAAGCAAAACCAGACCCAGCAACTGAGATCGTTTAAACAGCTTTTAAATCCCCACCTCCTTCTGATGAGAGGAGATTATCAACAGCTGATGGTGAATACAGAGAATTCTGAGCAAGAGAAGAGTTTTAGTAGCCTGGTAGCCACCAGATGCCAATCCTTCACCAGCACACCTCACCCCATCCATACCTTACACAACAAGAAGGTGAGGGACAAGGACTTTCTTCTCCTCCTGCCTCTGTTGCTTCCTACCCCATCTGCAAAACATCACCAGTCCTGTGGCAACTCCTTCTTGCTTCGCTCCAGGTCCCTGGGACTACTGAGGCAGAATTGTGGCAGGACACTGGATGGTGGCACCGGGGGCAAGATGCCACCACCTGCAGCCTCAGCAGGGCCCAGCCAGAACTTCCTCACAGCCTGGCACCTGCCATGGCAGCAGCTCATCTCCTGACAACTGCCTGGGATTTATTTTTGGTGCACATGCACGGGGAGACTGAGAGATCCCACACTGGGATTTTATCAGCAGTGCGCAGCTATGGAAACAAACGCATTTAAGACTAATATAACAAAATGCCCAAACCCACAACAATAAAATAAAGAACAGTGCACGTTGGCATTTTCACAGGGGAGCATTGCAGTGAATGCACAGCACGACCCAGCTTCTCTCAGAATTCACCCAAACTTTTAAGAAATCACATTTTCATGTGCTTACATGTTTAGCCATGTGAATTTTGCTTGGTGCTAACCCTCCACTCTGCCCTTTGATTTCACAGAGTCCAAGGAATGCATCTCCTCCAAAATAATATCAATAGCCATTTGTTGAGGGCATTCTCTCCTTCCCCCTCTGTACCCATTTCCAAGCCACCCTCCGTGAGGAGAGCTGACACAAAATCCAGCAGAAACTGCAGCACCCCTTTTTTTACTCCCCATGGAGGGGACACAGTGGTGTCTGACCATGCCCTAGTGCACAGATCTGGGCAGAGGCTGCAGCTCAGCCAAACTGTTCCCTCCCAGCAGGCACGAGAGGGATCCACAAGTCATTTCCAGAAACCCAAGAGTCTGACATCCACACCACAGACACCCAGGAGTTACCAGGGAGATGCTGGAATACCTTAAAAACCAAGGAAAAAAAAACCCCTGTGCTTTTTTTCCCGTAGTGCTGCTCCCTGCCCAGGTGTGGTGTTCTGACCCACCACGTGCAGGGCTTTATCCCAGGTGCCACAGGGATGGGCACGGGCATCTCCCTGGGATGGGCAAGGGCATCTCTCCCTGGGGCTCTGGCTCTGCAGGCAGCACCAGGGCGCTGCGGGAGGACGCGGGTGGTGGAGGTGACAATGTCTGGGAATGCCGGCCCAGGCTGGAGCTGCAGACAAGGACCCAGACAACAAAGGCGAGGCAAAAAGCCGTCTGATAGAGGCAGCCCCGTCTGGCAGGCCGGGCTTTCAGAAGCCCGGGCATGCACTGATGTCTGCAAGCACAGCTCTTCGCTGGGCGCACAATAACCCCGCAGCAAGATCACTGAAGTGTCCTGCAGCACACTCCAAACAGCATCCATCTGCTAAGATGAAAAAAACCCAAAGAGAACAGGAGTGCAGCAAAGGAGCAAACAACTGGAGACTGCAGGGAATGACTCTACAACAAACAAAAATTATGCTTAATTTTCTGTTATTTATACTCTAAGAAAACCGCATGTTTTCACTTGCATCTCTGCCTCCCTCCCCGAGGCACAAACACACACACACACACACACAAAATGGGCCGACCAGGGAAAGAAGGAAGGGCANGACCAGGGAAAGCAGGAAGAGCAGCACAGCTCGAACACAGCTCACACGCTTTCCCAAATGACAGCACGAGAAAACGGGTGTGAGTTTTACAACCGTGGAGCAACAGCCAAACACCTTTTGCTGGAGCGAAACCGCCCCGAGCAGCCGCTCAGGGCACTGGGACACCGCGGCTCCCTCTGCCCGCCTCATCTGCTGAGATCTTAAGGCATTAATATGAAATAAATGGAAATAAAAGCACTGACTGCTGCAGGACAGTTTCCCTACAGGCTGGTTTGAGTGTCCCAGCTCCGGGGCTGATCCCAGCCTCAGGCTCCCGGGGTTCCCTTGCCTGGTGTCTGCACCACGATAACGCTGCCGGGGGACCGGTGGTGTCTCTCAGCTTTTTTGCATAAGCAAGGACTATCCTGCTGTGCAACCAAATTGTGCCACCAGGCTCGAAATAAAGGAAATGAAATAATTNTGCTAACCCTCCACTCTGCCCTTTGATTTCACAGAGTCCAAGGAATGCATCTCCTCCAAAATAATATCAATAGCCATTTGTTGAGGGCATTCTCTCCTTCCCCCTCTGTACCCATTTCCAAGCCACCCTCCGTGAGGAGAGCTGACACAAAATCCACCAGAAACTGCAGCACCCCTTTTTTTACTCCCCATGGAGGGGACACAGTGGTGTCTGACCATGCCCTAGTGCACAGATCTGGGCAGAGGCTGCAGCTCAGCCAAACTGTTCCCTCCCAGCAGGCACGAGAGGGATCCACAAGTCATTTCCAGAAACCCAAGAGTCTGACATCCACACCACAGACACCCAGGAGTTACCAGGGAGATGCTGGAATACCTTAAAAACCAAGGAAAAAAAAACCCCTGTGCTTTTTTTCCCGTAGTGCTGCTCCCTGCCCAGGTGTGGTGTTCTGACCCACCACGTGCAGGGCTTTATCCCAGGTGGCACAGGGATGGGCACGGGCATCTCCCTGGGATGGGCAAGGGCATCTCTCCCTGGGGTTCTGGCTCTGCAGGCAGCACCAGGGCGCTCGGGGAGGACGCGGGTGGTGGAGGTGACAATGTCTGGGAATGCCGGCCCAGGCTGGAGCTGCAGACAAGGACCCAGACAACAAAGGCGAGGCAAAAAGCCGTCTGATAGAGGCAGCCCCGTCTGGCAGGCCGGGCTTTCAGAAGCCCGGGCATGCACTGATGTCTGCAAGCACAGCTCTTCGCTGGGCGCACAATAACCCCGCAGCAAGATCACTGAAGTGTCCTGCAGCACACTCCAAACAGCATCCATCTGCTAAGATGAAAAAAACCCAAAGAGAACAGGAGTGCAGCAAAGGAGCAAACAACTGGAGACTGCAGGGAATGACTCTACAACAAACAAAAATTATGCTTAATTTTCTGTTATTTATACTCTAAGAAAACCGCATGTTTTCACTTGCATCTCTGCCTCCCTCCCCGAGGCACAAACACACACACACACACACACAAAATGGGACGACCAGGGAAAGCAGGAAGAGCAGCACAGCTCGAACACAGCTCACACGCTTTCCCAAATGACAGCACGAGAAAACGGGTGTGAGTTTTACAACCGTGGAGCAACAGCCAAACACCTTTTGCTGGAGCGAAACCGCCCCGAGCAGCCGCTCAGGGCACTGGGACACCGCGGCTCCCTCTGCCCGCCTCATCTGCTGAGATCTTAAGGCATTAATATGAAATAAATGGAAATAAAAGCACTGACTGCTGCAGGACAGTTTCCCTACAGGCTGGTTTGAGTGTCCCAGCTCCGGGGCTGATCCCAGCCTCAGGCTCCCGGGGTTCCCTTGCCTGGTGTCTGCACCACGATAACGCTGCCGGGGGACCGGTGGTGTCTCTCAGCTTTTTTGCATAAGCAAGGGCTATCCTGCTGTGCAACCAAATTGTGCCACCAGGCTCGAAATAAAGGAAATGAAATAATTCTCTTTTTTGCCTCTTATTTTAGATTATGACTTTTACTAATTGATGCTTGATAAAAACCTAATGAATGATTTGTAAGCATTATAGGCATGTTAAGGATCTGAGTATGGTTATAAGCCAAGGTCATAAGGTCTATTGACTTTCCAGGCTCTATAGCAGTTGATTTGCCATTTATTAAAATCACTTGTTAACACTTTATTGAGCTGGTTCTTCCCCAGCAGGCTTGGGACACCATATTTGAGCAAAGACACCTTGGTTTTGAGGTACTGTCATAAACCCAATTCTAAACTGAGAGACAGACCCATAAACATTACAACAGTGTCTTTTTAAAGGCTCTTTTGCAAACAGGCTCAGCTCAAATCCAGGAGCCTGGTTTTGTCAGTGCTGAACATGGGCATCTCTGGCCACACTCAGCACAAGTCCCACATCCCATGACTTAGAGAGGTTCAGGATGTCAGCCATGTTCATAAAACAGAGTGAAAATCTCTTTCCTCAATGTAACACTGCTCATCAGTTTGCCAGAGTAGCAGCACACAGAAGAGTACTGCTGCTTAAAATGACACTCAGCTTTTGAACAGCAGAAGGAAAAAAAAAATCCCATCCAGGATTACCAAAGTGCAGCCAGATATGGATAGACAAAAAGCAGCAGGTTTGCACAGTCAGCCTCTGAAGACACCACTGCATCCCCCTGTGCAGCAGGAGCAGGTAGCTGCTGCTCTCGGGGCCAGGCAGGGTCCCACCCGTTCCGTGGAGCAGAACCCGGGCTGTTTACGGTACAGCAGCTGCAATCATGCAATCAGCCTTTGTAATTAGATCTTGGCAACTCTTGAAATACTTCACTTACCCAGTTTACCTGGAAAGGTGCGACCTAAACATTCAGTGCCTGGAGACATTTGAAAGAAAAACAGAAAGGATCCGTCAGTGATGGGAGCCACCTCCGAGCGGCTGCACACACACCCCAGCTCCCCTCCTGGGGACTCGTCCTGCAGAGCTCCCCTGGCCAGCACACACCTGCTCCCACCATCTCCACAGGGCCAGCACTACCAGAGGTGCCACCACTCCTGGACAGTGACCCCACGTGCTTTTCCCACACCAGACACTGCCACGCAAGGTCCCGTTCCTCTCCCCCCTGCTTGCCCAGGACTGCTCTCCTGATCTCTCCTGATGGCAATGCCAAAGCTTCACGCAGGTTTGTGAAGTTTCTGGGATCACTCAGCCCACCCCAGACACCTCCCTGCCACATCCTGCAGTGCCAGACTGCCTGTCCATGGCAGCACTCTGCGCTTCAAGGCACTGCTGGTCTGTCTGTCACATTCTGTCTCCTCTGCAAACACACAGAGCTGAGCCCCACATGCTGCCGAGCCTGGTGAGAGCTCAGGGTCCCCTGACACCCCATGCTCACACCGAGGGCAGTGGAGTGCTGAACGGGAAGAGCCACGACAAAATCTTGCACAACACTCCAGCAGCAATGCCCAGCAGATGCATTTTCAAGAGAAGAGAACAAAGCCGCAAAAAGTTTGCAACAGAAGACAACTCATGACTTCTCTCTCACCCATCAGAGTGTGGCTGCCTGCAACACTGAAGGGATTACGGGACACGGATCCTCCCCAGGGCCTGGCAAGCTGGGACATTCTGGGCTGGGTGGGAGCTCTGCATCCTGCAGGAGGCTCGCCAGAGGAACACGTGTACACTTGACTCTTTTATGAACCTGTAAGAACTGTCTGTCACTGATAATGGTTCACTGGTACTAATCAGTACAGTCTGATCAGGAGTCCTACTGGCCTATAAAAGTGGCTTTTAACCCGAGAGCAAGGGAGGCAGCACGGACACACCGCCTGCTCCTCACACTGCTCCTGCCTCTGCAGCAGGACAGCAGGCTGGCAGCCCCAAGGGAATATAGCAGCACATCACTGCTCTCCAATAAAGCATTAAAAAGTTACTTTCCACACACCGGGGATGACAGAGAAAAGCAACTTTTTAATCCCAGGAAAAGATTAAGGATCAGAGAGTTGCTCTAAATTACTGCAGCAGCAAAATAACGAGAGGTCACAGGCTGGACTCACTGATGTGAAGTCAGGCTGATTTAGATGTTTCACATGCAGGTGTTCAAAAGTGCAAACACGAGGTGTCACCTGAATGCACACGGGCAGCCAGGGGTCCCCAGGCCCATGGGCACCAGCACCAGCATCCCTCTGGAATGGGCACCGACCCCGAGCACGACAGGAAAGGAGAAAGGAATTCTGCCGAGCCAAACACCAACGTGTGGCAACAAGCTTGGACCTCCTCCTGCTCCTGCTCCTGCTCAGCCAGCTCACTGCACAAAGCCTGAAAAGGGGTGGGAGGCTGGAAAGGAGTGAAAGGCCAAAAGAAGACTGGAGGCCAAAAAGGGTGGGAGTCCCAAGAGTAAAATGTAGAGTCTGAGAAAAAGTGGATGCCAAAATGGCTTGGGAGACCCAAAAGGGTGGGAGTCCAAAGGAAATTTAAAGGTTGAGAAAAACAGACGCTGTGCATGCAGCTGGCTGGAGCAGGATCAGCTTTTCTCTGGCTAAATTTCCAAAAGGGTAGAAAGCAATGTCTCTCCCCTCCCTGCTCCACAGCCCAGGTGATGCAGCGTGACACCCTGTGCACGTGTGGGCATGTGCTCCCCATCATGTTTCATCCAAGATGTTTAGCCATGGTCTAGGATGCGTGGGAGAAGCCAGCCTCAGCCCTCTGAAGTCAGGCAAGATTTTGGGATGCTGCTTCTCCCCTCTCTCTTAGCACGCCTGCCTCACCCATCCTCACATCTGCCCTTTAGGTTTAGCCACACATTTGCCAACTTCTTAAATGCAAATGAGAATTGGCACATCAAGTCGGTGCTTTAAACCTGACCAGAGCCACCCTCAGCTCTCCTCCCTCCCTCCTTATATGCATAAACTTTTTTAAGCAATCGGCAGCAGCAGGGAAGAGATCCAGGGAGTGGCTGAGCCGTGCCCGGAGCCCTTGTGCAGCCACAGCGCTGCCAGACAGCTCCATGGGAAGGGTGGCTCAGGCTCTCTGCCCACCAGCAGCACCATGGAACCAGTAATTACCCTGGCTGGACCAACACCTGCTCGTGGTTTTGTCTTACACTGTTTGTGCAACCCAACAGGCTGCCAACAAAGCAGGGATGTACTTTGCCTAAACAGGTGAAAACATGAAGCAGGGAACGGAGCTGTCCCACAACGCCTCTGTGCAACACACGCTGGAAAAATCACTGCTGCTTCAGCCTGCAAGGCCGCAGAGCAGGGCACAGCATGGCATGCACTGAAAAGGCAAGAGAGGAGGGAACAGGGCTGCCCATCTGCAGAGCCCAGCCTCTGGATCCAGCCCCACACTGCTGCAGGGCACACGGATGTTCTTTGCTGGGCTGCAACGCCAGCACCAAAAAGCCTGGCTTGCCAGGAGAGTCCTGCTAAACTGAGCATGCCACGTGGGACAGCACAGAGGATGTGACACCCAGCCAGGGCTGCCAGCTCCCAAAAATGCCCTGTGCCAGTTTAGAGCAGAAGTGCCCATTCCCATGCCAGGGATCTGACCCCCGTGCTCACGGAGCAGCTCAGCAGAGGGGTGGGAAGGGCAATATGAGGACCACGAGTGACCAAGGGCAAAGACCCCAAAGGAGCACCGGGGCCAGCCTCAGCCTCTGGCAGAATCAGCTCCAACCCCACCAGGTCACACCCAGGAGAAGCTCTCCCCTCATCAGCAGATGGGATTTGTTGTAGATGATTTGTCCTGGAATAAAAACACCAGCCCCACCTCTGGCAGCATATTTACTGAAAGCCACTAAACATTAAACAGAGGCAAAAAGTGTATCCCAGCAACATCTGGAATTTATCCCTTCTCCCTTCTGAAAAAAAAAAAAAAAATCATGCTCTATTCTTTTAAAGAAAAGTGATAATATAGAATTATAATGCTGGAAGAAGATAGAGAAGAGCAGAGATTTTCTTTGAAATGCTGTTTAGACAATTAAAAAGGGATAGTTTCAAAGAAGCAGCAAATACTCTCTCAGCTTTTTCCACCCTGTCTCGCAGTACCAGGCTTTCTTCACATGCCTTGGCTAAGAGACTCCAAGAAAAACAACAGATTTTATTCATCCTTTCAAGACCTTAGTAAGCTAGAAAGGAAACCAGCTCTCAGGCCTAACTGGCTGAAGATAGACCAAATAAAAAAATATATTCTTCCAATTCCTGCCAACAGGATCCGAAGGCACCTTGATTTCTATGAAGAAAATCTGCTTTGGGATGAGCTTTCCAAAAGAGGATGTGTCAGTCTTTACCCAGGAGAGCCAATACTCTGTCTCCCCAGACAGAAGAACGGAAAGGCTTTAAATATTAAAACAGGAAAAGCCATGGGGATTAATATGAGGATGCAAGGTCAAAATGTGATATCCTCCACTTCCTCAGGCTCCTGATCCCAGAATGGCTGGACAATGACCCCACAGCATCACCTGTGCCTGGATGCAGCTGGGAAACCCTTCCCAGCCTTCCTGACAGGGGAAGTGCAGCAGTCGCTCTCACGCCAAGCCCACAGAAGTGCCTCCAGCTCCTAAATTACCCAACGACTTAAACGGACTGCATTGATCTGGCTGGAAAACAAAGCTGCAGCTCTTGGCACGTGCCCACTTAGGAGGGTACAGCTGCATTTTTCACCTGCAAGCAGTAACAGTCAGAGATGCCCTTTCCCTTGACACGGGCAGCTGAGGGGAGAGGCTGAAGGGCAAACACAGGAGAGAGGGAACCACCTCACTGCAGACACCTCTCAGACACAGCAGAGCCCCAGCAAATGACAGGTATGTCCAGTTTTGCAATCGAGGGCAAGGCTGTTCCTAGAACAAGTGCCATTACTCAGGCTCCTCAACCCCCATCTCCTCGGCTGCACGTGGACTGGATACAGGATTTCATCAGGACATTAAACTCAGAAGCTGTAAAATCACTGTGCAAAAACCCAATTATACCTATTTTCGTAACAGCCAATTTAAGCTTGTATTTAGGTCCCCTCACATACCCCTACGTTACATAAAGCATTTCTTCCACTTGAAATGTAGCTTTCTAAAGGCCATTTTGCTTAATTTAATGGATGCTTTATGTGGGTCTGCAAATCTCTAGAAACTCAACCGAGGAGGACACAGCAGCGAGACACGGCGTGATCCCGTCGTGAGCACACAGCAAGAACAGAGAGGCTGAAAGGCATCTCCAAACCCACGAACCTGCTGTGACTGGAGTGCACTTGTGCTCTGAAGAGCAGCAAAACCCCATGGTCAAGTCAAAAGAGGAATTCCTGAACATCTGCACGCACTGTTAACCCATTCCAGACCGGGCAGCGCTCCGCAGGCTGAGCAGCAGGATGGATCCTTTCCTCATTCCACAGCCACTGGCTGAACTGAGCCCACTCAGGCTTCCCTAGGATTTCCAAGAGCTGCTTTCTGCACTTCAAGTAAATAAATGCAGTCATCTCTTTTTCCTTCCTTTTTTTTTTTTTTTTTTTTTTAAAGCTGCACTAATAAAAAGCTCATAGCGAAATCTATTAAATTGAGTCTGTCCATTATGTTTATTGGTCCTTACAATTCAGGCCTGGATGGCAACTCAGTGGAGGTTATTGTATTTATCAAGTGTATTTATCAAGAAAACCATGAGAACAAATAGGATTAAAAGCTATCAGCAGGACAGCATGTATTTGTAACCCTGCAGTTTGCTCTGCACCTCACACAGGACCCCCATCAGAGGGGTCCCCCTCTCCTTGTTTTGGAGCCCATCTCTGGCTCATCAGCTGACAGATCAGCCAGCACCTGCATTCCCAGAAAAAGCTGAGGAAGGTGCAGTGTGTGTATGCTGCTATGAACAAGTCACACCAGAGAAACATAAACCCTGATTGCATTACACACCAGTGATCACTATCATTAAGTGTTAACACACCTGGAGTGTGTCAGAGCAGCTGGAGAGGGGAAACACTGAATTCCAAAACACATCTTCCCACTCAGGCAAAGTCCCATTACAGGAATGTAAGTGTAACAACAAAAATGAGATTCCTGCTTATTACATGGGAAATAATTGCAATTTAAGATAATTTTCCCCTGAATTGTATGAAGCAAGTGCCCATCAATCACGTTGTTTCTTCAGTGTCCTAAAGAGAGCACGTAGCAGGACAAGGTTCTTTCAGAGCTCAGTGATGAACAGACTAATTCTGTATATGTTACTCTGAGGTACTGAAACCAAGAGACCACCCTTGATAAAGTGGAATAATGGTGGAAATAATAAAAACAACACAGAAAGAGCAGGATTTGCTCCTCCAGGAAAGACATCTGTCCCCAGCGAGCCCTTGGAGCACAGGGGACATTGAAAACCTCAGACTCTCAAGGGTCTCATTGCACAAATACCTGTGAAGATCACAAGGAAATGCAGCCTGGTTCCAGTGTAGGAACAGGCACCAAGGATGAGCCCTGGGTCATTTCAGCTGCTGAGCTGTGGGTTTCACCCCATGAAGAGAGTGCAGGGCTCCAAAGGAGAGCCCCACGTACCCCCAGCACCGCGGGAAACAGCACGGGGCTCCGCTCTGCTTCGGGGGGATCCTTTGCTTTTGTAAGAAATAACGACATTAATCACAACTTTAAGCAGAAACCACTAAGGGGGAGAATTTCCAAGCTTGCTCAGCTCAGAGCCCAGCCTGCAGGAGAGCTGCCAGCCAGCAGCAAATTCCCTGGGACTCGTCCTCGGCAGCCAAAGCCACGGATGGAAGAGGCGACGAGCAGAGTCAGGACTGCTGTAGGACTCGGGCTTGGAAATGTGAGTCTGAGTGCTCAGCTTTAGATGTCTCTTGGGAATTCATCCAAATGGCACTGCTCCTCTCCCACTTGCCCTGCAGGTAAATCTCGCATGTGGCTTACACAATCTGTTGACTTAAGTAAAGCAAGGGCAGGAGAAGAAAGCTGCTCAGACATCAGGAGAGGCTCATCAGTCCTTTGGGCAAAAGTCTGGGTCACTTCCTCCTCCACAGAGAGCTCAGGGTGTCAGCCAGGCCTTGTCTCCCTTCATGGAGCACGTGCAGCGAGGGCGCAGCAGAACACAGTGCTCAAAACATCAGCGAAAGGACAACAACAATGCATTGCCAAATTCTTCCATGTTTTTGGCCAGTGCTGATGCTGAAATTCAGTTTACAGAAATTGGAGTCTGTGAGCTCTGTGTTCCAGTCAAGTTCCTCTGAAATCAAACTGAGAGTGACTGTACAGGGCTCGGGGAGACGAGGCCATGGCCACTTCCAAACCTCATCTTGAGTAACACTCATCCATCCTGCAGACATGGGACACTTGTGACACACTGTGAGACCTCCCCACGCTCTGCAAGGGCAAGATCTTGTTGGATGCACATATCTCAGGTGCAAAAGCAGCTGCAGCATGCAAGGCTGACGAGCAGGGGTCCAGAGGGAGCCCACCAGAGCCCCCCAAGCACAGACAGGCCTCTGGAGTGATTCTTGCCCTGCTGTTTCCTATTGCTGGTCTCAAACTTTCTCTTTCTCACAACCAGCTCCAGCCCTGGGCCCAGCTCCTCCACCCCTAAGCAAGGCAGGAGCAAACGGCCTCCCCCAAAGTAAAAACCTAAAACCTGACCAGAGCAATTCTGACACAGCTGCAGCCAGGGATGTTCTGTTGTCGGAGTTACAAAGCAAGAATTAATTCTCGCAATTAGTGAAAAGGGACAGAAGTAGAGAAAGGCCACCTTGTAAGACGCTGTCATCTTCCCTCAAGATTTTAAAGCACTTGATGCATTTGGAAGGAAAACTGAGCACCTGACCAGCACTGTGAGACGTTGCACAGCCGTCCTGCCTGGTGTGCCAATGACAAACCCTACCCTGATCATCAACACGAGTTAAGTGTAAGGCCAAATCCTGTGTGTGAAGCTTACAATGACCAAGGTCTGCAACAGCAGAGACGGACTTTGCCACTACAAATACTCCCAGTGCAAGTTCCTGATCCCTGTCTGAATCTCAAGGAAGGCAGAGGAGCTGTGAGGATGGGGAGCTCCTCAGCAGGCAGGCTAGACACTCAATCCATCTCTGGTATCAGACCTGTGTTAACATTTAAACAGGACCTGCTGTTGTGATCTTTAGCGAGGAGCAGATGTGGTTTTGAGTAATGGTGAGCGTTACTTAACCAGTTACAGTCACTAATGTAATTGACACCTATTCCATCATCCTTAATACACCCACTTCTTTCTCCGATACCATAAATAGATTAGAAAAGTTTCTGCAGATGGCCATGACCCCATTTGTTTGTGCACTTAGCCATGTATGAATCACTCTTGGCTTGTAGCAGCACTCTGGAATTACTGAAAGATAACTAGTCGGCACAGACACCAATAAATGAATCATGCTTTCCACAAGACCAAACCTTTGGGCTTTTACAGACTCCAATTACAAAGTAAGAAGAAAAGAACAAAGAAATTACTCAGTCTATTTGCACAAAGTCATGCAGAGTTGATTCACAGTTTTACAGAATTATTACTGACAATCATTTGTAGGGGGTTAGAGTAACAAACCAGCTACTTTACATATTGGACAGAATGAAGAGATGGAAAAAAATCCCCAAGCCATGTCTTGCACATATTCTTTGAAAAGTAGCCTTGATTTTTGTGCCAGTAACTTTTTTCATCCTTGGTACATTCCAAGCCTAGGGGTTAATCAGTTTTCATTCGCCAAGGCTAAATTCTGCCTTGCTGGGCTGCTTGGGCCAAGTTTGCAAATGTGGGAAATCCTGTTGCACCTGCTGAAGAGCACAAACCATCAGAGGCACAATCCCTCAGCTCTGCAGGCTTCAGCAGGGTCTCAGGAATGGTTCAGAGCTGCCACGTGCAAAAGCACTCGCCCTCCTAAATGCACGTTTTTGAATGTACACTGCAAGTGAAAAATCACCCAGTCTGAGGCATTTTATTAAAGAGATGTGCGAGACTGAATACACCAAACACAAATGTGTGAACCACTTGAAAGCACTGTGGACATCCACCAACACTGACAACTTGTGAGGCAAGTTTCTAAAGATGTGCAAGGTGTCTTTACGTAACACCACAGCCTGGGACACGCTAACACACACCACACACAGCTAAAAACACACCCTCTTCTAAATGGAGCATTAGCCTAGTCCTGATCAGTGAGAAATGGGAATTCTGACTACCTGGGGAAAAAGGGGACACTGCTGGATTACGGCCTTAGCACTGCTACCTCGCTGTGCACAGTGAGAAGGCAGCATTTAGCTAAAAAAAAAAATCTAAAAGTGAAGGTGGACTTGATGCCAACGTGAGCCTGAACACAGACAGTGCCCTGGCTGCACCATCCCTGAGTGGGATGGATGATTGACATGTCTCAGGGCCACATGCTCCAGATCAGCACGCTGTGCAGAGATCCAAATCCAGGGATAACGCCCCACTGAGCACAGTCACTGACAGCCTGGGAGGGATGCAAGTCAAATGTGCACACAGCACTATTTACCTAAGGCCTACCAGCACCCTTTGCATGCACTGAACACCCAACTTCCTGGGTGAATTTACCTTGCAAATGAAATGTGTGCCCTGTTTTACACACCTGCTCCACAAGCAGAGAGCCTGGTGCAGCTCATCAGAGGCCAGAACCAGCACCAGAAGAGCTGCCACACAGCTCTAAACCAATTTGGGAAAACCTGCTTATTTCTTCTCATGCTTGAGGCAGCTGATTTCCAGTGAGATGTATAAATCTTTCCCCAAACTGGATTCAAGATGCTATGGAAAATTTAAATTAAAACCTTAATAAACATTCCCAATTCCTATCACTCTCCATACTACATAATTAATGCAACGAGCTCTCTTTTATAAGAGCATGCAGGCACCAAACACCTTCTCCTTCCAACAAGAGTTTATCTCAGGAGGTGCTGTAGAAAGAAGGGAAGGAAAAAGGTTCCCAGTAGGGTTGTCTTTAGAAAGCTCGAGTCATTAGAGCCAAGGTTTCAGGTGCAATGCAAGACTAAAAGGATGCATGTGCTAAACAATAGCATGTCCTTCAGAATGAAAAAAAAAGAAAGCAAAATAAGGAACCTGCAGTATTAGGTGGATTGGATAAACACTGTTCAACACACCACAGCAGAAATGCTAATTCAAGTTTAGTTTTCACACCGGAGAGATTTCAAAAGATTTGAAAGCTTTGATAATATTTAACATCTTTACTAATTTCCTTTTTGGTGCAATCACAAATTTACCACGGTAGCCAAAAGATCTGGGATGAACTACAAGTTCTAGCTGGCTCCAAAGCCAACAAGAATAATGTGTGCTGTTACTATTTTCTCTCCAAACATACCTCTGCAAAACTGACTCAAAATGAGAAAAGAAATTGTGAAACTGTCATTACAAAGAAGCATTTAAAATGCAGATCAAAGTGCTGCCTTAGAAGCTGTATTCCTTGCCAAATCATCAAAGCTCTCTTTACTCTCAATAGCTCCCCAAATCTCTGATTTGAATGATAAATTCTTACAGTTGAAATTTATCTGCTTAAAAAAAAAAACAAAAAATTCCAAACGCCACAACTCCATTCTCTGATTACCAACTACTTCATTAACCAGTTCACTTGGAGCCACTTTCCTGCATTACTAAATTAAGTTTCACAGATGTGTTTATGCCTGTGCACACGCACAGGGTATCCCAAGACTTCCTCAAGTATTGAAAACTTGTCAGCCCTTGGTGCTGCATCTGTGCACGGTCTGTCCAGACCTGAGAGGTGTGTGCAGGGTCTGTCCAGACCTGAGAGGTGTGTGCAGGGTCTGTCCAGCTCTCAGAGGTGTGTGCAGGGTCTGTCCAGCTCTCAGAGNCCAGGGTGAGAGAGGTGTGTGCAGGGTCTGTCCAGCTCTCAGAGGTGTGTGCAGGGTCTGCCCAGCCCTGAGAGGTGTGTGCAGGGTCTGTCCAGCTCTCAGGGGAGGTGTGTGCAGGGTCTCTCCAGCTCTCACAAGAGGTGTGTGCAGGGTTTCTCCAGCTCTGTGCCCAGGTTCCAGGTGCTGGCTCTCTGTTCCCATACTCAGTGCCAGGATCACCCCTGCCCTGCTCCCCTACACCCATCGCTCCTGGAGGAGCTCCCAGACCACTGCTGCATTCCCTGCAGCAAGGAAGCAGCAACGCAGAAGCCACTGATCAGTTCTGGTAGGTGGAGATGAGGGGTCAGACCCTGCTGCCACAGAATTCCTCCCTGTGCTGGACTTGGCTGCACCACTCGCAGGTCCAGGATTCATTTCCTCACCCGGGACCTGCCCGAGTGACCCACCTACCTCCTGCCACCCCAAATAGTTATAAAATAATCACCCAGCAATCCAGCCACACAGACAGGAAGGACATCCCTGTTGACACCAAGGATTCCTGTGCTTTATGGACGCCTGGCAGTGCGCTCACAGCCTGAACCAAGTTTCCACAACTGCAGCAAAGTGGCCCTTGCACCTCTGTCCTCAGCAGCTCTGCAGCCAGGTTTGGTCCCTTTGATGAGACCCGCCAGGAGCAGATGCACCTTGTATCAGAGAATGGGGGGATCTGATAAGACAAACCACACACCAGTACAGGACCTCCCTCCAGGAAGCAAACTGGCTGGCATTTTCCACATGAGACACTACTGCAAATAAATTACCTTTTTTTTTTCACTAATTAGGCTTAGCAAATTCTGATGGCTGCTGCTACCTGAATGAAACAACACCGACAGACATGACTGTACACTGAGTTACTCAGGAAAGGAGCTGGATTGTAATTACCCTCTATTAGTGACACCACGTAGTTTGGTACTTCCCGTGGAAAGGTCTCCTCATGTCTCTCCACTTATAATTTAGGTTTATAAATTCATTCTAAAACTGGATTTATCAAACCACCAACTTCAGCCTGGGAAGTCTAAAATTATTAGTATATTTGCTAAGCAACAGCAAATAAAAGTAAGAACGTGTGTCCAGAAATGCTAATTTCTCCATTCCTGCCTCTCCATGAGGCAGAGGAAGCTGTCGTAGCAGCTAATTCAATATCCCAAAAATTTAGAGGTAATCCCAGACCCCACCTTGGGAATTCCTGGCTTCAAGGAAAAGAATATGGTTGCTGTTCCCCATACACCCTTCAGTTCTGGTGTTCTCACAACCAGGATCTGAAAACACACTACAGAGACAAACATTCAGGGGGTGGAGGATGCCTTCATGCCAGAAGGCAGCAGGATTCACTGCAGCAAACACCCTCCTCTGAAAACACCCTGACACTGACTGAAAAGCAAGAATGAACCATGTCTTGTCTCCACTTAGCATTATAAATGATCACCTCTGATTATACAGGATCACCTCTGGTGCCGTGTGCCTGTCCTGCTGTGCAGCACAGCACAATCCAGGTGTTCACTCACAGGAAAAAAATAAAGTTTGTCTATTTCCCCTGCATTTCTCCCTCTGTGTCTTTTCATCCTCCCATTCGACATCTATTATAAAACATTAAGATTGAAATCACTACCCCAGGGCACAGAATAAACTATAATTTCAATAAATACCCCTGTGCTCTCCAGGCTTAGGGAACCAGGCCTTTCCTTGGGCATGAAAGGTGGGACCTTCCAGAGTGTCTGGTCCCCTGGGATGGCCGAGGGCACACACACACAGCTCTTGGGCCACCAGAAGCAAAAGCCACCCGTGCCCTGCTCCTCCAGGATCGTACCTTAGGACGCTGTTCTCAGCAAAAAGCAGAGCCTGCCACAGACACATGAGCAGAGCCAGACACAGGGAACTCCCTGGTTTGGCTGAGGTCAAACTGAGATGCCACAAACTGAATATCCTCTGTGCAAGCACTTTCGGGCTTGCTGAAATGCTGGGAGCAGCTCTGGCTTCCCTCCACGAGGAAAACTTTAGGGGGGAATAAAGAAGCACGTGGTTCTTATCCACTCTGCCCTGGAATAAGCCATCGCTGCCGATGACAGAGCATCAGGAAAGAAACGCATTTGTCAGAAAAGCAGTGTGCAGGCAGAAAGGAGATGCGACCCCCGGTTGAGCCATATGCATTTGGTTTGTTATTAAACCAAAGAATGTGAAACCCTGGAAGTGCTGGCTTGGCCAGGGACCGGCTCTCACGGTTTGCTCGGCCCAGCGCTGCACTTGGGGGGGGGACCGGCCTCGACCCCTGGGAGATGCAACAACACCCCCCAAAAACCCCAAACGCCTCGGACAGCACTCCTGCACCACCAAAGCGTCTGCCGAGAGCCTCCCAGCCCGAAGGGATGCCCGGGGCATCCCCGCCTCGGCATCCCCGCCCCCGGGAGCCGGAGCGCCCAGGTGCCGCTGCCCGGTGGGGAGGCGGGCACGGCGCCTCGCTCCGCTCCCCGCGCCCAATAATTAGTTATTTAGTTATTTACAGCCTCTTCCGCCACGCCGGTCACCCCTGACCTCCTTCACCCAGCCGAGGCGATTAGAGCCCACTGCTGCAGACGTCTGGCTGCTTAGCACCGCCCGGCATATTGGCACTGCAGCCCGGCGGCGGGCGAGACTTCGCGCCCCCGCCCCCAAAAAACCCTTTTCTAATCCTAATCTGGGAGCGCCACACACAGAAACCAGCTGCTTCCTCCACCGCAGCGCCGCAGCCGCCATACGGAATGAAGCCTGCGAGGAAAAAGGGGTTTTGGGCATCGCTTGGACGCTTAACCTATTTTAGAGGGTTGTAAATCGGAGGAGTTCGCGTGTTCCTCGCCCGTGCCACTTTCCTGAAGCGTTCCTGCCTGGCAACTGAAAAATTTGGCTGAAAAATCAAGGAGCATCTGGTGGTAGGTGCTCTGAGGTTCCCTCAAAGTCGTCTCAGAAAGATACACAAAAATCAAGCGACTAGAGGAGGAAAAACGCTGTGGAATGAATTTATGTCAGGGAGGCTCAGCTCTGCCCTTTCCACTGGAGCCAGGTGGAGGAAGCGATCAGGTAACAGCCCCTGTAGTGGCACCAAAGCTCTCCTGTAGCACAGAGGTGAGCGAATGCTGCCCGCCAGCAGGAAATAAATAATAACATCGGTGATAAGAAACCTACTCCAACATGAAATAAGGAAGGGCAGCAATAAGGGAGCTCGGTCCAAAGGAGCTGATGAAAACTCAGCATCTGAGTGTCAGGACCCCAGAGCTGACAGAGGGCAGGGGACAAGTCAGGGAAGGACCTCGGGAGCATCAGGCACGAGGCTCCCACAACACCCATCCGAATCCAGGAAAGATTTCCTCCGGTGTAATTCACTGTTCCCTGTCTCCCACAACACCCCATCCATAAGCAGCACCTGCCTTTTACCGAGCCTTTCATACGCCGACAAAAATGGGGGGAAGGATTATAAACTATGCTATTTCTAAAAAGTCAAGGAGTGAAATTAAAAGCCCGAGTTGTTCCAACAAAACCTCATGCCAAGAGTTAGACTGGAATAGAAGCTTTTTCTTCAAAAGACATTACACATTTTAATTCACAACTTTTATCATAACCATGAGCCTTGATCAGACGCAAAGTCTCATCCTTGGGATTCTGTGGGACACAGTTTATGTTCAGCAACTGGCTGACACAAAAAAGAACTGTATCTTCATTATTTATACACTGCCATTGGTATGCACATCTAGCCCGGCCTGTTAAAGTCAGGGAAGAATAATGGTCTATTCAGTACCGGTAGTGTTAATAAAATCAGGCAAATCCAGCTTAGTTTTGTCTGAACACGAATGAGATTAAATCAAGATTAAAAGTGCATACAGTACAAAGGGTATGGTTTATGCTAAAATTCAGAATGAACACATTTTAGTACCCAGTATACAAATGCCTGCAGACCTTCTCCAAGACTCAGACACCTGAATTAAACAAGGACGAAGCTGGAGAAGGAGAAGGCAGATGACACTGGACAAAAGCCATCCAAAATACCAAGGGACAGATGCTCGGCAGCCCCGCTGGAGGTAACGGGGCAGATCCTGTGCTAGCAGAAACAGGCACAGCTCAGCTGGCTCTCCCTGCACGCACCGAGCGCCAGCCTGCCCCGTCGCAGTGCCAGGAATATATGCAAAATCCAGACTCTTTCCCAAGTTTTCCTTTCGGGCCATTTTGCATTAGTCTGTGCAGGGTTTGGATTTCACGGCACTGAACAAGGTGCTAAGCAGGGTACAATCCTGACAACCCTCCCGCTCTGGGATGCCTTGAAAACCTTCCCTTTACAGAAAATACCATTTGCTTATAAGTGCCAAAGAGCCCAACTCATTCCTCTCCCTTCAGCAGTAATATTCCTTCTCTCTCACCTCCATGCACTTCATTTCCAAGAGGGAAAGAGCACATAGAGAAGTGGTGGATATTTAGGTCAGGCACTACCCTCACTGCTACTCTGCGAGCGTTGAAAAACATTAATGAAAAAACCCAAATCGCCCTTCGGAACAAAAAGCCCCGAGGGGCTGGAGACGGGGAGAACGGGTTCCCAAATACAAACCCTACTCGGGTGTCCGGGCCGCGGTGCCCTCCCGGTACCGAGGCGAGGGTGACTGACACGGGGGTAGCGCAGACCCCCGGAGGAGGCTCGGGGACCCCCGGGCATCACCCCCGGAGGAGGGGAAGGCGCGGGGCAGGGGCACCGGGGCACCGCGGCGAAAGGGCGAGACGCGGGCGGTGATGGAGCGGCGACGGGGAAGAGCGGGGATCTCATCGCCGCTGCCGGCGGGGAGCNGAAAAACCACTCCGGGAAAGCGCATCGCAGCCAAGGGTCCCGGGAGCCCCCGCGGGAAGTTCCCCGCCCGCGGCGGGGCCGCCGGGCACTCCCGCAGCCCGGGCACCTCCCGCACCCTCCCCGGGAGCAGCAGGACGGGTACTTACTGATCTCCATGCTCTGGAACAAAGACCTTTTGCAGTTGCATGTGCAGGACACATTGGGCTGAATAGCTACGGNGGGGGAGGCTGATCCCGGGCAGCTCCGCCAGCCCGGCCCGAGCCGTGTCACACCCGCACCGACATCCCAGCGGCAACAGATGAGAGAGCGGGGCTCGCACGGAGGGGCGACGAAAAACCACTCCGGGAAAGCGCATCGCAGCCAAGGGTCCCGGGAGCCCCCGCGGGAAGTTCCCCGCCCGCGGCGGGGCCGCCGGGCACTCCCGCAGCCCGGGCACCTCCCGCACCCTCCCCGGGAGCAGCAGCACGGGCACTTACTGATCTCCATGCTCTGGAACAAAGACCTTTTGCAGTTGCATGTGCAGGACACATTGGGCTGAATAGCTACGGCCGTGCTGTTCAGCCCCATGAAGTTATACAT
>VZTB01015638.1:720176-736729 GCA_013397245.1 Thryothorus ludovicianus | reverse complement strand
AGAAGAGTTTGGAAAATTACTTTCCACCATCTGCCCTGCCAGAGCTAGGAAATATTTGGAATACGTTCCATTCTCCTAATGAACACGCAGCAGCAGGGGTGCTGCAAATGAGAGAGACAAAATCTTTCTAATGAACAACAAATGAACTAGAAATCACATCTACATAGCTTCAGCTTTTGTTGCCTATAGCTTTAGGGTGATTCATGGAGACAAAAATCAATGAATGTGCTATAGACCCAGGTCTAGCACGGCGTGCAGAAGTCTTGTCGTGACCCAAGCCATATTTGTTTTGGATACAAATACAGACTCTCACTAGCTTCCTTTTCCTTTAATTGACAAAAAAGTCGAGGAAGAATTTAAGTATGGTTCCTACAACTCTTGTTAACGCTCTTCAGAATGTGTTGAATTTATAGGATACCGTCAAACGCATATTAGTATTCATGACACAAATCACATTGCTTCCAAATGGTGTATAGAGCTGTATCATGCTCTTTTGTTAAAAAAATAATGTGCTCCAACTGAAGAAATTAGTGGTTCTTTCTCAGAGGAAAAGGGCCAAAAAGCTCTGCTTGATCCACATTCTTCAGAGACTGGGGGTGGATGTTGCTGAGCGTGGACAGGGGTGAATTTCCAGATCCACCACAGCAGAAATTAAGGGCTTTTCTCAAGTATGTGCCACTATGAATATGCAATTAGCTGTTCTTCCTTTAAGAGTTTTGCCTGCTGCCAACCAGCCAGACATAAGCAAGTTTCCATCCAAGGCTTTTGGTGTCAGAAACTTGGACATATCAAATGGAAACCTCAGTTCAAGGCTGCACAAGGGACAGTGTGACCCATCCCAGCTGTCCTTAGCACAGGAGAAGTGTGAGGAATAAGGCATTCCTAGAGCTGCAGCTGATCCCATCCTTAACAGCAAAACCTCTGATCAGATGCTGGGACTTTTCTTCAAGCCTCCTCAGAGGCGGATTTATTTTCTTACACCACACCACAAGCTCTAGCCCAGAATACTCAAGGAGTGACAAGTGCCAGCAGAGAACTCAGTCAGCTCCAAAGCTGAGGCACCTCTCAGCTCCTCCCTTAAAGGAAAAGCCATGGGAGCCCAGGGAATGCTTCCAGCCTGCACTGAAAATCATCCCACTGGCCGTGGCAGGGCAAAAGCAGCATTGCCAAGCCAGCAGATGTGAGTGCTGGAGCAGCTTCCTGAAGGTCTGGGCAGAGCTGCACAGAGAACCCATCCCAGGGGCTGAAAGTGATGGCCAGGTAGGTGCTGCTGTACAGGACAGCAATATCTGCCCCTCCCTGCAAGCTCTGCATCCCTCCCGGGCTGCAGGAGATTGGGATTGAGGGCCTTGCACTGCCTTTCCTCTCTGCACCTCATGTGCTCACCTGGTTCTGTGCTGAGGTGTTGATTTTTTGGTGTGTGCCCTCATTTTCTAGGAGCCTGACTCTGCAATTCCTTCAAGCATTTAGCCTGCACGAAAGTCAGCAGTTTCCCCAACAAGACCTTACATGACCAGGCCTCCTTATTTAATACCATTTCCCCCACACCCCTTCACCTTCCTTGTCTCCCATTCCTTGCATTTTTCACCCTTTGAAAGAGCACTTGGATTCAGCACCCCAAACTCATTAAATATCCACTTGCTTTCCCCTCGTTTCTGGTCTCTCACATTAAAGCATGTATTAAAACAAAAAACAAAAAAAAAAAAAAGGAAAAGGAGAGAAACAGAACGTTCCTACAAAAAAGCAATTTCTTGGCTGGCCATTTTTTTTTTTTAAACTCCCCTCAATATGGCAGGAGATATTTATGTCTGAACAAATCCTTCTCCCTCCCAATCAATCCAGCTTCCCTTGCTTCTGCAGTGCAGTCACACTGTTTGTATCAGTCTGTTACTGTGAAAATTAATGTGACAACACAAAACGCAACATAATGACTAAAGGTGTGTGAAACAGTCCTGGAGAAATATGAAGTGACTTCAAATGCAAGGTATTTCCTCCTTCCCCTTTCTCCCATCCTACAAGCTGCTGCAGTTCTGAAAATGGGACAGTTTTCAAAGAGACTATATTTGCAGAGCAAAGATAGATGCTATTTTTATTGCAAATTAGCAGATTTTTTAGCAGATCCAACCTCATTTGCAAGTGAAAGTGACTCTACTTACCATGCAGATATAGGTCTTATGTTGGAAACTCATGGAAATTCATGTTTTGAACATACTTAGAGAAGAAAAAAATAGCCCCTGCCTTTATTTCTGGCTGTGATTTGCTCCAGTGAAGCAACACCAGTGGGGCAGCACGTCTTGGCTGAACTACTACATTCTGTGAGCAAGTGGGAATGAACCTGGAACAGTTTTTAGCTGTGCTCTGTGAACTTCTGGGGGCTGGGGACTTCGAGGAGTCCACAGAGAAATGAGAAAAGGCATTCAGCTGTTAGAGGGAGAAATTTGCTATCCAGGGATCCACAATTCCCTTGGAAAGTTTTGAATGGTCTGCATATATAAATGTATATTTATGTATATATTTATATNTACAATTACAATGTAGTAAACAGTAACAGGAAAAAACAATCAGTTAGTCCTGTAAAAAATGCCCTTTCAGAATGCCAAAACTTTTCATTAAATTGGAAAAAAGAAAAAAAATCTGGTGAGTCATTTAAGCCAAGAAAAACAGTTAAAAAAAATAGGGAAATAAAGCACTGCATTTCAGTGCACTGAATCCAAAGATTTTCTGTGGGTTTTGATTCTAAATGGGATTTTTCAAATCGAAATCAGCCTACAACTTGAGAAAGGTAAACAAAAGCTTAAACAGCTCCCAGATAAACCAGGAGAAAAAGTCATTACATCCCAAATGATGCCAGTTGTGCCAGGTCCAAATCCACATCAGAAAAATTACCAAGAAAAAAAAAAAAATTGGGGGAGGGAGAGAAAAGTCAGTGCACACCCTTAAAACCCTCATACAACATTGGGGCTGGATTCCCAGAAGTGCCAGTTTGGATTTGGTTACGGCCCCACCGTGAAAATTAATTAAGAAGATTTAAAAAAAAAAAAAAAAGTTATAAAAATCTTCATTTTAATATGAGCATTGCAAGAAGAAAGCGAAATACAGAACAGCAGGCAGGAAAAGCAGAGAGCTTACTGTGCATTCAGGGAGGTTATTGGCACCACAGGCAAGTTCAAAGTCGGAGGTAAAACGTGTTAAAACTAACTAAATTGGTCTTACAAAAAGGCGCAAATATTTAAAGGTGAAGTTGTAGAAAAAGGGAACAAATTAAAAAGTCTCGGGAGCAGCATCCCAAAGCTCCTCTGTGAACACACATTCCATATCAGGTATTTAAATGCTCCTGTCCCAGACACCAAATGATTCCCCTTGGACTGGAATTGTGCTGGTTGCACTTTCACCAGCACAGGCTGCGGTGCTACAACACAAATTACATTTTGACAACTGAAAAACACATTTCACAGTTCTTACAGCCCTTATTTTCCTTAAGATAGGTAGAGGGGATAGATTTCCTTATTCCTGACAAAAAGACCAGACTATTCTTTTGTGAGCACGAGGCAGCTGATGGTTTGTAGCAGGCATGAATTATTGCAGTGTCTCCATCCAAACAAGTGAACATCTGTATCCCATTTTCACTGGCACCACGAGATACCTGGCGCAGCCCCAAAAGGGAATGTTTAGCTACAAGGGTTTAAAATATGCATTAATTTGCTGTTGTGTTATCTTCTGGTATTCGCAGCTTTTGAAAAAAAACCCAAAGAACTTTATCAGTGGAGTCCTCCCACTGTCTATTTGCCTTGCTCTAGCCCAGAATGAAATGAATTAAGTAAAAGAGTTTTGAAAGCCTCATTTGTTTTCCCTCCTGAGGAGCAATGCTTATGGAAGCCAGTTGGACTCTGGGAGGATGGGACATTTCATGTCCCTCCCTCTGCTGCTTCTGTTTATTCAACCCTCCCAAGGACTATCACTGGGAGAGTGATTTCCAACAATCCAAGGGTGGGGAGTCTATGGAAAGGAAGTCTGGAAGCTCTATGTTGCATCCTTGGCCTTTGAAAATATGTTTTTGTTGAAAGCAAGGTGTGTATTCCCAGCAGATCATTATCTACAGCCACCAACCAACTCGTGTAAAACTCCAGGGTTTTTCCATGGCTTTCAGCTCAGCCATGACCTTACATCCAGAATCTGCTTGGGATAGACAAAACCTTCTGCTAATGAAATCATATTTTTCTTAGTTGCTTAAATTTTCCTGGTCCCTCCTCTCAGCAATCCCAGCTGGGTGTCCCCCAGCTCAGACGGAAGCTCTTTTGGGGTGATCCCTATTTCACTGTGACTGGCAGTGAGAGGCAAGTGGAGTGGGGATCACCCCAGCAGTGTCCTCAGCTGCTGGTTCCAATCTGTCCAGCACAGAAACCATCCTTCACCTTCCACCCTACCCCAAGCTTCAAAGAAATCAAAGACACATCCTTTAAATAATTTCTTAGCACTCCCCATTTCTAATGATTTCTGTTTAAAAGGGAAAAAACACAGCCTCAGCACCAGAGTGTGCCGTGACTGCTGCCTGTGCAATATTCCTCCCATTTTTACTCCTATTGCTTGGCTGTTTACACCCATTTGTAGCTTCCCATCAGGGCTGTGGGGAAGGGGATGCCCATTTTCCCTGCATTTGTGCAGCAGGGCTTTACTCCAAGCTGCTGAGCTCCTAGGTGGTTACTACCAGTTGTACTGCTGCTGCTTTGGTCACTACTGCCTGCCTTTCTACAGCCACTCACCACCCCATTTTCGAGAGGGACTCTGAAATCGCAGCCCCTGTCACCTCAGCACGCAGGGTTCCATTAACCCCTTCTCCTACGTGACCCTGTGTCCAGTTTAACTCCCTGGGACAGGTGAATTAAGCAGGCAGGGATATTTCCCCTGGTAGATTCAAAATGCTCTGGGTCGCTTCTCCAATATTTTGCTGCACATGGAAGTCCCTCAATGCTTCAGCTACGCTGAGAGTGACAAAATGTGCTTGGCAAGGGCTGCAGTGAGTGACAAAATGTGCTTGCACGGGGAGCAGGGTCCCTGCTGGGGCAGCTGTTCCTGCACATTCCTGCTGGGCACCCCCTGTGCTGGCCACACAGGAGGAGTCTGAAAAGATGAAGATGAGAAAAGTCCTTGAGTAACAACTTGGCCTTTCTCCATAGCTGGGAAACTGAGGCACCCGGGGCAGATGACTCCATCTAAGCCACAGATGGCCGGAGGGTTTCAGGCAAAGCTGGGCACCAAGTTTGATCCAAGCTCTTCAGACCACACATCATGTCTGATGACTAAAATGATGGCATTAATACTCTGCTTCAAACTCTGCTTGGCTCTGGGATAAGGGACAATTAAAATGGTAGGAAAATTCCTGTTATTAAATGTCCACAGGGAAGCTGAACTGACAAATAAGAAACAAATCCACGAATATCAGTAAACAGCATGTTGAGCTATAGAAAAATAAAGAGGAAAGAAGTAAACAAGGCCGTGTTTCCATAGAAAAATAGTTACATCAGTACAGCTATAACTGCCCTGGGAACTTCTCATCTCAGGGCATGGAGGCCTTTTGGGCCATGGCTTCAGAAATCAGGCTGTCTGCAAAAAATCTTGCTTATAAGTGTCTTCACTCAGGAGGATATTAAAAAAAAATAAATCTGTATCAAGTTAGAGTCACCCCTCACGTAATACCGAGTATTTTCATAGACAAAGTGGAAGCCCTCCTATCACAAATAAACTCTTTCCATTTTTGGAGGATTCTTGGTGCAGGATTCTCTCCAGTGCTGCTCCCCAAGTGTTTACTGGTTAACTGTGCTCCCTCACAGCCTCCAATCTCGGAGAGCATCAAAGGGGAAGGAATGCCACTTGCCTAAACGTGATAGACTATTGCTGCAGGCAGGAGTAACTTGTGCTGTCAGTGTTCAATTAGCACCAAGTTAAACTAAATGTCTTGTGAATATTTCATAACGATCTGCCAGCATCGGATCTGAACTCTCTGGCTTTTACCAAGCCATTTCCCTTCCAAAGTGACATGATGTGGAATTAAAGAGGAATGATGAGCCAATCTCGCTTGTTTGAGTATCTGCTCAAGAATTATGCTGTATAACTAAAAAGTAGTAATAATTTTAAAAAAGCACAAAATACCCCAGCAACAGCTGTCACCTAAAATTATCCTTTGATAATAAACTGTCTTTGAACAAAGTGAGAGTTTACACACAGTTCTTTTTCTGACTGTAAATTTATTGCAGCTTTCCCATTCACTTTGCGAGTTGCAGGAGCTGATGTAAGCTTTTATATTTCCCATTTGTTTTTCACACAAAACCGAGGAGTTAAATGGGTCGGAATAGACCTTAAAAGCCAGGGCTAACTTTAACTGGAACTGCTGAATCTGTGGCAAGCACCAGGTGAGCTGCAGGAGCGAGCTGGGCTGTGCTGCGTGCGAGAGCAGAGCTCGCTGTGGGATCTGGGGCAGAAAAAAACCCCACACAAATGCAAATAACTCGGTGCTGCAAGCCAGCCACTCTGCACACACGCAAATCCCAGGCTGCAGAGTAGCTCTGGGATCTGCCTCACCTGCCCGGGGGTCCTGGGCACTGTCCCCAGGGAGCTGGCTCAGCCTCACAGCAGGAACTGGAGTATCCACTGAGCCCTGGGAGAGCAGGAAAGAGCTCCAGAAAGCAGAGGCAGCAAAATCTCAGGGGTCACTGTGCTGATAGCTCACGGTCCCCTCTGAAGGACAGGGGCCTTCTCCAAAGAGGGGAAGGTGCCACGGGGCACCCAGAGCCTTTCCAGCTGAGGCTGCCAACAAGGAGATCAGTTGGTTCCAACAGTAATGGAGCAAAGCCACCAACTGGCATCACCTCATCCATCACAGCCCCGGATGATAAATGATCCTGGGTCTGCACCAGCCCGGGCTGATGATGCTCTGCAAAACACAACCAAATTGTCCAGCTCTGCTTGCTGAGATGTCCCCTCGGCCGAGCAAGGGCAGGCTGAACTAGAAACTTCTGCTGGCCTGGCTGCACGGGCTGGGGTGAATGATCCAGGCAGCTCCCAGGCAGAACAAGTGCTGAGACAGGTTTTTAAATTAACTGAGCAAGTAAAGAGCAATGGTGAGTCTGAAATAACCACAGGGACTGAACCATTTCCCTTGGCCAAAGCCAAGTGACCCACGGCTACTCTCACCCAGCAGTGCTGCCTTTGGGTCTGGAGTCTCATCACCCCCAGATTTTACAGGAAAATAGTTTCCATTTATTAACTATCTGCCTAAAAAGGAAAAAAAATAGAAGCCACACCTCTTTTGGTAGTGAGGGCTTGGTAAGAAAGTGGCAACATGGGAGCTATTCTACAGCACTGAATGCAGCAGTTGCCTGTTGCTGCAACTGTTTGATGTAACAGATAAAACTTGCTCCTAGAGGCAGGATCTGGGCTTTGCCATTTCCAGAATAGCATCATATAGCATAATATAGAAATGTACAGCAGCTCTTCCCCTTGGTGCCCACTTTGATGGCTCAGTTTGCTGGCACAGCCCCTGCAGGAGCATCAGACCCACGCTGCCCGTGGCAGGGGGAGCCTCTGCTGGCCCTGAGAGACTCTCCTGTCCCAAAGAGCACAGCTGGCAGCAGCTGGGCCAGGACACCTCGGACACACGGCCAGGCACAGCCTCCTTCTGCCCGGGCTCCTGCAGGGTGCACCCCACGGGCCAGGTCCCAAGGACACCTGGCTCCATCAGCAGGGCAGAGTGAAGGGTGCTACAGCAAAGACACAAAAATACCCCAAAAAGGGGAGGGGGAGATGGAGGAGGGAGGGCCAGGGAACCTCCGAGATACCAGAGACACCTGGGGAGATAAACCCAGACCCGGGGGAGAAAACCAGGCACATCCTCAGGGCACAGCTGTTAAACCCTACAGCAAGACATGCTAATTAACCCCCTCCTTCCCGGATAACGAGGGGTTGGCTCTGCTGGAGGGGGGCATTGGCAGGGAGCCCCATTCCCTCCCCTCCACTCACACCTGAGCCATCTGCATGCTGGCTGGGAGATGAAGCCCAGTGCAATGATGTTTAAAGGCTCCCATAATTTGTTTAACAGACCTGAGGACCTACCAGCATTTAACTGCTGCAGACATCGGTGTATTACAAACAGCAAACCAAACCCAAGCGTGGCTGGGCTGGAATATTAATCCATCCCTTCAAGGGCAATGGAAACAGGGAAGAACCCACGGATCAGGTAGGAAGGGGGGATTGGGCTGAATGCCCCGACCCTTCCCAGCTGCAAACACTGACATTTACCCTCCCCAGAAGGCTGCACTAATATCCTGATAGTGCTGCTGGCACCCTCCCAGCAGATGGTTTTGTACATAGACCTGTCGGGGTTTTTGACACAGTTACTTGTCTGAGTGCCAACATCTGAAAAATAACTCAGGAGGCCTTTTATGGCTCTAAATTTGAGGCTTTAGGGACTTTTCCCATTTTTTCTCTTGTAAGACCATCACAAAGAATGCAAATGCTACTAAAGTCATGGAATAGATTTCCCTGATTGTGTGTTCAGCTGTACAGCAGTTGCCAGAGTAAATTCAAGGATGTGCTTTAAAATGCCAAAATATATTAGTAACACTTGTCTATGAAAATAATGATTATAGGAAAGGGATTTATTTGTAAACCTTACAGAGAAAACACAATTCATCCCATATTTTGCTGTGGAAAAGTCCCAAATGAATTGCACCTTCAGCTGGTGAGCTGAAAACTGCAGAAGCTGGAAAAACTCCAGGGGCTGGAGAACTCCCAATGTCACCAGAGCTTTCCTGACCCACCCAGTCCCACTGGCTTTTAGCAGGTTACTAGAAACAATCAGAAGGCTGTAAAAATAATATTTCTGCCTTGATTAACGTGATGTTCCAGTCTGCTGTTGGGTTTTGTCCTTGATAATCAGAGGGCAGAGCAGATGCTGAGTGTGCAGTTCGTGTGTCACCCCCCCAGCACAGACAGAGGGGAAAAAGGAAAGGGATCCAAGGAGAGAGGCACAGGAGAAATAATTATACAGCTTTAGGAGGGCACAGCACATGTGCAACTCCTGTGAACAAGGGAAGGACAGGGAATGAAGAAGGGCTTTGCTGTCCCCTCACCTGTCAGAGGTGACAGTCACCGAACTGGGGCCCTCAGAGTCCCAATGGACACAGCAAAGGTGTCACAGCACCCACGGGGACACTGAAGCATTCCCAGCACTCCCATTGCCCAGGAGGACCCTGACCCTCAGCTGCACTTGGACTCCAGTCCCAGATCAGCTCCTGCTGCTCTGCACAGGGAGCTCTCAGTGTCCCTCGTGTCCCTCAGCCACTGCAGAGGGTCCTACAGCAAACGCAGCTGTCCCTGCCAAGCACAATCCCCCCAGCTCCCTCTGGAGCAGGCACTGCCAGCGGGGTGAGGTGGGCACCCCTGTGCCTCTCCTCGCCAATCTCTGTGGTTGCAACCCATGAAAAAATCCCAATTTTTAATTTTTATTTTTTTTATATAGTTCACCTGGTGCCTCCAGGCTTCTGTGAGATATTTTATTGCATTAGTGTTGTCAAATGGTGACATTTCTGAGTGTAAGTCATAGGGTTGTTGTTAATGCCAATTTAATGGTGCTAAAATGATTAAATATGGCAGGCTTTTAAATAATGAGGTACATAAAAGGTGTTAATAACCTCTTAAGTGCTTTAATAATATTCTGTGCTATCATAAAATGTTAGTAATTGGACCTCTTAACTTTCATCTGCCATAAAGTAATGAAAGAAAAAAATCTCAACAGAGGCGCTGAATGGCTGAAGATTTTGCTTAAATAAATGAAAAAAAAATTGAACAATGATAAAACTGAGCCCTATTGGTTAAAAAAAAAAAAAAAAAGAAAGAATTAAGTGGAAAGCCCAACGGAACATGCATTTTAATATCATGCAAATTCTTAGCATTTCCAAAAAAAAAAAAAAAGTGTTTGGTGTAAGGTACTGCAAGAACAAAGGATCCCAGTGAAGGCACCATGGCTCAGTGCTAAACCCAAGAGCGGAGGAGCTGCTGAGTCTGACGTGAGACAAGGCTGTGTGTCACCTGTGAGAGTTCCAAACAGCAGCTCCCTGCTGCACAGCATCGCAGGATCCCCTGGTGACAGAGCCCAGCTCAGCCCGGGCTGCCCCTGCGCCGAGCAGAGCTTCTCCCCCAGGGTAAAACCAGCAGATCTGCTCCTGTGAGAGCTCTGCTGGGACGGGCAGGGCTGCAAACCCCAGAATTTCAGAGGAAGTGCAAGTGACAGAGGCTGAAGGGTCCTTCAGTGCCCCACAGGTAGAGAATTCTCAGTGCTGAGGAGCAGACACTGGATCGGCACACGGAACGGCCAAACGGAATTAAAATTCTAAACAGGGAGGCCAAATAGGAATATCTAAATAAAACAGGTTTGTAAAATCCCCTCCAGGCTACTGCTTGAGTCCCATGCAGTGAGCAGCTAGAGGAGCTGCAGCAGTGTCCATAAATGTGCTGACACTGGGCTGTTCTGCCTTGAGAGGCTCCCCAGGATAATGTCCAGGGATGTTCCTTAGGTCCCCTCCTCCCAAACAACAATCCAACCCAATCAAATTATTGTGAGAAATCTGCATCAGCAAAATAACTTTCATTAATGGACATTTGCAGGTTCCTGGCTCAGTGGCTCTCAGGGAGGCCTTTTAAAGTCTCTTTAGCTGCTGCCTCTTTAGCTGCTTTTCTTTTCTTTATAGTCTGTTAACATGTTCACCCAGCTCTTTTAAAGAACAGGTGCTTTGAACAGACTCTAAAGAAAAGGGAATCAGAATTTTGGGGCTAACCATGCAAGAGTGGAGTAGCAGAGCCCTTTTGATCCATGAATCCCAGCCCTGTGGGACACAGGGCGCTGTGATTTTCCCCAGCCTCTATTTATAATATTTCGTCACACAGCAGGGAGGGGGCACAGGCCCACGTGAGCCAGGCAACCAATGCTCAGCAGGAACAACAACAGGGAACAGCAGAAGCCAAGAGTTTGCCCATAGGCATTGAAAAATTATAACGAGCAAATCGATTTTGAGTAGTCTAAATTTGCTTGGAGATAAATCAGGAGCCGAACAAATGCTCTATGTAACAGAAAAATGATTCACCAAGTACAGTGTTCCTAGAGCCACACAGAATGCTCTTGGCTGCTCTGAATGTTGGCTTTTTTTTTTTAATTTATTTATTTCTCAGCCAAGACCATTATTATTTTCTTGTTACAGGTCTAATGCTGATCCCACTGCAGTCAATGACAAATTCTCCATTAGTTTCAATGAAGGACTTGGTCTCGTAAAAGCAATTTTTCATCCATAACTAAAGTACTTCCTTGACTCTCATATTCAAGAGTGAGACTCTGCTCCCCACTCATCAGCACTTTCCCCCAGCACAGCTACAATTTGCAAAGTGCCTCCCTGTCCCATGCAAGCTCCAGCATCCCAGAATAGGATCATATTTCTTCTTAGAGAGATGCTCTCTGCTTCACTTGATGTGCCCATTACTTGAGAACTGTCTCTCCTTTTGTCCATTAGCTAAATTCTGGATGAGCTTATTATTCTGCTTTGGTTTGTAACAACCCCACTGGATCCATCTCTGTGCTTATTAGGGTTTTAGAAATGCAATCTAATTTGTGCTAAAGCATACAAATTCATCTCCCCCATGCTCTGTGCTGTCCTACACCCCTCTCCTGGCTGTAGCACAGCTCTGGTCTCTGCACACCGTGGGAGGAGCAGTGATGGGGTACAGGCCAAGCAGGGACCCCCACGGAGAGAAATCCCTGAGCTCTGGTGAGCCTCAGGACCAGAACTGAAACCGATTGGTTTATAGGTAGCTCTATTAAATAAATTCCTTTTCAACTCCCCATGAAATGCTCATTTCTTCAGCTTGACTGGAAGCCATCAAGCTCCTTTGGTGGCCCTGAGAGCAATCTATTTTGAACAAAGTTCCTGGAATCAAAACATGGGCAAGGCCAAAGAGATGCTCATGTGCTTTTCACACTCATTCTCTGTGGTTTTTTGTCTCACACCAGCTCAGACAGCAGCCAGTGCAAATCCCTGCCCTTCTCTGAGCACATCTTCACCAGCACAAACACAGCCATGCAGCTGCCAGGGGCTGGTTGATGGTGTTGATTGGGTAAGTTAATCAAGAGCAGAAGTTATTTTGAGCTAGGATAGTTTAAAGAAACCAAAAATACAGAGCAAGTGTTTCATTTTGTGATTTGGTAGCTTTGGTTTCTGGTGAAACATTTCCAGACATTACACAGAGCTTCAGTGTGGCTCCAGCACAAAAATGACATGGCACAGACACGGCACAGACACTTCCAATTTCTTCCTGGTTTCCCCTGAGAAGTCCCTCATGCCAACCCAATACCTGAATTAATGCTGAAATACTGAAAAGTCACCTCCTCTGGTCCCATTTTACCAGGGATCGTTCTCGCCCTGCTGGAGAAGAGCCAGGACATGGGACACGGTGGTGCCACCACAAGGGAAAGGCTTTTTCTCCCTTCTTTAGGTCAGAGCCCAGAGTGGGCTCTGCGGTGGGCACGGGAGAGCAGAGGGATGGCCACCAGCAGCTCCTGGGACACTCCTGGAGCCACAAGAGCCACCATGGCAGGTCAGTGGCACTGCCACCATGACAAGGCCACCATGGCCACCACTTTGGGCAGCCTGGGCTCTTCTCCTCAAGGCTGAGTGACAAATACTTGGCATTTCCAAACTCTCTACTAACTTCAACAAGCCTTGTCCTCCTAAAGACTCTCTGAGTACCATTTAGTGCTTAATAAATGCTCTGCCTCATGAAAAAGAAGCAGATAAAATCAATAAAGTGCCTGCAAAGTTGCTTTGTACCGTCTCACATGCATATTTAGAAACCCTCTCTTCCCTTCCACTCACCTCATGGATCTATTCTTGGAGAATAAAAACTGGGATATACTTTGCAGCCAAAAGTAAAGTCATAAAGAAGTTTGCTCACGTTCCTCGACACATGAGATATAGAGTTAATTAAAAATTGTTCTCTGTACAACAGGTTTGTTTCACTGGAAAATGTCACTGATGTAAGGCTGTTCTACTCTTGTTGCCAACTACATTGAATTGACTCCATTATAAGCTTACTCCTCCCCCCTCCCCATTACTTTTCTTCCAATAATAAACCAGAGAGGCCTTAGAGCCCACTTTTTTATTGGGAAAAGTGCATTAGGATTAGCTGGGTTGGAGCAGTCATTTTATGCCCCTCCAGTCCCTGTTTATCTATGGCTCTACAGAAGCAGCAAATACTCGCTCCAGTCCTGCACAGTATAAATGAGATTTTTGATCCTACAGGCATGGTGCTGTTAAAAGATTTTTAATTAGATAAATACATTTTATAAAAAGATTTTGCAGAATAGTTGCCTCTAGCAACTGTAACAATCTTGAAGCTTCATCTTCTAAAAGGAAAGAAAACTCTTGCAGGAGGCTGGTTGTGTTATATAAAAATGAAAGATGGTATTACAGAATTAATAGGCAGGGGCCAATGGAAATGCAGTCCCACTCCTGGAAATGGGAGTTTGTCTCATTACTGACTTCAAACAGCACATGGATTTGTGCTCTAATTTTTCCAGCCAGATTGCCAAGTGTCAGCCCTGGGCTGGAGGGAGATGCGGTGAGAGCTCAGAGCTCCGAGGGGAGCTGGGCTCCCCTGCCCTGCCCTGGCTGTGCCTGCCCCAGAGGATGTCACATAACCCCTGGCAGCACAGAGCCTGCTTTCCTCGCCAGCCTGCCTGCCTGGAATTGTCCTTCAGATCCGGGAAAGCTCAGGGAGCTGTCCCTCCCTGCCTGAGGATGGAGAACACGCTCATTCCTGCCTGGCAGGCACAGACAGGAGGGGAACCCAGCCCTCCTGATCCCAGCAGCTGTCAGGGCTGGGAAGGAGCAGGGTGAGGTGCAGGCGTGGGCCCAGTTCATGCCAAGGTGGCAGGGATTGCTCCTGTGCCCTTTCCCTCATCCTGCTCTGAGCTGCTCCCGGCTGCCACGGCCCCCAAAGCCCTCGCTGCTGTGGGCCAGGGGCTCCACAGCAATTCCCCCCTTCCCCTTTCACACCCCAGCGAGTGAACCCTCACAATACGCTGCCAAGGTGGGGAGTTCAATCCCTGCAGACTCGGTGCAGGGGAGCAGCTGGAATGGGAACTTTTCCATGCTCACCCCCATAGTCAGTATATTTAGCCCTGACCTAGAAAGACCATCCTTTCTAGGGCTGAGTTGTGATTCAGACAGTCTGCTTGCTGAGCAGAGACTGCCAACTGTGCCGAATCATAGCTGATTAGAGGTGGGAGAGAGCCTGAAAAACAATACACCCAGGCAAATGCAGTGGGTTTGGAGCATTTCATGGAAATTATATTTAACACCATTCTGGTGACTTAAAAGAAAAGTTAAAACAAACAACCCTCGCACCTTCCAAAATAACCCTACCTGTCTCTGGTGGGAGAGGAGAGACTGGCAAAGGGTTGCTATTTTAAATCACAGTGGAACAGGGTAAAGAAGGAATATACATGTAGGTAGATCCATACATAGGTAGGGATACATACACACGCATTTCCAGATGAAGCAGGGGACTCATTGTCTGAAAAAGGAAGGGTGGACAGAGAAGCAGATGCTTTTTTTTTGCATTTTAGGGGAAATTCTACCTTGAAGCAAAACAAATTCAATTGTGTCTGAGAGGAAACAAGAACAAAAGGAAAAAAAAACCAACAAAAAACATGAGAAGATGTCTGGAGACACGGTGCTCATACAGAAATATCTGCTGGCAGGTCAAAAAGTGTCCCACCAGCCCAGCGTGGGACTGGAGCTTGTATCCCACAGGCAATTATCCTCTCCCTGCAGACACTCTCAGGCCATCCCCGGGATTTGAAGGAGAAATCTTATCTGGGGGCCTGTGAGAAAGCAGGAGGAGGCACACACTGTCCTTACACACCAGTAAAACAACCAGGGAGTTAAACTGGAAAACACTGCACAGCCCAGCCTGGAGACAGCAGAGCAGGAGACTAAACACAACAGTTTAACAAATAATTACAGGTTCTTTATACGGCCTAGAATTTGTAATCCACCTTCATCCACTTCTCTTTGCACAGTTTAGAATTACAATGCCAAAGGGATCACAGGGAATCATGAAATAATGTCCTGCATTTGAGTGCAGAGCAGACAGTCTCGGGTGGTTTTAGATACTCTTTTCATGAAACATTTACCATGTGGCACCCAAGTGTTCCCTCCACTGTACCTTGGCAAACACACTGGTACAGGCGCTCACACAGACAGGATGTTTGCAGACTTTAAAAGTGATGAAGGAAAAAAAAACAAAACCAAAAAACCCTGACCTGGATAAGTTCTCCTCGATTTAAATTCAGTAAAGTGTGGGCATTGAATATTATCTCCATAATAAATTTGCCACACCATAAAACAGAGTGGCGAATCAAGAAGTGATATCTTGCATTTCAACAAACGCTCAGTCTCTGAGGACCCCCACCATCCCTTGGTATGTAGGAGTACAATTTATCATCTGTATTTTTCATCTTAGCTGCATGAAGAACAGGGTATTATGACAGTGGTGCTGGGCTGATATTTTGGGGACTGTGAATCCATTACCTGCAGCAGACTCCCTGACTCCTCAGTAAGCCCCAGCTGCTTGGTTTCCCAGCTGCATTTCCATTTCAGAGAAACTTTAAATGATTGTCAGAAATATTTGAGGAGTCGAAAAGGAAACAGAAAATACCTGAGGTCAAATAAAAGGTACTGTTTGACTATAAATAAAAAGGGGATTTTAAATTTTAAGTGGGTTTTAAACACTTATAAATAATTCTGGGGAAAATTGCAAACTGGCAGCTTGCTTAAAAACACTTTCAAAAACATTTCACCTTCTTAATATTTTTTTTCCTTACACAACTATTTTGTTACATTGACACTGCTTTGGGAAATACTGCGGGATTGCCTACTCTGCATTTTTGGTTCCCCATAAATGACCAACAGCCATGGACTCAGATCTAATCATGAAGATTCCTTTACGAAGTATGTAACAAAGGCTTTACTTTAAGCACAAGCTTAAATGGTTTGGGTTTAGCGAGTTAAGCACGATTAAGGAACTGCCGAGTGCTTTGCTGGGGGAGTCTGGCGTCAAGCACCGAGCGAGCACTCGGGCTGAGTGGGGAACATGGTGAAAAGTGAAAATAAAGCATGAATAAACAGAAAATAAGCATGGCACTTGGAGATTGTGCGCTTTGCTGGTAGAGTATTTCTAAGGTGTGTTTTGTATGTTTCAGAAAAAAAAGAATCCTGTTATTCAGGAGCCTGGAATTGCTCTTCCATCCCCATTGCTGATGAATAGCAGAGGCACAGCATGCAGCCCTTTATTCCGAGGGAACCTTAATCACTCCCCTCCTGAAACTGCTGCTCCATTTGACTGACAGAATTAGAAGCAATCCACATATTGGAGGGGAAAAAAAGAAAGGCAGACCCATTTGGTTGTCAGACTGTGGGTACATACACAAAGCTTTTAGCAAAAAAAAA
>VZTB01015638.1:696701-720162 GCA_013397245.1 Thryothorus ludovicianus | reverse complement strand
AAAAAAAAAAAAAGAAAGAAGCAAAAAGAAGAGAAAGTTGTTGCCCTCCTAAATGACATCTATATTAATGACATGAATGACAGGCTTAAGGGGAAAATTATAAATCTTTCTTTCCAGCTTCTCTTTTATTGCCCAACCATATATTTCATCTTTCCAGGCAGCAGGGCCATTAAAGCCAGAGCTGTGGAGGAGCTGCAGCCAGGCCCCTCTGGAGCAAGGAGCAGCTCTGGCTCTCTGTGCCCGGGGTGAGCACCAGGGTGAGCCCGGCCACCATCCCTGCACGGCAAAGGAGAGCCCCAGGCACTCAGGAGGGGCTGAGACTCGGCCGTGGATCCCCAGAGCCCTGGAACTGCCATCCTTTGGTACTCCCCACTCCTCAATACCCTGTTGCAGAGGGAATAAGCAGAGGGGATGTTCTGCCCCTGTTTTTATGGCAGAACAACCCTCTGGGGGTGCACCCTGCCAGCAGCAGCACCAGGGTGACCCCAAAGCCCCCAAAGGATGCTCTCTGTGTTGGCAGCAGGGGCTTTTCTGTCTCTAGGAAGGAGCTTTGGACTCCTGATGGAAAGAAGAATGTTGGCTCTCCTTTCCCATGCCATACACGAGGCTGCCTCTGTCTCCAGAGTAGCCACAGCTTTCTGCATTTCTGCTTTGTTCATTTTCCTACACAGTCTCCAGGGAAAACAAGAGGAAGACAAAGAAACCCCAGTGTCTTGCAGGATCACAGACACAGACGTAATCATCTTCAGTTAAAAATAATTCCTTTAAATGTCCCTAGAGCAAGTCCCATTTTCCCTGGAGGTGACACATAACTGATAAATCTGATAGACCCTCTCTGCAGTTGGGTGTTTGTGTGTATATTCATTTACACACACACATGAATTTTTCTTTTTCCACAGGAGTCTCCTGTGAAGGATCATTATGGTCGTGTGGAACTGCCTGTGCTCAGACACACTGCAAAGATACTTCCTTGGGTTTTATTGTCTGTGACCACTAGACTTATATTTTATAGCAGCCTAATTACTGACAATCCCCTTTAAATGCTGACATGCAGTGCTAAGTTATTCTGCAGGTGAATGAGTAGATGTAACATTTCTCTGTGTTCTCTAAAATTGTGGAGTAGTATTAACTGGATTTGTCAACAGCAGGACTGTCTGGAGGAATTACTCCACTTAAAAATGATCCTTGATTTCCCATCACCAGTAGCACCGAATCTGCAGTGTTTGGGGAATGGTTATGTCATGGAGGAAGTGCAGGATTAAAAAATTAAATTATTTGAAATTTCCCACGCTGCTTAGTTTATAACAATAAAAGGCAATGATGGTTCCTTTAAAATCAATTGAGGGGATAGAATTAAGAAAAAAAAAAGAATTAGTAATCCAGGTGAGGCCAAGTCTGGCTCTCTGGCTCTACCTGTGCTGCACAGCTCGAGCAGATACAGTTCCAATCTCTTCCCTAGCACTGCTACCACAGATAATAAAACTAATTTAATTTTCTGTCACTCTTTTCATTTTAATGGACACCTGGAGATTTCACAACCATAGAACAGTAGTCAAAACCACATCTTTTCTGAAACGAAGAGACATGGAAAAAGAAAAACCTTCTGTGGAAATGCCAGAAGAAACATTGTCATGAAAAAAAAAAAACCAAACCCAGGCTTTAAATATTGAAAACATATAAAGGACAACATAGAGCACAGGAGAAACAGGCTGAATAAAACATGCTGCTATTAAAGCCCTGGAGCTCAGTCCTGGAGGGATTTGCAATTTCCTGGCGCAGGCTGTGATTTTTTTCGGGGATGCTGAGTGCCACTGCAAGGCCGTGGGGCTGCAGAGCCTGCAGAGCAGTCCCCGTGCTGTGACAGGTAGCGACTCCCTCCCAGGCTCAGTCTGGCACATTCAAACCCAACAGGATCTTTCTTTTTTCAGCTCCGTGCCTCGGAGGCTCTCACACGTTACCTACCCCCTGCTCATCCCACCCCGCCACAAGCGCAGTATAAATAGCTACCAGTAGATGACAGATAGAACATGGACATGACAACAGTGTCCTCCCCCTGCTCCCACAGCCGGCACTGCGATTTCTGTCGTGATCCACTCCTTCCTGGGACTGTGGGAGCACCGTGCTGCTGGCAGGAGTCGAGCTGATCCAGGCAAACTCCTCACGCTGGCCCCAAAACCCCAAACGAGGTGAACGTGCAGGTGAATATTTATCTGAGCAAAGTAATAACCTCAGGGTTAATGAGGACTTGGCATAATTTAAGAGATGGTCATAACTAGGAGCTGATGTCATTTGTTCAGTGCTTCAGCGAGCTCCTGCTTTGGCTTTTCCCCCTAAACCCCTGCAGCACTGCTGTCCAGCTCAGGGATAATGGAGGGGATTAAAAATCATCCCCTCATCTCTTGCTAATTCTGCTTGCTTCACTGTCCTATATCCAAAGCAACAAAATAGGGGCAGGATGTCCAGCTTTGGGAACCATCATTTGGTTTGACTGGCAAGAGGCCAGGGAGGAGCAGAAAGGAGTGATAAGAGATGTGGGAAACATGACCTGTAAGGAAAGGTTGTAGGAATTGGGTTTGTTTAGTCTAGAGAACAAAAGAACGAGGAAACATTTGATAAGAGGAAAGATATGACAAAAGTCTTCCAACATGCAGAAGTTTGTTATAAAGAGAACAATACCCTTCCTGTTCCTTCAGAAATCACCTTGTTTGTAGCAAAGACGACTGGGGTTAAGGCAGTAGGAAAATTTCTTTCCTACATGCAGGAGCAGGGAAATCCTGGACAGGTTCTGGTGTCTCCTCTGCACTGGGGGCTTTCAGAACAGGTTATTGAGGCAGAGGCCATGTTCCTCTGACAGCCTCCTCCTGGACACCCAGTGCAGGCTGTGCCTTTGGGGATGTGACCATGTGCAGATGCCACATTTTGGCAACTGCCTTCATGTGCATGTGGGCAGTGTCCTGCTAAGGAGGTGAGCCCTGGACTGAAGTCAGAGGAGAACTGGTTTGCAGAAGTCAATCCTCTGTCCTGCAAAGCTGGTAAATATTTCCTGAGGTCCACACAGCCTCAAATTCCACAGGCTTGGCAAAGCCTGCCCGGCCACTCTCCTCACGAGCTGTAAAGAGTCTGGAGTCAACTCTGAGCTGGCAACATGTTCAGGACACATGGGGCAGAAAAGAAACCAAACTTGCTCTGTTTAGACTGACATTGGCTCCCCACTGTTGACAGCAGCCCAGAACTGGGGTCTGGTCTTTCTCCCATTGAATTCCACAGGGAATTTTTCTGTTGGCATCAATGGGGGCAGTAATAAGCCATTGTATCTGTCAGTGCAGATTGCCAGTGGAAGACAAACTGGAGCTGCTAAGTGCTGTCTGTAATGAGAGATCATTTTTTCCCTCCCTCCTCCTCTCTCTCAAGTCCATTTTCAGACCATAACCACATTTTAATGAATAAAAAGTTGTTGTTTCAAATCCTTGCAGAACTGCAGTCCCTGCCAAGCCTGTTTTTCTTCTGGAAAGACAGATGCATGTGCTCACATTATGGTAGTAGTTTTTTGCATGCCATATATTTTCAGGGATGTTCATGAAACTAGAATTAGTGACACTAATAATGACAAATCAGAGGGCTAATATTGTTTAACCCTGTTAAAGAGTGTTATTACATTTACATGTTCCCACAGAGTAAATGCTGTTCAACTCAGACATATGTCTTGCTATCTGTTTATTTTTATGAATCAGAAATGAATCAGCAGTCAGAGAGTGTCCTGTAGATTTACTTGTCTCATATACCACTTTAGAAGGGGAAAAAAAACCCCTCTACTAGGGCTCACAGAATTCACTTTTTATTCAGTAGAGGCATAATAGTACTATCAAATCAGTTCTAATCAATAAGAGAGAATATTGCAGGTCTGCACAGGCTAATCCCAAAATTCTGGGCCATTGAGAGGTCCAGCTTGTGCTCCTGCTGGTGTTACACTCATTCCTATTCCGAGGGTGAAGGCAAAGCTACACCTTCAAATGTGATCTCCTGTGTGCAGCTGTCTGGTTTCACTGTTTGTGAGCAGACACAGAAATGCCTCTCCTCGAGCCAAAGAGCCTTTCAGGATGCAAAGAGCAAAGGCACGGGGTAGTCTGCAGCACTTAGGTTCTATTTGTGGACAAGACCTACAGTGATTTCAGAGCTGAAAAGTGATTCTCTCTCTGCACTGCACTCAGCAGATAAATACAATAAAACGACAGTCACTAATATCATGTTTCTATCCTTATCTTTCTTTGATACTCAGAGGCTTTTGAGGGAAGTGTTAGGATCGTTGAATAAGACTTTGAGAAGAATCCCCTGCTCTTTAAATTGTTAGTTCTTTAACATGTCCAGTCCTTATTGTAAGCAACTAATAACAGGCTTGATAATCTCTGCCTTAAAAAAAATAAAATCAATACATTGCTTTAGAAATTTGACCAAAAAAAGTTATGTAAGAGGTAAGAAAAACATCACACTTTCTTAAAGCATTAGATATTCCAAGAATTACAGAAGGTAATTTAAATTCAACTCAGCCACTACTGTTGCAATATTGAGGTTTTAAAGTCAGTTTATTTATATTTTAACTTTGCAGTTTCCCATAAGGCATGGTCAAAGTCTTTAACAGAATCACTGACATTAGGAATTCTCATCCTCCTTTTCCCTTGCTCCTTATCAAGTGTACTTTGTTTCCTGCGATGGTTTATTGGGACCATCTGCATCTCCTCCTGTTTTCTCTCAGGCATGGAGATAAGATTTCACCTTTGGATGTCTGGTTGAAGTCCAGCTGGCAGTGGGGATGTGTTTGGTGGCGGTGGCTCCGTGCCTGTTGCATGCACGCGCCAGTCTCACATGGTGGCGACAGAAAATCCCACGTGAGAGCCACCCTCCGTGCTCAGCACCAGCTTCATTTCCCTCCCCAAGGCCAGGGCCAAGAGCTTTGAATCCAACTACCTGAAAAAGAGTCCTTATCCCAGGGATTGAACAAATGGCTGGGTTTTACAGAGACTTGAAGGGATGGCAAGGCCTGGTGGGATGGCCAGGGCGCCCTTTGCCAAAACAACACCCAAACTGCTCTCCACACTTTTAAAACTGCTTTTGGGATGAATTCTGTCCTTGCAGCTGCCTCCCACTCCTGTCATTGCTTTCCTGCTTTCCTACCCCACTGCCCAGCCTGAGAGCAGCTGATTGTCTCTGCATCCCCTCAGGATTTCCAGAGCACAAACCCACAGCAGCCATCACCAGAAAACAGCAAAACCGTCTCTGCATCCCCTCAGGATTTCCAGAGCACAAACCCACAGCAGCCATCACCAGAAAACAGCAAAACCGACAGGGCACGTCCACCCAAAGCTGTCCAAGGAGAGGAAATTGCCACAGGAAGAGGTTCCATCGATCCCACACAGCTCTGAGAGCTTTTGGCTGTTTGGCCATCCTACCCTTCTCCCCTGTTACTGCTTTCTGTTCTGCACTTGAACACAAAGTGAAAAACCTTGATTTCAGCCTTTGGCAGGGATGATTCTCCTGCCAAGGCCAGCTCAGCTGGGAAATCTGGTTTCTTTGCAGCCAAGGCCTGGTAAAACGTGCCACAGCAAATGCTGGAAAGTGAAATCAGGCTCCAGCAGAAGCAGTGGAGGACAGCATGTCCTGAAGCAGGGGGAAGGATGGGAGAGCTCTCCTTCACTGGTTATCTAGAAACCCTGCAGAAATGTTGCAGTCTTTGAAGATAATAGAAGCAAAGACAGTTCCTTTCTTCTCCCTTGCCTCCTCTTTTCCTCCCTTCATTTTGGAGACACATTATCCACACAGAGGGTCAAGTGCCCAGCAAATGAAACACTTTTCAAAAGCTCATTGTGAGCGTTTGCAATGCAGATAAACAATCTCCAGCCTCACTCACGTTCTCCCAAGAAACCAAAGGAACACCTTGTGCACTGTATCTTTTGTTTCTTTCTTTTGTTATTCCCTAAATATTTTTATTCATTTTCATTTAGTATTTCACAAAGTAGAAGAAACTCCTAATCTTTGTTCTGCCTATTTGATGTTTAGAAAAGCCAAGGAGAAAAATCTGTAAACAAGCTTTCTCTGTTTGTTAGATTTTTTTTTTTCTTTCTTAAATACAGGCTGCAAGTCTCAGAAAAAGTCAAGGACTCGAGTTTCTCTTTGTTTTGAGTGTCTGGCTGCATCTACTGTGCTAAAGTGTCAGCTCCAGATAAATAAGGGAATGAAAACAGAGAAGGTCTATTTAAGAAAAAATGTCTGTCCTTCAAAGTCTGGAGAGATAGAAGTGGATTTATTGTCCCCTGGGTAACATCCAGGGAATGTTTTGGAACCTTGAGGCGAATTGTGGACACTGGAGCCACAGTCTTTAGTGGTTTTGTGTGTCTTTAATATTGCACTGAGATCTGAACTGCTTCAGATCCAGAAAAGTGAAATAGTGGATTAAAACCATAAAGGAAGGGGGCACAAGGAGGTCCTTGCACTGTGGCATACCCCGTCCCTTTTCTGGCATACACTGAGGAATGGATGTACAATTTCTGGACCTTGGGCTACAGTGGCCTTTTCTAAAGCACCTCTGCAGAAATATCACAGCTTATATAATCATTTCAATCAGTGCAGTGCAGTCTTGCTTATTTGGACTCATGTGATTACCTGAGAAGCAAGGCTGAATTAATTTAAGAGGGAAAAAAAAAAAGAAAAGAAAAGTAGGTGTTTGTCTTAGAGCTGTGGAGAAAAGTTCAAGGGAAATGTGGACTTCACTGATTTCCCACAGAAGTAGTTCTGGTGTGTTCTTTTCCTTAGCAGCTCTTTATTTTAACAACGTCTGGTGAAGCAGCTCTGCCTCAGTGGGGATGTGCGGGGCTGGCTGAGCTGTGCTGGCTCCCTGGGCTGCAGACAGCTCAGAGTATTTTAAAACAACAACATTCATAATTGCACTACACGAGGAATCAAGACTAATACACAAGAGTTACCATAACAACAACACCTTGACGTGGCACAAGCAGAAATACCTTCCACATCCCAGGGAATGATTCAGTACCATGTTGGGTGAAAAACATTCATCCCTTGAAGAACAGACCACTGCAAATGGTGGTGCCTGAGTCATAATTTTGTAGCAGGAAATCTGTCAATGAGAAAAGGCTTCAGCAAATGTATTATTAGAATTTTATTGCTGTTTTACCTACCAGTGGCTTGTTAGCTACTGTAGAAACTGTCATCCACTTGCTGGCTGATGAGTCCTACAAATCAGCACGTGCAGAAGTGTTTCATCATACAATGTATGGCAACAGAACTGAGCTTTGAGGGGTTCAGCACTGCACAAGCAGGAAAAGCAGCACAAAAATGTAAAAAACATCATCTTCTAGAGCTAAAGCTAAAGATGACCCTAACATACAGTGGGATGGGAGAGAAGACACAAGTCATAGTGGCAAATTACAGATTATTTTCATGAATATGTGCTTTCTTTGAGGGAAAAGTGTAGCTATGAAAAATCATCCAGCTGGAGAGAGATATAGTGGGAATAAAGATTAAGGGGAATAGGGCAGGAGAGAGGGCAGCAGGGATTTATGGAAAATGGTGAGGGTGGACAAAGGGAGGTGCCTCCACCAGATGATCTAAGACACACCTGTCCTTCCATTCTCACACCCAGCAGTGGCAGCTGCCTTCAAACCCCTTCCTGACTTCCATGCTCCAGTGTCGTTGCAGTGCTCAGATAAAATACCACATTTCAAAAGACCATTTGGCCTTTTGAGGTGTTTGGGGGGTAGGAGTTCTTTTTTTTATTATTATTTTTATGTGAGACCTTTTGTTGGTGTTCAGCGTTTTGCTGTCTTTAGAAAGCAGGCAGTCAAACACCACAAAGTTCCTTCCCCTTCCAAGTTGATCCTTCCACCTCCTGGGCTGTACCAAGGTGTGCTGCTCATCACAGTGAGCTGCACCAAATATTGGATTCCACTAAATAGGGCAAACTCCCCTCTCCAACCTCTCCATCTTCATCCCTCCACTTGGCAAAGTAGCAGGTCTTAAGTTTCCTCTAAGTTTTCGTAAGTGTTTTTTAATGCAGATCTTGCTTTTTTATTTATTCTCAGAACAGTGCTTCATTTTGCTTACAGTCCTTCACTGCTATCACAAAAAAAAAGAGCTCAAGTGATTTCTGCTGTGCTTGCTTTGATAGTGACATTCAGCAACGAGATTCTTTGTGTGAAAGAAACTCAGGAAGAGCAGTTTTTCCTAGCATTATAATTTGTTATAGTTAGGTGTTAAAGTTTTCAGCTGAGCTGCTGGTGATAAGCACTGCATATGCTCCGGGCTGTGCAGGTTCCCACTAGATTTTCTTTGTCCAGGTTAGAAACACAGTAGTTTTAGCAGCTAATGGGGAGAAAAAGGGGTTTTAGGAGCTGTTATTTATCCCACTGAAGCTCAGGATCACTGTGAGGTGTCTCTCTTCACCACTGAGTGCAAAGGGCTCACAGGGCAGGGGCTTTGCTGACACAGGTACATTTTAGGTGGGATGGTGCCTGCCCTAAGCTGCTCAACATCTCAACAGAAGAGAAAATAAGTGAATAGGAAAGAAAAGAAAGAGCAGGCAAGGAGGCTTGGAGAGATGAGGCACTGCCTGGAAATCACACAAGGCACTGGGATGGAAAGAGAACCCGGATCCATTTCTGAAACCTCTTTTCTGTCAGACAAAAAGAGTGTGACCCTGTATTTCCTTTTTCTCTTCCCTTCCAGTAGTTACATGTTAATTAAGCACTTACATTTTTCCAGAGCAACTGTAAGACCAGAAACCTCTTAAGTCAGATGGAAAGTACTAAACATTTCAGGCACTGTGAAGCAGCCAGAAAAACAAGCATGTGGGAGAAAAAAAAACAACATTGTGCAAATAAAATTGCTGAGGGGAATACAAAAATCACATGAGAAGGGCAGATAGGGGCATTGTGTGAAGGATAAGGAAGGGGAGTTGGGAACAAGGGAAGGCTTCTAATTTTGCTTTGTAAGCACAGTTGGTGAGCCATTGTCATTGCCACTCCTGGCCTGCTCCCCAAGGTGTGTGACACAAACTTCACTCAAACTCTGCACAAGTGTGAGGGTCCCAGGACCTCGGGCAGGGGGACAGGAGGGAAGGTGACACTCAGGGCTGGGAGCCTTCCCAAATGGATCCACCACAGACAATGAAATGAGCTCTCCTGCCCACCCCTGACCTGCCTCGAGTTTCTTGCCTCTGTTCTCCTTTTGCTCTGGAGCCGGAAATTTCTGCCTAATTCATTGTGCCAAAGGCCAGATTATCTCTTTGGGTGGCTATGGAAGCAGAAACCTCTAAGAATTACAATCAAGGGAGAATAGCCCTTTCCTAAGCAGTCAGACTAGATGACCCCCACATGTCCCTTCCAGCCTAGAAAAAGCTGCAAAGATTCAGGAAAACAGCTCTTTTATCCTGTGGACTACAAAAATGGCATTTCCAACAGTTTTTCTTTCATTATGAGAAAAAGACCTAGACAACTCTCAGGGGCCCAACAACCCTGAAACAAAGAGAGGGTCTCTGCAGACACACCACCAAACTCTTTGGAGCCAGCTCAGCCTTTCCTTCTCTGCCCTGCTGTGGGAGGCAACCCAGCTTCTCCTCTGAAGAAAAAAGCCAAAGCCAAGTGAAAGCTGAGCTGTGAAGGTGCAGCCCTTGCTGCTGCTGCTCTCCCACAGCAGTCAAGGAGTGCTGATTGCAACACCAGACCAGGAGAGTTTCTTCACTTGTTTTGAAACTGCCTCAGCTGGGAACACACCCCAGCCTGCTGTGTCATTCCTTGGCTGGCTTTATAAACTCTGCTGGGACCTACAGGTGCTCAACACCTCCACCAGCAGAGCTGGAGCACAGCAGATCTGTGCTAGTTCGTGCACTTGAGGTTGTTTTCCCTTCCAGCTGCTTTGTTTTAAACCCAACCAAGCTGGCAATCCCCCAACCCAGCCACAGTGGGGTGACATCAAGGTCCCCCCTTTAAATACTGAGATCTGGTGAGTTCAGTCCTTAATAACACCTGGAAAAGGAGCTCTGCACCACAGAGGAACAAGCTTTGCTCCAAAGAGGTTATCAACGGGACCCCAGGAGACCAGTCACAGCGAAGCTTTACTTCATTCCAGAAATGTTTTGGAAGCAATTACTTCATCTTGTTCTTTATTCACGGGATTCACTTAACTGATGACATTATAGCTCAGTCCATTAAGTAAATGGGTTATGTATTTTCTCCAGGTTTTGAGGAAGGGATGTTGCAGTGTGTGTCACTATCGTTGTCAGCAGTCGACAGGGACTCTTCATTTGTTTAGTGAGGTTTACCTCTGCTGAGATCTTAAATACGAAGTATCTGGCTCAGGGTCTTTCATAACGTTTGAGCAGGATTTTAAAAACATAAAAATGAAAAAATAAGAAAGCAAGTGTTATTTCCACAAAAATTCCTGGCAGCTGTACCGTCTATTATGAGAGGAAAACGGAGCAAGAAAAATTGGCATGTTGTTTCTTAAATGAATTTATCTCCTCATTTCCTTTAGAAAATGAATCCCTGCTCCATCTAGCCATTTTCCATCCGTCTGCAAGGGCAAAGTTTGCAGAGTACAATTGAAATGCTCCGTTCTAGCACAGGCCAGGGTGCCATACGTGCCTTTGGTAATCAGATCCTTCCCACCACTGCTGCTGGTAGCACTTATAAAGGTTTTATTTTCCATTGGAGTGGGTCTTAAAAGTCAGCAGCAGCTCAGAAAATAATCAGGGACACATGATCAAAATTCTGGTCACCGGGGCCAAAATGTCCTTCTAAGAGGGCTGCAGGAGCTCATCTGCTGAGAACTGACTCGAGCTGCCATGGGGGGGAACGTGCCAGGTGTTCCCTTTTCCTTTTGTTGGTTTTTCACCAGTATCCCAAGGAGGAGAGGCAGCAGGATGGGGAGGAGATTTGCCAAAAGATAAGAGAATTTGGGAGCCAGTAAAAAGCACTGCTTTCAGGAACTGTCACAGAATGCTGTCACTCAAAAGAAATTTTGCACAAAATCTCCAAAACAACCTCTTCCTCCTCCACACTCATCCGCCTCCTCTGAGGGGTGGTGGTTAATATACTAAATACAACACAACCACTTGGAAAGCACTTTTCATTTTGAGTCACCACCTTGCTATTTTTGCAGCCGAAAATACAGACTGGTGGAGCTGATGTCATTAATCTGGTACGCACAGGAACAACTTGGGGAGCCGGGGTTGGAATCCTGAGGAAAAGGAGGCTCCTGGGAAGTGTCTTCTGGGCAAGTCAGGATTGCAAGCAGTGCAAATGCCTCACAGCCAAGGAAAGGAAGGAAGAAGAGGGTAATAGCAGTGTAACATCATTTCTGGCTGTCTCCAGTTTGTGTTTTAAACCAATATCAAATTAGGAAAAAGGAAAGGGAAGGAGGAAGAAAAGGGAAACCTTTCATTTGCCCCCAGTGTAAGAGGTTTTGTGTTGGATACAGACATTTTATTCATTTCGTCTAAAATTTTTAAAAATACCCAGGAAAGAAATTGAAACCCCCAGAGTTAATTCAAAATGAAAAATCAAAGGCTCCTGTTTCAGCAAAAAGCTCACTGGGACTGGGTGGCAGACAGGGTGGGAACGCCAGACATCAGTGCCTGGAAGCCTGACAAACACAAGGGAGGGTCTGAACACAACAAAGCTGGGACACGAAACCCACAGAATCTCCTGATGATTTGGGTCAACATATGGCTCAACACAACATCTTTGGCCAACCTCGACGTGTTTCAGTCTCCAGGGGAGCGCCTGTGATTTTCTCACATCAGAGAGGAGAGCACTGATGGCACAGGGGAAGGAAAACCTACCTGGTCCTGTTCTGGGTAAATGGGGCACTGAAGTGCTGCTTACCCGAGCCACACCTGACCCACAGCTGCCCTGGATCTGCCCAGAGCTCAGAGGGAGTGTTCTGCTGGGCATTTCGGCTGCTGCAGGAGAAGGCAGCACCACTGGTGGCTGTCAGGGGTGTCAGGGGGTGTCCCAGTCGGGACAGTGTGGGTGACACATTTCCCTGCCAGGCTGCTGGCTCTGTACAGCCACTGAGAGCAGCCTGGTGTCAATGGGACTATTATGATTTCACCCAGCCTCACTGCTCTGGCTGCAGTTTCCCTGATTCCCTGAACAGCAGGGAAGGTCTAGACTGGAGCTGCAAAGATTTCCACATACACAACACACAGACAAACACTTTTTTTTCCCCCTGTCCAGCCAGTTTCACCAACCATGAGAGCAATCCACAAAGCACATGAAGGCTCTTTTCCCTGACCTGCTTGGCTGGCTTTTCTTAGCTGGTCTGAATGGCTCTGCAAACCTAACCATGAACAGAAAATACATTTGAGTCTCTTGTAGAAGAGTTAAACTCTGGGAGAGAGGAAATGTTGGTATCAAAGGAGCAGAGAAAAACAAATACATCGGTGCTAAGGGAGAGAGTAACTGTGGGATGGAGAGGGACAGCTCAAGGCTGGGACTAGATATGCAAGAAGAAAAACTTGCCCAAACACCAGTTGTTTTTTCTAAACAAAAGACAAACGTCTGCACTTGTATCTGAGCTCCCCTCCTGTCCCTCTCACAAGACAAGGGACAGACAAACACACCAGGGCCAAAGCCTCCAAACACAGGGCACTGCCAGGGCACGCAGCCCCACAGAGGTCCCAGAGCTCAGTGCTGCTGCTCCCCTGCCATCCCTGGAGCACAGGATGGGAAGGAGCTGCAGTCAGGGGCAATGCATTCAGCCAGAAGAGAATGCAGCTCTGACTCGGCTCTGTGCAGGGTTGGGATCCATCCATTTCGCACCATAGGAGCAGACAAAAATTATTCAAGCATTACAGCCCTGCACAGTACTCCCTGTAGGCAGATGTTCTCCTGCTGTGTACTTTGTGTCTGCACTGCTGAACCAGAAGGATTTGTGAGCTCTCAGTTGTGCTCTCAGCTCCTTCCTCACCCAGGGTCAGGACAAGCTCTGAGTCTGCAGAGCAGCTGCACCCTCCGGGGGGGGGAAGGCACAGGGGAGAGGTGAGCCAGGTGGGAGCAGCACTGCAGCATTCGGGTCCTTGAGCAAAGCCTCTCCGTCTGCTGAGCCTTGGCTGGGCTCTGCTCTATGCACAGAGCAGGCACAGACAGAGTGATAGCCTGAGCCCTGGCACTGCTGGGCTGGGTGCTCAGGGACCAGCAGGGGCTGCTGAGGCTGCTCCAGCTCCAGGGGCTCACAGCATCCCAGCCAGAGCCCACGGAGCTGCTCTGCCAGAAGGAATGAGGGTCCTGGGACAGGAGCCCTGCCCGGAGCAGCCCTGGCTCTGCAGCCTCTGTGCCTGAGCTGTGTGACCCTGCAGCCCAGGGGTGCTGCTGTCACTGCTCCAGGGACCTGCTCCTAAAGCCCAAAATACAAACAGAACAAGCAGCAAGGTCAGAGGCAGCCAAAGAATCCTGCAATGATTCCTGTACCCACAACCTATCTGTGAAACACAGCCATGACCAGAGGCTTTTTCAATAGATGATACCATGTCAGCAGACTTGGCTGCTTTTAAGATAATTTCCTTAGAAAGAAATTATTTTGGTGTAGAAAACAACATAAAAAAATTAAAAATAATGTGACTTTTATCAATCTCAAGGTTTAAAAAGGAAAATAAAACCAGGGAAAGGAACAAACACTCTGTGCACAGACGAGAGGACCTTCAGGAGGAATGCAAACAACAGCTGCATTTGTTTGTGTTTGCTTTTCAATTTTTCTTAAGAAAAAGTAGGCATGCAAGAGTGAATCTTATTAACAAAATATTGATTCAAAATACTAATACACTGTAATAGGAATAAACCATTTGATCTCCTGCTGCCCCTGCTTTTAATGAAACACTTTTCTGTTTTCAGACTCTGAAGTACAAAAGCAGAAATCAAAGATTTCTTCTCCCTGCCCTACTTAGTGTGCCATTCCAGTCCAGTGCAGTTGTTCCAGTTATTCTTAAAATACTCTAAACAAAGCAAAATCCCTTCAGGAAATGAAAGTTAAAAGAATATTTGTTTCTTTTAATGATCCCTACCCTCTGATAGGTTCCACATATTTGTGTCAGGTGCTACAGTTGGCATCAGCTGCCCTTGTATTGGTGAGTATTTGCTTTTCTATTTCAATTTGCACAATCTCTATCTCACAATGGGCCATGCCAACAATTTCCATGCTGGAAAACACAGAAATAAACACAGGAACAACTGTTCTGCATTACTGCATAGCGACTAGAGAAAATTATTTTTCCCCCCTCTTCTTTCCTAATGACTCACACCTTCCAAAATCACATAATCTAAAGTCCATGCAACCTGCTTTTTCTCTTGATGTCACTTCTCTCTTTTTCCCTCTCCAACTAACCAATGTAGTAAGAAAAAAATTTGCATTTAAGTCCTTTCTATTCTCTTTGATAAAAATTATCTGATCTCCATGAGGTGCGATGGAGAAAACCTCCAAAGGTTTAAATTCAATCATTTGAAGCTTAGCTGAACCTTTAGACATCCCACCCTTCTGCCTAATCCCTCAACAAGCTCACATTTCCCCTTTGCCCTCCATGGGCTTGCCTGCAGGGAAATACCTTCCCAGAACAGCTGTACTAGAATAATTAATCCACTACAGAGAGGCCAGTAAAATATCCTGCCTGGATATTACTCTGGAATCAAACGGATATTCTGGAAGCACGGCTTTGTGCAGCCGTGGCTTTCATTCCAGAATCTGTGGAGGGGTTTCTCCAGGTGCAGGTGGCACAGGGCAGGTTCTGTGCCACAATTTCTGCAGGGACAATCCTCCCAGTGAGGGTTTGAGAGAGAGTGAACTGCAGGAACATTCTGGGATCAGAACTGTTCTCCTCCTCCCTGGACACTGGGATTAGAACTGGGGATGTTCTCTTCCTCATCACCTCTGCCTTTTGGCAAGTTCTTCTCACCCTCTTGCTTTGGTTTCCTTTTTTTGTTTTTTTAGTAGAAACCTAATACTGCTTTGGGGATTAATTAATTGATGAATATAGAGAGCCTGAAAAGTGTAAAGCACTACACAGGAGTTAAGTGTTATAATTAGGAGCAATTCTGATCTTGATTACAATGAGGTAAAGCTGGAAGTCCTATACCACAGAAAGATTTCAACTGATAAAAAAAAAGATCAGAATCAGGGTCTTATGATTTTAAATGTAAACTTGGGCAGATTCCCTGCTGAGCTACATCTGCAACTGTAATAAGATCAAGGAACATGACAACTTGTCATTTCAGTAACAGATATAGGGAGAATGCCCTTTAAAAAAATTAAACAGGAAGGAAATTTTTAAAGTGTTTTCTTTGGCTCTGAAACATATGCCCAGGGAGAAACTGTTCTCAGCAATGCAGTGGATCTTGAAATATTTACTGGGTCTGGCATTTAACATAATCTTTCTTGTATAAACGATATAGAAAAAACACATATTATCTTAGACTGCAATCTAGTGTGAAGATGAGATGATATTTTAATAGAGCTGCATTCATCAACTGTAACAAGAGAGGAAATGTGCTCCAATCCAACATGCCCTGTGGGCAATGTAAATAAGAATAAGTGACTTCGACCATCAGATAAGTGCAGCAAGGGGAGGCAAACAGAGGGACAGAGGCCTGCCAGGGAGGAGGGCACTGTGGGCATGGGGATATGACCATGGAGGAGGGCAGGGTGGGCAGGGGGATATGGCCAGGGAGGAGGGCAGTGTGGGCATGGGGATATGGCCAGGGAGGAGGGCAGTGTGGGCAGGGGGATATGGCCAGGGAGGAGGGCAGGGTGGGCATGGGGATATGGCCAGGGAGGAGGGCAGGGTGGGCAAGGAGGGAGGGCAGGGTGGGCAGGGGGATCTCGATCTGGCCAGGAGTGGCACCCACTGCCCCTCACACCAGGATCCCGGCCACTCACTCCCCTCATCCCAAGGGTCCTGCTGGAAACCTGAATTTCTCACCTGGCTTGCAGTGGGATTTGCATGTCTAGCCAGTGACACTACTGCTTTCAGAAGTAATTAAATTTTTAATTATGCTCCTTAATAGGCTGTAGCTACTGCTTCGCAGTTCTGTTTCTGTCCCTGTTGGATGCCCATGGAGCAGTGCCATGAAGCTCCAACTGCTCTTCCAAGAGGGCCAGGGTGTGCCCAGCTGAGCTTACAGCCACTGGAATCACACTGGGCAGTACCTTTCAGAGCCACAGGAACATCCCTTCAAGATTTTTCCAACACAAGTTTGGAGAAAGAACAGTGAAGACTGAGAGGCTCAGATACTCAACCATTTTCAAACTTGCAGACAGATTTGTTCCTGGGAACAATATCCCAACTTTCTTTCAAACCAAGTCCTCAGGTACCCTGGTAATCGTAGGGAAAAAAAGGGAAAGTCATCACATCCAGTCAGTAAAACTGCAATATACACTCTCCAGAGAGGACTTGTGCTGGAGCACATGCTGTATTGAAAATCATCAGGGAAAGACAGCGAATTATTTGTGACCCTGGACGAGATATTTAATGTCTTACAAGTTCAGACAGGCAGAGTCACTCACACCAAAACCACAACAGCCTCCCCAGTCTCCCTCTGTGTGGAAGGGGACAGGGCTGTGAAAGGATGGCTGAGTGTACATGTTTGAAACAGATTCTAAGGAAGAAGGGATCTAAATAAAACATCAAGAAGTTAAAAGGCAACTCGTTGTTTGACTTGTCTTCAGCCAGGACATCTGGGCAAGACGCAGCTGGATCCCCCAAGCTTTTGGCATTTAAAGGACCCCCGACCTTCCCAAAGCACTCCCAAGTCTCCTTTGCACCCATTTGCAGAGAAAACAAAAGACCCTGAGCACTGACTGCTCATTCATTTGCATTTCTTTTCCTGGAGTTTGCCAGCTTGTCTTCCCCTTGAGTGGGAAGACAGGCAAGGTTTTTATTATTTTCCTGTCATTGCTTGATGCACCTGCTGCAGGGGCCATGGGCAGACGATGGAGCCCAAGCTGACCATCGCTGAGCTCTGCTGCCCACCAGCACAGTGCCAGGATCTGGGTCTGCTCCCAGCCCCATTCTCTCAGAGACAGCCTTCACTCAGCACGTACAGCAAACACTGAACACCTGCAGCAGGGCTGACACTGAGCCCTTCAGCAGCCAAACCTCCCCCAGGCATCAAAAACCTGCCCTGAGAGTGGCTGCCACTGCAGCTGTGCTGTTTTGGCCCAGCTCACAGGGGCTGAGTGGGCTCAAAGGCACCTTCCCTTTTCCCTACCCTGGTACAGTCAGCAGGCAGACCCCTGCCAGGCATGGTTCAGCTTTAGCTTGGACATTAATCATCCAGCTGGGCTGTCCTTCCCTCCTGGCACAGCAAAGCTCTGCCCACGTGCCCTGCCACCCTGTCCCCAGGCCCTGCCATCCCTCAGCAGCTGGGATTCCACAAGTCCCACCCCTCCAACCCCATCCCAGGACTTCTCCCTTGACCTGCATCACCAGCCAGGTACCCAAATGCAGCACTGAGGGGCTGTCATTGGTCTTCCAAAGGCCACCAGCACTTCAGCAATTCAGGTACCTGTTTTCAGACTGCTGCTAATTGCTGCTAATGTGTGGACGCTGCAGCCCAGCTGGACACACAGCCAGGGGACAGAGGGCAATGCCTCCATTTCAGCTCCTAAATTTATCTCGCTTTTTAAAGCAAGGTCTGAACTTCCAAGGTTTTGACTTCTTCAGATTCCCTTGTTATGAAGTTATGAGAAAACATTTGTGGTCGGGTGATTTCCTTTTGCCCTAGACAGCTGTCAAGAGCAGCAGAATGGCCCAAGGCAAAATGTGATGTGGGTGTAAGAAGAGTCTTAAGCCAATAAGTTAAAGCCACGGGTTAGAAAGCCTGGGGAAAAAATGAGCCAATAATTGCTGAAAATCTTCCTATTCTGCTACGTTTATTTAGTCAAATTCAGTGGCCCCTCTCCAGGCCTTCAGCCTTTTCCATGCCTTGGAAAAAGAACCTTATTAATCACTTTGCTTCCATTGTTTTATTATCCTGAGCATCAGCAGAGCAGATCAACGCTTGGCTCTTGTAACAAATCCCAGCCCTCTCAGACTGCAGCATCCCAGCAGCTCCCACTCCATGGACAGCAGAGGCCAAAGTACTGGAAGTATTTGCTGCCCTTATGTTGTTTGAGTAAAGAGGGATTAAAAATTACACCCTGCCAGGGCTGCTGGAAGACTCATTTGATGAGTAGTCTCCATCAAGAATGGATGAAAATTCTCCACCAAATGTTGAAGGAAAAGGAGGTGGAAAAATGGATTAGCAACTCAGAGACAATCACCACAGATCGTGTTTGTTCTTTTTGAAAAAAAAAAAATCAGTTTAAATGAACACATGCACAACATCTCATCTCCAAAAAAAAAAAAATAAAATTACCAAGTGAAGGAAAATCTGTCTGAACAGTCACTACTTTTAGTGGTATTGGAGGGAGGAGAGGGGTGTTGGCCACCAAATGGAAAAGCTGGGGGCAACAGGAAAGGAGGGAAGGGGCATTCAGAGTTAATCCAACATTTCTGCCAGCAGCAGTGCCAGTGAAGAGCCCCTGGCTCTGGGCTCCATCCCTTGCTGTGCACAAACAGGAGCCCACAGTGTCCAAGTGGCCGTGCTGGGACTCACAGTGGCCGTGGTCCAGGGCAGCCCTGGGGGCCTGGGCAGTGCCTGCCCACACGAGATGGGCTTTCAGTTTATTATTATTATTATTTATAAGAAGAAAAGATTTATTTTTTTATATCTACATAAAGATTTAAAATTCAGCTGCTGCTTCCCCTGCTAAATGACTGTGCACTGACTTGTCTGTCTTTGGGGGCCTCAGTCTGAGTCTTTCATGAGGCATTCACTGAATCAGGCTGCTTGGTTATCAGGTAATATTTTATACCAAGATTGAATCTTTATTTAATAAGCAGAGTCTTCTATTGCAGCCAGCAATGGTGACTAAGAGTGCTGTGAATCATTGACACCTGTTGGGTTTGAGGTTTCTTTTCACTCTTTACAACCTCTTCCTTCTGCTTCCCTTAAACACACATTTTTTTCTACTTTTTTTTTTTAATACAAAAGAATAAAACAAGAAGGCTACTTTTTGGCAGTATCTCTACAATTGTAGTAAAGTTGATATCTTAATATATGTCATACATGCAGCTATTTTGGCATCTGCAAATCCCTAAAGCCATCCTATTTACCTTTATTTATTTATTTTTTTTTAATTCAGAGAGGATATATGAGGTGAAGTCAAGCATATGGGCTACAAGAAAACAGCGTATGACTCATGACAGCCACTCAAAATTTAGCTATTCCTTGGCCACTTTATCCATGTACATATACAATGCCCTGCCTAGGAAAGATTCCTCTGTACCTTTAGTGGGGTCTCATCCTTTGATGACCCTTTAGGAGCTGTGTATGGCAGCAATGAAATCCCAGACCTCCCTCCCCCAGGGAGCCTCCCTGGCCCTTCAGACCAGCTTTGCTGCTCTCACCTTCCCTAATCACCCTCCTGCCCAAGGAGATTATGAGCAGCAGGCATGAAGCCACGGCCTCGTTAAATCAAACCTGACTTTTACTGTTGGTGTCAGTGGGGCCAGGGGTTCATTACGGGCCCTGTTTCCCAGGCCTGATGAACAACAGACAGCTTCACCTGGGATAAAGCTGGGTGATTCCAGGATTTCATTCATTAGTGGCTCATCATTCCACACTACTGATTGCTTCTGTGGAACTGTAAGACAAATAAATCCTAAATATTTGAAATTCAAGCTCTAAGGTCACTCAGACCAAAATCACTGTTTCTTTTTCTTTTCCCCCTTTATCCTTTCCTTCACAATCCACCTTTAAAATCTTTTTCCCTTGGAGCCTGTCAAAGCTGCCTCCCCAGGGCTCTCCCCTATTGTGTCTGTCCTCATGCAGTCCCTTTGTAATAGCCAAGCTGTGCAGTTGATGCTCAGGCTGAATTAGAAAGCAGGTCTGTGTCTGATCTGCAAACACACCTCCAGCCTTATTCCCCTTCCCTTAATGTATTCCAGTCTATGCCTCATAGTTAAAATCTTCAATTCTACCACTCTCTCCTTTTTACATGCCTGTTTTATTTGCACAGTCATTTCACAGTCCAGTTGTTCTTTCTGGTCAGGTGGCCTATAAAATATTTCTATTACCAGTTTACTCTCTGAAACATCTCCAACTGCAGCCCATAATGACACAGCAGCCCCATTCCAGTCTCTCTCAGATCCCACTTTCAAAGGCTAATAAATCCTTTTCCTTCTCAAATAGCTCTCTCTCCTCTCATTCCTTTCTCTTGCTCCCCAAACAATCTAAACAATCTCTACTCTTTAATGTTAATACCTCTGTTATCTTCTAAGGAAACTGCAGCTCCATCCACACCTATTTCCCAATGGGCAATGCCCACATGCACAGTCCAGCTCCTGGTATCCTATGATCCTCCTCCTCCTCCCATTCCCTGCACAAATAAAACCTTTTCCTGACCCCATCTGGGAATGACACCTCGCTGCTCCTGAGCTGGGCAAGCAGGGCTGGTTCTTATTTCTGCCCATCACCCTGCACGTCTCCCCTTCACCAACTGCTTCCAATTTGTCTGGAAGGGATGATCTGGCTAGAGGCAGGGATTTCTACTTTTTAAAGCATTTCTTCCACTGTATCCCATTAATACATTTGACTGGCTTCCCACTCCTATTGCATACACCACCCTTCCATCTGCATTGTGCTGGGAAGGTGAACCCAGTGCTCGGGGCTGAAACTGTCCTTGAGGCTTTCACTCTGCACCTTGCCCTCCAAAGCCTGAAATTCCTCCAGCTGCGTGTCCTTAGCACACATTTCTGCCTCCTCCTCCTCCTCCTGTGCAAGGACACTGCAGCACTGACCCTGAGCTGTGCACTGCCCTCCACTCTGGTCTGCCAGGAGCTCCACATGGGGTGTCCTCAGCAAGGTTTTCTGAGGCAGCCAAATGAGGCACGGAGCTTCCCAAATGGAGCTCAGAACGTCCCTGGAAGCTGGGATGTCCATGTTCTTTTGTCATCACTGATATGTGAAACCATGGGAAACAGCAAATCCCCTCACACTGGGGAAAAAGAGGAGCCAGGAGTGGCTTAGGGTTTGCTCTCATGTGCCAAGGTGTTTTTAAGCATCAAGCCAAAATTTGAGGAAATTTACTCTATACTAAACTTAACTATGTTAAAAAGGAAATTTGGCCTCAAAATTATTTGGTCTTAAGGTGACTGTAAAATGGGATTTAAATGTATTTAAATGATCTTGAGAAGAGCTTGGGAGAGGTGCAGAGGGATAGAGCCAGCACAGTTCACAGCACCCAGCAATCCACCCTGCTCCAACTTCTCACTTGCCAAAAAGGAAGAGAAAAGCAATTCCCTTCTTCTTCTCTCCTGCAGCCCTGGGACTGGAATCTCCAAAGGGCCCTGTGGGGCTCCCTGCAGCCCAGGGAATCAGCTGCATTCTGCACCACAGGAGAGCTCTGTTCATGCAATGGTTGTTGCTGATACAGGCACCCACACCCAGAACCCCACAAGTCCCACCACACACATCCAGCCAAGCAGCCAAACATCCCCAGTGAGCCTGTGATGCTTCCAGGAGGCACAAAACCCAGGTGACACCCCAGGATCTCGAGGAGCATGGCCCTGCAGGAGGTCTCTGGGACACCCTTGGCTGGAGCAGCTGCTCTCCAGTGCTGTGACTGGGGGGACTGGAATTATCAGCTCTTGGCCCACTGGTGAGCAGCTGGGAACAGCCAGAGCACATCTCTTCCTGTAAATCTTGGGAAAACTCCCGTTGTGGTTTCCCCATCCCTGGTGTTGACACATGTCCTTGGGCCCTGGAGCAGTTGGACTTGGTCTGAACTGGGTCAGATGGGTCCCACTTTTGCCCTAAGTCCATTAGTGTAACTCTGTAGTCTCTCCTCTTGCAACTTCCAGTTGACATTCCTAAAATTCTGGGAATCTGTTTTCCTTGTAAGCCCAGAAAAAAAAAGGCTTGGAAGAAATTTAGGAGTTTCAGTAGAAGTTGTCTTAGATAAGGACTAATTTGTGCCTCCCACGGGTGCATATCTTGCATTAGGGGTCAAATACAAGACTGGGAGTTAAGAACTGTTAAGGATTTGATCCTGACACTGATTTTATATGTGACCAAAACCAATTAATTTTACCTCATTAGCTACAAATTTTGTCATCTGGAAAATTGACTACTAAAGATAATCCAAACCCACACGTTCTCTGATATCGAATTTGCTGGCAATCACGCAGTACTCTCAGGTCAGAGGGTGAGTTCATTAGCAGTCATCTTGTCACCCAATAAAGTAAAATTATTAAAATGCATTTCTTCTGTCCCAAACAGAAGTTTCTGCTGTCATTTACAAGAACAGAGGCAATGCACCAGGAGAGGTCATGGAGCTCCAGTGCCCTACAGCATCCCCACAGCTCTGTGTGACACGAGGAGGTGAATTCAGGCTGTTCCTGGACACAGCATCTCCTTCCCCAGCTCACTGCACAGCCTGTCTCCATTCCAGAGCACTGAACCACAGCTCAGCTGCTGCAAGAAGTCGCCCCAGGACACTGCCAGGAGGAGGTGAGGGCTCAGCATCTCTGCCCACTCCGTGCCCTGCTCTTTGCCCTTCTCTTGTGCAAGGGGGACAGTTTGCTGAAAAGCACAGCACGGTCCTGCTGGGCACTAATTTTGTGCAGGGATCCCAGAATTTCTGGAACACGTGATGTGGACACAGCTTTGCTAGGTAAATGCTGTTTAACAAGGTAAATCAACAATGAGGGAGAGGATGAGAAAATTATAATGACTGCAATGTTTACAAACACTCGTCACCTTCCAGCTCAGTGATGAATTGGTAATAGTTTTGCTGGAAGAAAAGATCCCTCTTGCTTTAAAGACAGCTATTTGATGAGACACAAGGGAGACAATTAAACATTTAATTCAGTTTGACCTGCTCTGTCATTACCGCTCTTTGTTTCCCATCTCTTTCTTTTCCTCTGACCTTTAGGACGTGGTACTTGGTGGGTTGTTTTTATTTTATTTTATTTTTTTTAATTTTTTTTTTTTTACCAGGTCAAATCAAACAGATCCTGCTTCCCAAAGATAACATGAAGGCAGAATATTAATGCAGCCTCCCCCTATTGTGTCTCTGTTGCCTCCCTTCCCCCTGTGCCCCCAGCCCACACCCCCTGCCTCACACTCATTTGCACAAAAGCACACCGAGTCCCCTCTCAGCAGCCCACCTTGAACAAAACACTCCAGGACTCTCGAAACAGCAGAAGTGCTAATCAAGCAGGGCCCTGTGCTCTGTGCTTCTGCAGTGGTTGCCTGGCATAGAAATGGGCTGTCTGGCCGCAGCTATGAGGTAACGTCTGGCTTTTTTGCCAAGCTGCAGAACTAGTCAGACACTCCCTGGAACAACATTTCTTCAGGAA
>VZTB01015638.1:680221-696659 GCA_013397245.1 Thryothorus ludovicianus | reverse complement strand
AAAAAAAAAAAAGTTAGGCAAGAAATGATGTTCCAGAAACTTCCTTGCATCTTTCTGTGTGCAGGGATTTTTTTTTTTTTCTTTTTGGAAAAGTTATATAACCAAATTACTTAGAATGCAACGGGTTTCATCAGCTGATTTTTGGGCAGTAATCTTATGAAACTGATTTCTCACACTTACTAGGCAAACTGGAAATTTGGAAAGGGGAAAGAACACACATACTCAAAATATATACACACACAGATGTACCCCACTCTTTTTCCTGCAACACTGTCTAGATCCACCAGCTATTTTTGGATGCAACCTGAAATAAAGCAATACAAATTCAAGCAAGGCAGTGCTAACCTGCATCTGCAGCATCTTTTTTGCAGCGCCACTGATTAATCTAATTAACCACTTAGAGGAATTTTTTCACACTGCAGCAGCAGCAGCCCTTCAATTTCCCATATAAATTCCTTATTTACTGATGTTGCATAGTATTTTTGATTCAGCGTATTCTCCTTTTTATAACAGCACTGACAATTTGATTTTTTTTTTTTTCCCCTGAAGGACAGAAAATACACAGTTCATTTTTCTGCAGTGAAGGTGGAGAAATAATCTGAACTGAAGAGACACGGCTGTTGCTTTGGAGGTTCAAGCTAACAACACCTCTTGTATTAAACACTGTCTGCATGAATCAGTCAGAAATTTAGACTTGTCCCAAGGTGACACACTTGGAAGAGTTAATTCCTGAGAAGCAGCAGCTTTGGAAAGGTGCAGGAAGGAATGTCTTGTCCTCGGGGTAGGAGCAGCCAATGGAGCCGGGTGCTGGTGATGTAATGCCTCAAACCTGGTGCATCATTGGTTCCGCAGATATTAGACTTGATATGATTTTGGAGAGTTTGGAGAGAGGAATTTTTGCAGAGGAGCCTGTAAATTTCCCTGCACCAAGGACATTTCGGTTCAACCCTCCAGCGTTCCTCAGCCAGGGAGAAGTTTGCTCTAACAACACTTGTGTCCTGTGCCTTCCTGCTGCTGCTGAGCTGTTCTGTATCCTGCTATCTGGGAGGCATTTCTCTGAAGTCAGACTGTGCTGGAATTATTTCTCCAGCCTGCCCATGAAATTGAAATGAAATTTTAATAAAAAGCAGTTGTTTTTTCTCTGACTCACCTCTGAACTCTTAATTGTTTCAGGCACCAGCTTCCATTCCCCCAGCTTCTATTACCTTCCTGGGGTTTTCATCTGCCCAGTCGTATTTCTTTAGCTGACTGCTGCGTGAGGAGATGGCTGATGATGTTTTAAATGAGCCTCACCAGCCTGGGCTTGCTCTGGAGGAATCTGCTCAGAGCCCCTCGGTGTCAGTGAGCTCAGAACACGTCAGGCTCCTGCTGCAGGACTCGCTGCAGCCGCAGCCCCCAAAGCCGCCGGGCCACTCCAGCAGCTTGTTTGAACTTTAGCCACGATTCCATCACAGAACCCTCTGAGATTCTCATCCCCTTTCCTCATCCTCCCCTAAATGAAATAAAGATTCTCACAAAACCTACAGGGGCGATTAAAGCCTCTGTCAAAGCAGAGCAGAGGAAGCAGGAGCTGCAGGAGACGTTCCCAGGCGGGAGATGCAGGAACTGGAGATGCTGAGGTCAGGAAGCCCAGGCCAGCCCACAGAGCTCTGGAATCTCTGGGCACTGCAGCTTCCCCCGGGCACCCCGAGGAGCCCTGCCAGCTGCCAGAGGCCAAAGATCACACAAGAGCTGTGGAGAGCAGAGCTGTTCCAAAATACAAACGACTTAGCACTTCTGAGGTTTGCTCCGTTTCCAAACAAGAGCAAAAAGCTTAAAATCTCAAAATTCCCTGAAAACTATGGATAGGTTTTTGGTTGGGTTTTTACATAAATTTCAGTAAACCCAAAATGTATGTTTTGATGCACACTTTTGAAAACATGTAGAAAAGATGTGATTTACTCTGGAGAAAATTAAAAGGGAAATAATTAATTCCAGAAATGAAACTTTTCCTATTGCTTCCCATTTCTGCCTGAAATAAAACAAAACTTTCAATGAAACTGGGTCGGGTTAGTTGCTTGTTTGAATACACATCTTCTCTAGGCCAAATACTTCCATTTTTTGGACAAGAAGAGCACAAGGATGAACTGAAACAAACTTTGCACATCCTCTCCTTGTGCTGTGCAGTCTCAGTTACTCCTACACAGGGATTATCCCTGGTGTAGCACTGTCTTGTGTCTGTGTAACACAGCCTTAGAAACCTTTCAGACAATGAGATTTAAAACTGACCTAGAGAGTCTGTTCCACCACCTAACTCTCCTAATAAACAGAAAGCTTTTCCTAATATCCAATCCAAATATTTTTCCCCCAGAAAATTAAGCTGATTTCTTCCTAAGCTGATGTCCCAGCTCCAGTGGGAAGGAAAAGAATTAACCATGACCATCCTTAAATCAGCCTTCTCCATAGCACTAGCCTGTTATCATGCTCACCCTTAATCTTTTCTCCCACACAAAACCAATCCACTTTTTTTCCCAAGCTTTTCTTCTTACTCATGGTATTTAATTTCGTATCATCCCCATTGTGCCTTCTTTAGGCTACCTAGTCATTTGTGCTGGCTCTCCAGCACGGTGCAAATTCTCTTCAGTGTTGATAAGACTGTTGTCAGTGCATGGCGAAGAAGGGAGAGATTTTGTAGCAGCCCAGTGAAACATGAGGAATGAAGAGCACAGCTGAGCCCTGTTCCAGGGCATTGCACACTGTGGGTGAAGTGCCACCAGGTAATTTCATTGTTCTGCATGCATGGGATGCAGTCTGTCCCAGCTCATCTCCATCATCCTGCCCAGCTGAAACCTCTCTTTGCGTCTGTACCCATTTGGTTGGAATTTGCTGCCACTGGAGAACAATGATTTGTGATTACTTTCTTTGCTCTGCTGAGCTAAAGGAGGTTTTGTTTTGCTACCTTGATGGAAATAGAGCTGCACCATTTCACTGCTGCCTCAGCACAGGTGGGAGTGTGAAGCTACTGTACAATCAGACAAGTTTGAATCTAAAAATGTCCCTAAAAAGTCCCACTGAGCAATTTGGTCCAGCACTGTGCTCGTGGACTTCAACAAGGGACGTTAGAATGTGATGGCAGTGACATCTCTGTTCTGTGGGCCACAGTTACCCCTCCAAGCAGCAGCAATGCCTTTTCTCTTCCAGACCATTCCAGCGCTCAGAATTTTGTGCTGGCTTTGGAAAATCACTGTTTCCACAAAGACCGAGCTGTGCTGGAGCTCCTGCTCTCCCTGCAGAGAGAACTCAGGGTGTTTGCTGGGTGTCTTACAGAAATGCATCTCGCTTGTGTCAGCTTCCCAAACCTCTGAAATAACAAGGACAGCTCAGTTTGGAGGGTCTTGTGCTGCTTTGCTGAAAAGAGTCCTTCCATTTACTTGATGAAGTTTTAGAGGGAGCTTTTGATCTAGATCTCTTCTGTAGCAGCAGCCAGCAAAACACAGGGAATATACATGACCATGGGGAATAAAAGGGAATTGGCAATTTAAAAACGTGAATATTTCCAAATCCCCTTCCGATGTGGCACTGGAAAACAACTGATGGGAACTCAAAACACCCTACCCAGGACTTGTTCTTCCACACAAAGTAACCATGCAGAGCTGTCAGCCTGTTCCAGCCCTCTCCAGCCTCGTCCCAAAGGTGCCTGAAGAGCACCTGCAGCTGCCTTAGGGTGACACACAAACCATTGCTGTAGCAGCCCCTGGAGCTGGCCAGCCCCATCCTAAAATCCATCCCTGCACTGGTAGGTGTTGGCAGATCCAATCAGCCTTCAGTGCCAGCAACCCCTCCAGGAGGACGCCCCAGTTTCAGATGTTGAGATGCTTCACTGCCACCATCTTTCTTTACAAATTCCTCGCATTTGAGAATAGAAAAATTCCACTCCACAGGACATAAAGTGTCAATTTAAGTGTTAATTATATTTTCATATCAGAACATAAGCCCCAGTTTGTAAGAACATGGGTGTCCTTAAAGTATGTTGTAATAAAAAATTGAAAACAGCTAGTGTTCTTGAATCAATTTTCACATTTATAACTTTAAAGAATAGTTCCCTCTTCTATCTCATTTTGTCAGCTCTGTACGGCTTTGTGCTTGCCTTGTCATTTCATCAAAAATATGTCAGTCTGAAATTTGCAATGTTTCTTTCAATTAAAACCAAATTGCCCCAGAATAACAGCAATGAAAAAAAACAACAACAAACCAGAAGCAAACTCTCAATGATGTATTAAACTATGTGGGAACAGCAGTTTGAAAAAAATACATATAAATTATTTTATCAACTATAAAGAGAACTGTAAAGATTCAAACTATAATTGTGAAGATAATATCCTACTGCTATTAATGGCTGCTGGTGGTGGCATATACATTACTTCTAATTTTCACAGCTCATTTGCATCATAAATGAAACACAGAGAATCCTGTGGAAGATACTGTAGATAGCACATTTATCATAATATCTGAGGGGTTTCTCTGGAATCACAGAAACTGAACCTTACACATACATGATTTACTTGATTGGATTGCAAAATTTCAAATCTTTCCAAGGTCATTACGCTAATGGGAAGCACAAGGTTAAAAGATGCTGACTACAGCCTTTGCAGAACCTTTCCAATACCTTCTAAGCACTCATTTCTAATTCCTAAAATTACTGACTTCTTATTTTTAAGCTTTTCCAAACTCCTGCAAATCCCAGGAGCCTGTAGCAGTCTTCCAAACCTCTAGCAGTACATTTACTTTCTTCTGACTTAACTACTAGACCTAATTAAACAACACTGTCTCATCTGAGTGGATGATATTCTTACAGTCTGAATACAAATTAAAATTCCAGTTCTGTTAACATTCAGGTCAGTTAATCAGAATAAACCTCTTCAAAAACTGGAAGACTAAAGTGGTTTCAAAGTCAATCAGGCTCTTCACTCATTTTTAAGGATATCTTTTGTAATATTCTCTATTGGTTCCCTAAGAATAATAATAATAATAATAAAATAAAAGAGATCTCAGTTCTCAGGTCAGCTTAATTCAATGAAAGAAAAATAGAGAATTTTACGTGAAGGGTTGCTAAAGAGCTTTGGTTTCCAAAGGGCAGGCACGCAGTCCTGCATGTTCAAAATTGCACAGACAGTTGCCAAAACAGCATGTGCAAATTAGACATCATTCACATAATGAACTTGTTAGAAGACTAATTCAAGATTTGCATGTGGAAATCCAAATGTGGAGCTACAATATTCCTGGTGAATGCAGATGTACCTATTAGCCTGTGTATTTTAGCAGATGTTATTTTCAAAACAAGATCCCAGGTCCTCACAGTACAGAAATTAATAACCAGAGACTGCAATTTCGTGAAGGGCTTTTCTCTTACACAGGACATGATACCAGAGAACCAGAAATGTTGAGTGCTCCTCTCACCCTCATAACAGATTTCCTGCGTGAGCTCAGGGAAATTATATTCCTTTTACCTATCCTTGTTTACCTATCAGTGAAATGGCTTTAATATTCTTTATCTGCCATCACAGGCACACTGTCAGACTCAATTAGTGTTTGTAATTCTCTTTAAGCTCCGCAAATGATGGTGTGTTTTGGAACACAATTCAAACTTGAATTGTTTAACCCAACCATTTTCTTACGGCAAATGCAAATCACTTGGCAACATTATTCCAGTGTTAAAGAGGGGGGAAAGAGTGAGAAGGAAGCAGCCAGAGAGGCAGGGATCCTGGGAGGCTCAGAGGCAGCCTGGGCCTCCACAGCTGGGGCTGACACTTGGCTGAGTGAGGAGGCTTCAGCTGAGGCTGTGCAGGAGCATGCAGAAAGCAGAAGCTGCCCTTTCATCCACTGAGCAAGAAAACACATTTGGTTTGGTGTGGTTGGGATCATATCCCACCCACTAATCCTTGAAATGGTGAGTTTCAAAACAGGCGTGCCATGGCTGCTGGGTTTTGGCAGTGCAGGGATGACAAATGCAAGGCTCTGCTCAGCATTCTGTTTGCATATTGCTAAAACCCAAACACCTCGCTGCCCAGGGTTTAGGGCCTGCAATCACTCCTTTCAAACTGCAGTGCTATTTTCAGCTTTATCTTCATTTCATTCTCATCAAAAATAATTGCTGTGATTTAGAGACTGTCTAATGCCCTGTCGTTATCTCCAAATCTCTAGTAGTGTGCTGGCATCCAAGAGTGAACCTAAAAGCTGCAGATTTTCAAGTTGCAGCATGTTAATCTCTCTGAGTATGTAGAATGATCTCTCTAATTGAAAAGATTACTGTATCCAGGTTTTATGTGTATGTTTGCATCTGAACTCCAGCAAATCCTGGGAAAGGGAAAAAAACCTCAGCCCAACACTAAAATAACCTCAATGCAAGTATGGGTTTGAACTCAACAACCACACTGGATTCAGCCTGCCCCAATGTGCTCTCTCCATAAAATCCGAAGGTGAACATTATTCACATCACCTTGTAGGGAAAAAAAATTGTGTTAAGGGAGACGGGAGTGTAAGACCAGTGAAATCTTGATTTTGTCTAAGACATTAGCGAGCATTTTGTTGACTTCACTAAGACATCACTGCTGGGTGGTTTGAGCCTTAACTTGCTACACTGACACAGGAGATGTAAAGCGAGATGCTAAGCCTGACTCAACTCTGATTGAAAATTAAAACAGACCTTAATTTCTGATGGGACAGGCAGCAAGAAAAGCAAGAAGAAAATGCAGTTTACAATGAAAACCATAGGATGTCTTTGTGCCTATCAATAATTTATTTATTTACTGCACCTGTTTAGTTATCCCTTCCTATGCTCTTTGTACTCTCCCCTTCCCAGAAGATGTCTCCTGAAGGATGTGCAGACAGTACAGCCTAATCCTTCCTGAGAGAAGCAGCCCAGTGTCTTGCACAAGTGACTTGGCACAAGGCAGCCATTGACAATAACTCCAGAGCACGCTGAGCCTGCTTGGTGGGACACCTGGAGACGTCTCTGTGTGTCCCACTGACTTCTGCTCCTCACATCCAGCCAGGGAGGAGACCTTCCCAAGGCATCTCGTCCAAGCAGGAAAAGAGAAACGCTGTAATACGGTTTCAGAATGGGGCTACACATCACACATTCATGTGTTTTCACTTACTCTGCTCCTACTCTGCTTTCAGCTGCTTGGCAATACCCAAGGGTGTGGTTTGCGTGTGAGATTAGACAGGTTGAGAGGCAGGCTTTTATCGTTGTTCCTGCAGTGCATATGATTTTATTTTTTTTTTTTAATGTGTTCCTACTTGTAATTTTATCACTTGGTTATTATTTCACAGTGGTTTTTATAGCACGTTTTACTACAGGAGTCTTGTGGGTATTGGTGCTAGTGATGGGAGAGCAGGATCCTGCCACTGCAACCTGCCTGTGATAAACACGTACGTAGGTGGCCAGTGGAAGTTGGTATTTTCCATCTGTGGTGGTGAAATCTCAAAAGATGCCCGGTGTCATTTACTCAAGAGCCACCTGCATGACTGGGTCATGCATGTCCTGAAGAAGTCTCTAAAACCAGCCCAGGCGGGCGGCGAGCGCTGGAAAGAGCTTAGGGGCAGGTTAGCTCTATTATCTGAATTGGGTCACTCATTCCTAATTATTCATAACCTCTATCTGCAGTGTATTGCACAGCATGAGGAGTGCTCTGAAACAGGAAACTCCTTGGACATCAAACTTGTGCTGTTTTGTCTCAGGAGGAGTCCCTACGCAGAGTCCCCCTGGGCACGCAGGAACTGCCGCGCGTCCGCTGGGCCTGGGGGCGAGTCAGCATTGTGGCCGTGCTCCCTCCTGACCTCCACCAGCCTCAAGAATAACATTGACAGGCTCCTTGTATAGCTCCCGATAATGAGGGCTCCCTCATTACCAAGTCTAATTATCAGGGAGTGATTGTAGAGGACGCAACCTTAACATCCAGGCTTTCCTGACCCTTTTCTTTGCCTGGTTTCTCTGGATGCCTCCCCAAGTCCAACCGGCAGCGTGCAGTTAAACTTCCTCACTGAGCATTTCCCTCCAGTCTCACACCAGCAGTCAGTTGAAATCAGTTTGATGAACCAGTGGGCCAGCAGGAGAGCAGCACAGCATATTAGTCCTAAAGCTTTCCTGGATAAAACGTCCCAGCAAAACTCCAGCAAAAAGAATAATGGGAATGGGACCCTGAAGTTAGGGGAGGGGAATTAATGGACATTTGCTGGGTTTGCTTTAAGGAAATCAATGGACTTGCTGGAGACTGGGTGATGGAACACACAGCTGGTGGAATGGACAGCCAAAGATCACTATTTTTCTTTTAAGCAAATCAATGTGTTAATTGGGATTCTGGTGGGATTCTGAAGCTGCTAATGGAGTGGGGGCCAGTGGAGGATCATTAGTCTTTATTGTAAGCAGTACAGTTACTTAATTGGGGTGTGACTGTGGTGCTGAAAGAGAGAACAGGAGAAGAATGAAAAGTGATTTTTAAAAGCTGTCACTTTAAACTTTCCCTGATGAAATGAGTTTATTACAAAAGCTAAGGGGAGATACAAATTGTTACTCCAGATCTTTGAACTTGGGGAGATCTTCGCTTTGATGAGACCATTTTTTATAAGGCAGGTTTTTCCAGCTTTCCAACCCATCTTAGGGAGAAATTAAGTCATGCTTGGAAAGTTACTATTTATCAGAGCCCTCTGACGTTCATGGCAAGATGAGCTTAGGTCTCCTCCAGACACCCATAGTGACACAGACACTGCTCCATCCTTTATTCCAACTTGGAATCTTTTATGGTTGCACAATTTCATATTAGGGCTGTGCCTCAGACCTAGATTTCCTGCCTAATTGACAGATATCCCTTTGTCCCACACTACAGAAACCTTCAGGATAGATTGGGCAGTAAAATGTAGAGTATGCAGAAAATTAGGACAGCATATTTGTGCCCCAGTGTGGACCAAAAGAGCTAGACCCAAACCTTTATGAAACTTTTATATTAATTACAATTTCATGTTGACCTTTCTGAAATTTTACTTTGCAAACAGAGAGTTTATTTGTCTCATTTCTAAAAATCTAAAAATCCAGTCCCAGTTTAAGCACAAACTTTTGCTTGTAACTTCTCCCCTGGCCTGTCTGACTGTGAGAAGCTCCGAGCCTGTCCATGCTCAAGGAATCACTCAGAAACCGAAAAGCACAGAGAGGAACAGATTCATGCCAGCCCTCAGCCTGCCCTCACAATTCCAGTAGCTGGGAGTGGGGAAGAGTTGGTTTATTCTCACTGAAAGAGAGACATTTCCCTTGGAAAGCAGGTGGAGGGATGGCTGTTTCTGTGGATGCATTAAAGGATGCATTCTCAAGAAGGGGATGGAGTTATTTGCAAAATTGTACTGAAAAACTGAGGAGCAAAACATTTTAGGGTAGATTCAAAATTGAATCTCTCCCCTCTCCATTTTAATGAAATGAAAAGAATCATTTAGGCTGAGTAAAATCTGTCACTTAGTTTCAAGCAAAAAGTGTCATTTTACTTGTAAGCATTTGAAAACTAAACCCAGGTACATTTCTGAAAGGTGCAATGTTTCATGTAAAAATGTTGAAAGGGAACATTTTGACTTGCTTAAATTTTAAGAATGAAACAACTTGTTAAGCTGAACATGAATTCACAAAATGTTTCAGTTGACCCAAATCTGTTTTCTTTAGAGCAGGATGTTTTATCAGAATGTATCTCCCAGCGCTTGCAATAAATCCCACAAGTTCACCACACAGAACCTGACACACGTTTTTCTCCAGCCACCTCCCTGATCCCTGCTCAGAGGGTCTTTGCTTTATGTTACTGTTCAAACCATCACTGGATTCCCAATTTTAAGGGCAGATTTTTTTCCCACTGAAGCATGCAGCATCCACGTTTACCACGATGTGATTCCCTGATCGTCTTGTTGAATGTTGAAAGGAAAGCCGGCAGACTTTCTGGTGTTGCTAAAAGCCCTCAGGCCAGGCTGGCAGATAACAGCTCTCTTATTTATTTGTCTAAATAAGCATACAGCATGATGGATAAGCTGTCAAGGAAAAATCAAATCAGTGGGGACATAGCTTCAAGGGAATTACTCACTATCTCTGTCAGTTCTGCTGCACTTCTCTTAAAAAATACAAAAATTAACATAGTTGGTGGTAAGTGCCAGAAATTACATTTCAAGAATAACAGTGGAACATTTCAGCTGGAAGGGTCCTGAACTACAGCACACAATAATCACACAGACAATTTTAGAGAGTTATTTAGCCCAGAAGTAAAAGCAGAGTATGTGTGTGAAACTGCAAATGACTCCAAGTAGGTGATTGACAGGGGGTGAAAGCAATTTAATTGTTCCAGATTATTATAGACTCTTTATATATATATATATGTGTGTGTGTGTGTGTGTGTGTTTGAGGAGAAAGTACGGGGGTTCCTGAGAACCTGAAAGCTTTTCACAAACTCATAAAACCAGACACTGTAGGAAATGAACTTGATCCAAAAAAGAAAAGCTACTTTTAGAAATACAGCTCCATGTCTGGCCACAAAGTAATTAAGATTCTTACAGCTTTCCTGTCCAGATGAGTGGCTGGCACAAAAATAATAATAACTATACAGTAATAACAGCAGTGACTTGTCACTGAAGGGAACAGGCAGCAGTAAACAACTCCCAGCAGAAGGGTCACAGAAAGGAGTGGTGGGAGTGAGTGGTGGGGCAAGGGGTAGGAAGTGCACGTGCCTCTGAGTGGGTGGGTGTTGGAGGAGATGCAGGGGAGAAGAACAGAGACTCCTCAACAAAACAATGCAAAACATCTTGTCTTAGCGTTCAATTCATAAAAAGAATCTAACTGAGTCATATTCTTTCCACTATTCAGTGTGTGCGTGTGACATCAGATGCAAATTCCAGGTGTGATTCACAGAGTTAAATGTCAGTTTTACAAAACCCTACACGAGCCTAAGAGCTGGTTCAGGTCAGACCTCAGCCACTGCAGGGAGGTGACTTTTCTCTTTATCTTGTCCCTCCAAAGGCAGAACTCGGGGGTCTGGCACAGGCCAGGGTCACCCACCTCCTGCAGTTTGTTTAACACTTTCCACACTTTCCATTCTTCCTGGCATGAACGGAAGAAACTCGTCACATCACAGACCCGGATCTGCAAAACTCATCCAGCTCAACTGGAGTTTTCCATGAACACCAATGGGCACTGGACCAAGCCACAGAGGACAAAAAAAACGGCTCAAATATGAGCAAAACTGCAGAACAACTTTTCCCAAACATCTGCCAAAATTCTGATGCCTCTGTTTAGTGAGTACGTGTGCCATGACTAAAACTCAGAGAAACTGCAAGTTCAAGTAAGGTGGCATCTCCCGAAAATCCAAAGTGTGAGACTGAAAGTCCCTCAGTATAAATTATTTCTGGGCTGACATTCACCTCAAATTGGGTTGCAGTGCAGTTACACTGAGTGAAAACACAAGAGCGATGCCTGCTGCCCTTGAATGGAGCATTTAGTGGCATTTTTCATAAATTTTAGGTTATTCCTAACTCTGATGCTGATTAGAAAATATTCCTTTTTCTCAAGAAAATGTCAATGAAAATGGAAATAATTTTTCTTATGGTCATATTTTTCTATTCAAATATTCATCTTTAAACACATTCACAGACATATATGTTGACTGAATATAGATTCTGTCTTTCCCTCATCACATTCTATATAATCCAGCCCTATCCTGGTGGCATGGGGAACTACTTTATGAAAATAACCAGTAAACAGCTATGAATGGTGTTAAGAGGAAATTATAAAGTCACACAACCTCCCTGCTTTGACAGTTTTGCCCTCGAAAGTTCCTTTTTGGTAAAGCTGCTGCTTAGGCCATACACATTCATTCAGGGCAGGAGCTGATTCTGAATGAGGAGATTCAGAAACCCATGAACATCACAGTTCCAGCCAGGGGCTCAGGCTCTGCTGCGTGTTTGGATCTCCCCCTGGATGGTTGGAGGACATGGAGAGAGGCTTGGAAAAGCCTCTGAAGCAACAGAGAAAGGTTTGGAGGGGCCTCCAAAGTCCTCGAGCCCATCTGCTGCTGCTGTAGGCGAGGACAAAAGGCACATTCAGCAGCAGCCAGAGCAGTGCTGGGAGGCTGCTCCACTTGGAAACCTCGAGTTCATCTCCCAGCAAACCTTCAAGGGTCACTTTATTGAGAAGGAAACTCAGGTTCAGGTCATGGGCTGCACTAGTAAAGGGCACCCAGAGGAACTCACACTGCCTGGAGAAGCTGATCCACGGCCTTATTTCTCTCTCCTTTTGTTTTTGCTCCTGCAGCCCTGCTTGGTTATGATTCACCCTCAGAGGAGGAAATGAAAGTGCAGAAACGGTTGACTTTTCAGCCAGGGAGGCATAGAGTTTATGGAGCAAGAACTCCAGCAGGAACAGGAGTGGGCTGAACTATAAACTGACTTCAGATGGAATAAACAAAAGAGCAAAAATATCAGCAGCAAAGAGCAGCAGCGAGGTTGAGCTCCAGTTTGGTGTTTGGCCATCAGAGAGTTACAAACCAAACGAGTGTTTGTGTGAGGCTGCAGCAAAAGCACATCTAGGAAATGCCCTGATGGCAAAATCTCCTTCATTTGTCTTTCAGTTTGAGTCTGGGAATAAAGAGGATACTTCATCTCAAAAAGTGAAAAAGGAACTAAAACTTGCAAAAGGGATGCCTGCTGCAATCTGTGAAAGACCAGTAGACTAACAGAAGGGAAGAGAGCAAACTTTCAATGGGTGTATGTTTTACCAGTACCCTGAAATATTTGCATGTCTCCCTGGGCTTTTTTGTTCTATCAGCCTCAAATGGAGGCTAGAGAATCAAACACTTCTTACTGTGTATTTCCACTTTCCCAAACTTTTCTCAAGTTCTGACAGAATTGTTCACTATGTTCTCTCAGGTGCGAAGGGGAGCGTGGTGCTATCACTGGTTTGAGATGCTGAGGAGCAAGAGGGTTGGCAGGGCAGCTCTCTTCACCTGAGGGCTACCAGCTCCAAACGTGCCCAGCAGGGATGGGAGGTGCTTCCTGCATGAGGGCAGTTTGGCACCAAGAGTACAGTGAGGAAGCTGGCTGTGTGCTAGACAGCAAGCTCTCAGGAACCTGAGCAGAACAAAACAGCTCAGGATGGATCAAACAAAATCACCTGCTGAGCTGAGATCAGAGCTCTCAAACCGACTGCCTCCGAGCCTTGGGATAAGGGGGAAAAAACTTCTTGAGTGCCATCAATAGATATTTTATTTTGTATAAAGGAATGTAATGTACCTATCAAACTGAAAGCTGCCCCACAGAATGATTTGGAACATCCTGTACATGTTTAAATGCACCTAAAGCAAGAAGAGATGAGTCCACATCTAATGCTGCCCACTCTCAACACTGCCACCCAAGTGACACCCACCTTGCAGGGCTGAACCTAGGAGTAATAGCAGAGTAAGAGGAATCTCTTGCTGTTATGCTTGAGAAGCACAACCTCGTGCTCTGTAATGTGTAACCCACCAACAGCCACAGGCCCCAAACACATCCCATCTCCAGAGCCCACCACGATCACAAACGCTGCTCTCAGGTCCCACAGGCACTGAAGGCAGTACCTGCTCTTACAGCTGCTGGGTCTGTGTACAAACCCACCCATTCATCTCTGCCACAGAATTTAGGGGAAATTACAGTTCCTTGTGGTACCACAGAGGAGTATGAAATCACTGTTTGCCCTGGCTTAGAGACAGAGAACTGAAACACAAGAGGATAAAGCGTCTGGATGACAGTCAGGCGGGAAGTCCCTGGCAGGCCAAGGGACTGAAACTACTTCTTCCATCTCCTCCTCTGCTGCCTGACTCCTGGCTGCCTTCCCCAAGCACAGGGAGACTGTCCCAAACCCACCACAGATGCCTGGCAGAACTGGGGTTGGGCTCAGGGGCCAGTGTTCAGTTGGATGCCCCCAAAAGGGAACAGGGCTGAACCTCCCAGCCTCTGCCAAGGCAACAGGAAAACACGGCCTGACTTTGGTTTGCTGCTGGCTAATTACAGATGGGAGAAGTGAAATACACTCCTTTGCCCTTAGCATCTGATTTAGAGAGAGGAAGGTCATTAAAATCATGACTGCAGTAGATCAGCCCTGAGCACAGCGAGAGATCTCTGACATGAAACCAAGCCAGCAGCGCCTGCCCAGGTGGCTCCCCTGGCAATGCTGAGCTGGGAGGCCTCTGCAGGCTCAGACGATGCCAGAGGCACATCTTGGCCTGGGGAGCGAAGGGGAAGAGGAGAATGAGATTTTTAATGCAGTCAGGAATAGGATTCTGGAAGATTCCTCAAGCAAGAGACAGGTACATGATGATATGGCAGAAGGTCAGAGACATAGGTGGGTTGAAAAGATACTGGGACCCTTAATTTTTCTCAGCATCCCTCCCATCCCTACAATTTCCTCTCCTTAAACCTCTCTTCATTCCCTGCCTCAGTGGGAGACACCACTCAGTTCCAAAGCCCACAGCTCAGAATTTGCCTGAGAAGCTTTGAAATCCTGGAAATAAAAGTCTTATACCATTATCTGGAAGATATGGGCAGCTTTCTTTCTTGAGTTAGAGTAAATAGGATAGTGGGAAAATCATTTAGTTGTAGATCTACAGGTAAATCAGAGAAAGTACATCTCTATTTAGTTTGTATTTTGGAAGGTGCTCCCATTAAAATTACGACGATGATTGCAGCAATTATAGAAAACCTGTGCAAATTCTATGGAAAAAAAGAGAAACTCTTTCTGGTCTAACTTAGCCTAAAATTTCAGCTTTGCAGTAGAAAGCTTTAACAAAACTTGTATTTCTGTGACATTTTGTTGTAAATTCCAGTGGGGAGGGAGGAGAAAATTTTGAACAAAGGTTCTCTGTAGTCCTTGCTTTGTGAGAAGAGATGTGAAGCCTGAGAATCTCACAGTGAGAGAGACTTACAGCCAGCTGGGATGGACACTGTTGGGAATTCCTGCTCCTCCAAAGGGATGCTGCTCCCATTGCTCCCTCCAGTCCCTTCCTAGCAAAAGGCACCAATCACTGCCAGGAGGTGAAGGATAAAATCCTGGAGCAACAAGTTCTCAGAGCTGGGTTCAGAGAGTCACTTACTGAGCCTGGGCACATTTGCCTGGACTCTGGGCAGCCGAGGGCTCGGGGCTGGGGCTCTCCAGTGGCCGAGAGCCAGCAGGACCTTGCTGGGGTCAGTCCAGCCTGTCTGAGCTCCACCTCACCTCCAGGGCCACGAGCTCCTGTCCAGTGAGAGAATGGCCAGCAAAGAGCTGCTCCCAGTGCCCTGCAGCAAAGAGCTGGGGGAGTGCACAGATGGGGGAAAATGGAGACCTGTCCTCCAAAAATCAGCTGAAAATCCTGAGGGTTCCTCTTCAGCAACAACATCCCTCTCCCTCGATGGGACCTGTGGCAGAATAAGGGACCTCTGGCAGAATTTTGGCAGCTTAGAAGGGATCTCCAGGCTTAAAGAAAGCAGGCATAGCTCATGTGCTCACCTGTAAACCAGGGGAGAGAGTAGGAGGATTTTTTCCCAGTGAGGGTAGATTTTTTTCCTCAAATTTTTTCATATATCAGAAGTAGTAGTGCTTAAATTAATGAACAAAAAGAGAAGACAAATTCTAAGTATTTTTGCTGAATGCACAGCAGCAAACACACATAAAAGGATGGACCCTAACACAGATGCCTCTCCCATCTTTCCCTACAGATCCCTGGCTGGGTGACCTTTCCTATGCTCTGTGTGGGAGCAATAACAAGTGGTGAATTCCACGTGGTGAGGAAACCGTAATTCTTGGAAGATAAAGTCAGGCTGACTGATGCAATGAAATGGGAACAGGAAACATGGCACCTAAAGTTCCCACCACACAGTTCACGTTGTGTGCCTTGGTTTGGGAGACTTCTTCAAAGATCAAAGAAAGATTCTCATAGTCCTTGCAGTCCCTCCAAAATATTTCAATTAATCCAAACCCCATTTTCTGTCCCAAAAAAAGAGAATTTTCAGTAAGATAGGACAATATTCTGACCTTATTTTTCCTAGATAGGACAATATTCTGACCTTAGGAAATCAATGCTGATATTGAATACAGAATGCAATGCAACATTACTTTATAGTGAACAGGATTCTTGCCTTTACAAAATTTCTGGTTATCTCCCACTGAATCAGACTGAGAACCTCATGGCTACAGTTTGGCTAAGAGAGCTGGGAGTTATTTTTTCACATAAAAAACATCCTTGCAGTTGAGTTCCCCAAAAGACAACATCTCTAAAAGTGCTTCCAAGAAATACATGGACACTGAGGTATTCGGCAGAAGCCTTACTTAACTTGAAGTATGATTTTAAAAGTATTTTTTAGTACTTTTTTGGCAGCAGAGCAAGGGGTTCTGATAAGCACCATATCAGAACCACCCCAGCAAAGGCCCAGC
>VZTB01015638.1:554277-678098 GCA_013397245.1 Thryothorus ludovicianus | reverse complement strand
GGGGGGGAACCCAAAGTATTTGAATTATTTATCCCCGCCAGTGTATTTTTAGAGAGAAGAAGTTAAAATAAACTTTATCTGTAGGAAGCCTTAGCCTGATTGAAAGCCTCTCCATCCATTTGGAGTCCTGTTAATAAACCATCCAGACAGAGGGAGCATTCTTCTGGAAAGCCCGTTTGGCACAGCAGCCTGCAGCAAGAGCTGAGCAGGCAAATCCCACGGCAGGGGAGAGACAGCACTTTTTGACCCAAACAATGTCTAGACAGCCTGAAAACAGATAAATTAACAGGCAAGCAGCAGCAGCATCACCCGGCAGCAAAGCAGTGGATATTTGTCACCTCAGTGATGGGTTAAATGAAGACTCGAGGTCCCGGTATAGTCTTTATGAAACACAATGTGCTCCAGCTGTCTCCCTCCCTCCTCCTGAGCCATTTACTGTGTTAACAGCTCCATGCAGAAAGTTCACTGCCATAGGACACATTTCCCATCTTTTACAGACTGCCCTAATGAGGCAGCAGGATCAGAACAAATTAGTGGCAGAATTCCCCCGTCCCCTGGCTCACAGCGAAGGGACAAACATCCTCCCCTCCTGCACACCCGGAGCAGCAGATGAGAGGAGCTCTCTCAGCCTAATGGTGTAATAATATTTTTAAATGCAATTCCTGCTCGAGGATGCTGCGTTTGCCTTGCAGCCCAGCTCTCCCGTTGCAGAAAGCACATGGTTTGCTATATATAGTGGGGCTTGAAAAATCACTTCCGTTACTAAAGCAAGCACAAATAGTTTCAGATGACACTTTTGGTAGAGAAGATCCGTGATTTCATGCACTGTGTTTACTGAAAATTATGCGCACACAAATTACCTTAATGAGATGCAAACCTTGTCATCTGCATTTAGTGCACCAGGAAAAAAAAAATATCTGGTAGCTGCAATGATAGTATATTTAACATACAGAAAATAAATAGTTTGTTACATCAATGCTATCAAAATGAAACAAGCCAAACTGTGATTAAAGCAGTTATCATTAAACCAGAGGCTGACTTCCAGAGCTGTTGTGAAAACAGCAAAAGAGCAATTTTCCTAAGTGCATTTCAAGTGATTGAGTAAAAATTGAACTTATGGTAGACTATGTTATAGAATACTACTTAAAGTGTTTGGATAATGATACTTCATAACACAGAAGCCTTCATGCAGTACAGTTTTAATGCTTTTTTCGTTGCTGAGCTTGAAAGCATATTAAAGGTTGTGAGACTTTGTATCTGTGAGACTCAGCCCCACCATCCTCAAATGTGACAGCAAGGAAGTTTTGTCCCTGTGAGGTTCCTTGTGTACATAAAGGGATGGAAGGGAGAGAGGCAGAACTTCTGATGTCATACAAGATGCATGTCTTGGCTCCTGCCAAGCAATATTCTGTGCATCTTCAGTATGGCAGGAGCTGTAAACATGTTGTATAATCACATAACTGGGCTGTGACCCATTTGTTAGCAGCACAGGAAAAATACATCAAAGTCACAGAGAGTCTCTTCAGACAGGCCTCGACAGATACCCATCTGGTAATAACCCCAGACTGTGAGGGATGGATGATTTATAGAGGTGTTAGGGAACCCTTCTTTTCATGTATATATAAATCCCTGTTTGAACTCTGTACTCATTAACCATGAGGTGCAAGGAAAATAGAAGGAAAAACAATGCATTGTTTTAGAAACGGTAGAGAATTGAGCAATGTGTAAGAAATTGTGACCATATTAGAGACACATGTAGTGCTGAGTATTCCTGAAGATCACAGAATCCTAAAGAGGCCTGGGTTGGAAGGGACTTAAAAATCATCTTTTTCTACTCCATGGGCATGGGCAGGGACACCTTGCACTGTCCCAGGTTGCTCCAAGCCCTGTCCAGCCTGGCCTTGGACCCTTCCAGAGATGGGGCAGCCACAGCTTCCCTGGGCACCCTGTGCCAGGGCTCCCCACGCTCACAGTGGGTTATTCAGTACAGAATGTGTCATTATCAGCAAAGATGCCCATTTCATGCTGGAATATCTCATTTTTGTGCCAGGCACGTACAAACACAGGATGGTAGCCCCTTTCTTAAAAAGTCTGCAATCTCAGTATCTTAGTAATTTAAATAAAGGTGAATAATGAAAGCTGAGTGCATGTAGATATCTTTTCTTGCCACGAGTCCAAACCCACAGCATGGATTTTCTTCATGGCACTATATTCTGTTTATATTAATTGCTTTGCTTGGGGCCCTTCCCTTTCCCAAAGCTCTTTTGGATTTGGGGAGGATACGTTAGTGTTGGTGGGTATCTTGTGTAGTCTAGACTTGTAAGTTCCTACTCTATTGTTACACTGCGCCACTGGAAGGTTTGTAAGTCACACTACTTGTCAAAGTTATGAGGATGCTGAATCATTTTTATTAAGCATCAAAGTCTCCCCCCCACCTTTCATTTCTTTAACTGAAAGCTTCATTAGATTGCAAAATGGCACCTCTGTGCTCAGACAGGGCTGTGGGCAAATCAGGTTCTTTCCTTTGTTAAATCTGATTGATTTATTGCACATATAAAATGAGCAGTAAATGTTCAAGTTCTAAAGTTATTTAACAAGTGTCTGAGTGGAATGAAAATAGCTTTCTAAAATAGTGCAAATACTTATCATAAGCATATTAAAAAGACTTTTCATTTTCAGGCATTACCAAATGCCCATAAATTCTTAGATATTCAAGCAGCCAGGCACCTGAGGAACCTCAGGATAACAATTAATTATGAGACATGCTGCTCAAGAAGCTCTTTGCAACCCTGAGTTCTGCAGTACTTTAGGAAGAAGGAAGGCACCATTCTGCTTATTTAGCAGCAGAAAACAAGAGGCAGACAAGGTCTGACTAGTGTGAGATGGAATATTACCTCAAGTCTCCCTCCAGCCCAGTCAGGAGGCACATAGTGGACATCACCAGACCTCCAGGTGATTCCAGAAGGACTCTGAGCCCTTATTCAGGCCGTTGTCAGTGATCTCACTGATTCAGGGCTGTGTTCTCCCATTGAACCCCCTGGTGCCTCCATCAGCTTGCTGAGCCCGTTGGGGAGAGAGGGCACTTTACAGAGAATCCCATTCCCTACCTGCCCTCTGCAGGGTGCTGCTCTCCTGGGACCAGCTCTGGGAGATCAGAGTGTCTGCCCGTACCTGGACAGATCCTGGAGCAGGGAGACTGTTTTTCCAAGATTCCAAGGCAGGAAGATGAGTGTGCACTGGGGGCTCAGCAGAGAGATGGAGGGAGAAGAGCAGAATCACAGAATCACAGCTTGTAAATGAGCAGAATGTGCCTAACAGAGACTCAGGGAGGAAAGCAAACATGAAGGTGCAGCTGAGCAAAGCTTTCTTCCCATTTCACATTAGTTTTGCTACTGGTGTCTTGTCCAACTTCAGAGTTACTGTGTTCACAACCAGCTTCTTTTCTAATTTCCACTGACTACATAATAGAAGAAGAGAAGCAAAACAAAAGGGAGAGAAGTGTGTCAGAGATGAGAAAGGATGGAAGAAAAGAGAAAAATTCAGTTGAGAGGTGGCAGAGGACATCTAGGGATTATGCTCTGGAAAAAAAAAAAGCTAAGAGCAGAGACTTTCATAGCAACTGAAGGAGAAAATAATAATAAAAAAAGGCACAACAAAAAACCCTGTCTCCTGTGGTGAAACTTCAGTGAAATGCTATTAAGGATAAATCTTTTATTGTATTGTCCTGCAGGCAGTCTGGTAAAAACTGTATTCTCAGCAGAAATGAACTCTCCCATTATAAAAAAAGGAAAAACTGTCTGCTTTCAGGACTGGCTCCATGTAATGGCTGCTGAGGTACCCACAAGGGGATATCTGGGAGCTGCAGCAAGGAGAAGTAGGTCCAGATATTTCCTGCTGAAATCTTCTGACTGAGAAGAGACATCAGATGTGTTTGCCACCAGCTTCCCATGGGCTGTCAAAAGACTGCAGCTCACATAAAGGATTTAGCCCAGGGAGAGCATTTAGAGAGGAAATAGCTCCCTGTGCAGTGATTTGTCAGGACCTCTTTTAATTGGGTCTTTGGCTGAGAGATAGGGAAAAACACTGGCCAAATTAGCCTTGGTGGAGTTACAGAAAGGAGAGATTTGACCCCTGAGCCATGGAAGGGAGAGGAAAGGTTTTCCAAAGGAAAGGGAAACACAAAGCTTTTTAAATGTTGGTCCAGAACAGGAAGTGTCCGTCCCAATGAGAGATGATGTAGTGGGCTCCTGATTTAGGCCAGGGTACCCAGGAACCACAGCCACCCTCTCCCACAGGGCAGCATAAACAGCACAGGGACATGGGGATGGCTCAGACAAACAGAACATGCAGCCAAAGAGAGAACCACAAAGCAGAAACTCCACAAGAAGATCCAGGGGGGTTCTCTGGAGGCCTTTTGCTCCAGTCAGGTTCCAGGCCAGCTCAGGGCTCTAATCAGCTGAGTTTAGACAAACCTGAAGGGTGGAGATTTTGCTGCCCCACTCCCAGCATGTGCCATCCCCATCCTCCAGATTGCTGGGGAAGATATTCAAGCACAGACCCACAACAACTATACCAGAAAATCCCTTTTCCAGCCCAAGTTAGACTTTTAACCCTCAGTGTTCCCACTGAAAAGCACATCTTACTGCCTTGTGGTCAAACACTTTTAATCACTTTGTTCTAATTTCAAGCCCTCAAGGCTTAATGACAAATATACACCTGTTTGTACCAGTTTCTGCCTGTGTCCTATAACAATCCTTATTTTCTCTGGGCAATGTGGATTCCAGTTCTACTGCTGTCAGAAAGTGGCACTTTCAGACTTCAAACAGCCCCTCTTAATCACCCATTCCAGGCCTTTTAAATACATTCTTCAAATTATAGGTTTTGCACTCTCAGACTTTGAACATGTGAGGAATTTACCTGAATCAGTTTTTATCCATTGCCTCATAGTTCCAAACCTTTCCATTATTTAGGTCAATGTAGCCTCACTCCCTCCTTCCACTTAGATAAAAGATCCATTTTCTCACTGTATTTTTTTTTTAACATCTCATACCTGAGACACTTTTGCTGTTGCTATACTGAGCAAAGAATTGCTTTATCTTTTCAAGGGAATAAAGACCACTTTTAAAACCTTGTGTTCATTTGAAATTGCAAAACTGCTTTGTGTTTGTGTGCATTATTATTGCATTACAGGACAGGCTCAGATCATGACTGCAATCCCCCTGCAGTTGGAAGTGTTCAATCTCAAGTTTCCACAATTCTGTGAATTTACACATTTCTTTACATATGACATGGTCATAAAACCTCCTTTGCTGATTATAAAATGCTATTGTGATTGAATCTTTCATGTAGGTTTTGGGTTGGGCTTTCTTTTTTTTTTAATTGGCTTTTCTCTCACCTTGGACAATAAAAGTCATTGTTACTTTTATAGCCTGTTTCATTTTTAGGGGTGCAGCAGGGATTGCAAAGCAGGATGTTGGGTAAACTAGAATTCATAGTTTATCCCAAAGTAGGTTCCCTGCTGGAGCTGAGTTTAAATGTGTTTTTTTGTATTCAGTATGATTAATTCTGATGCCAGGGGATTCTTGGTACATTTCCTAAGGATAAATCCATGGGAATTGCAGTCACTTGCTTAAAGATGATTGTTCAAAGTGCAAAGCACTGGGAAAGAGACCTAAAAGTAAAACGTGATCAAAATTCTGCTGCAGTCGTAGCCTGCAGAGATTTAGGGGTCCTGGATGTTTTGGAAGTAGAGTTACAATAAAATGAAACCTGCCTCCTAACCCAAAATAAACTGGGACTGAGTAACACACAGTGGCAGGCACAGACTGGCAGTAATGTGCTATAATTATATACAATTTCCTGCACAGAGAGGGATATTTCCAGGTAATTTCTGACTAGCCTTTAAAAACTATATTTTGGGCATTAAAAAACCCTCAAATTTTATTTTAATGAACTTTAAAACTAGGTGACAAACTAAAGGCAAACCAACTCCCACTTGGCACAGCCTGTCAGGGGGAATGGGAGGAGAACACGTGGCTGCAGGGCAATGCTGCTGCTCCCAACCTGAGCCTGGGAGCAGGGAAGGGAATCTGTTCCCTCAGCAAAAACACGGCGAGAACAAAGCTCCTGCTCCCATGGGCTGCCAGGAGCCCAGATCAGCAGCACCCACGGCGTGTCAGAACCCTGATGCTCCACCAGGATAAAGATGCCACTCAGGCAGAGGCAGCTCTTTGGAACAGCTGGCTGCACAGCAGCCACCCAAATTCCCTGCTAAGGAAGAGCCTGTTAAAAGCCTGCAGAGGGGAGGCAGCAGCAAGGAATAATGCTGGCTATGTCTGTGTTAGCATTTTACGCCGGGGCAGGAATGTGCTTTCAAAGCAAATCAAAGAGGAGGAAGGAATTGAAACCAAGAAACTTTTTCCAAACCTCTGCTGGAACAGCTCTGCTCAGTGGATGTGCACAGTGGGGCCTGAGAGGCTGCTCCTACGTTTTATCTTTCTCTCAGCACAGCATTCCAACTCCTAGCACTTGAGTCCTCTCTTCAAGATATCCTGGAAGAGCCAGGTTAAGCCAAAGAAGCCTTTGACTAAATGCTGGAGCAAGACAAAAACATTGTTCAACCATTTCCTGAACATTTGCAGAATGACCTGAGTGTACAAAATTAGAGATGGGTCATTCTCTTACTTGAAGGCTAATTTAGTCCCTTGTAAGCAGTATTTATATTTTTTGTATGAGGCTTTAATAACAACCTTGACTTACTAACGTGTAAGTACGACACCTAAAACTCTGTGGGCGTATGTAAAAATGTAGGTGCATTTTTTAAACCCTGAGAGAGTTCCAGACAAATGCATTGGTCTAAAAATGAATTGTCTGAAGCCCGGGCACTACAGAAAGCTTCAATGTGGCCTTACAGAACTGCAGATTGCCCAGCTGAATTCTTCATCAGTATGGGGTGCACAGACTCTGGAAGTTTGTGCAGCACCAAGCACTGAGGGATGATTTATTCCAAGCTAGAGCCATGCTGCAGTTAGTGATGGTATCAGAATTTTACTGCTCATACAGGTGGGAGAAGTTAAGCCCCGTGGTGTTGGAATTATGATTGAGAAATCATGGTAATGTGAAATTCACATCTGAAAGAACTTAAGGCACAGGAACCTAACTGGCAACTTTCCTCTTACTCGAAATGTTCTCAGAAAAAACTTTTAGATGCTTTCAAAGACACATTTGGTCCCTTTGTGCAAAAGTGGTGCCAGAGAACACATTACAGTCTGGGATTTACCCATAGCAACTGATGAATTCCCTATTAGGAAAAGAATATTTTCAGTTCCATCAGAATTAATACATTGAAAAAATCTGGGTTTAAATGGAGAACACAGGCTCAGAGAGGTGGAATATTCTCTGAAAGTTAAGCAAGGGTATTTTTTTTTCTTTACTTACAGCTAAGGTGGATTAACAGAGGCATATGGAGAAGATCAAATATACCTTGAAATAATGGATGTATAAATCTGCAGACTAAATCTCTCTTGAGTACTGGACAAGAGAGAATATAAAAATGTGGAGATCATTTACTGAGGGGATATAACACTGCAAAGCCAGAGGGGTTCTAGGATCTTCAATATTTTATAAGAGGAAGCTCAAAGCTATTTTAATAAACCATTGAGGCCAGTTTTTAAAAAATGTAAATGTACAACTGTGCACACAATCTGCATATGCAAATCACCACAATTGGACAAGCAAATCAGATAATTGCATGCAAATATGCCTACTCACTCCGTGCCTGTGTCTACAATGGTAGTAACTGTGCATGCAAATTAGGTACACATTTTGTACACATAAAGGTGCAGCTTAAGTGGCATATGGCACAGAAATATGGCACCCAACGTAACAAAAGAGGGAGAAGGAAATAGCAGGGGATAGAGTTAGCTGTAAATAATAACATGGAGCGAACACAAACACACACACATGGATCTATAAACACAACATTATCAAAAAGAAAATACACGGGTCTTTTAGTGCTTGAGGAGCTGAAGTGACACACGTTGTGTGGAGAAGGCGTCTGTGCAAGCTAAAGCAGCTTCCCAAGAGCCCCAGGGCCCATTCTCAGCACAGTCCAGGATGGCTTTTCAAACCACACCAGCCTGGTTCGACCCAGTGACCCTCTCCTTGAGGAGAAGGTGGAGTTCAGTGTCTCTTAGACTGACACAGGCTGAAGGCTCAGCTGCAAACGCTGCCAAACGAACATCAAAGGTGGTGGTGGTTTCCTGTGACACAGGGACAGATGTATTCAAGGAAAAAGGCTTTGTAACTCTTTTGTCTTTCAGAAGTATTGATTTTGCTTCAACTACCGTCCTTTGTGCTTTGAAGCTAGCCCAGGGTTCCATCCTGGCCCTCATTTGGATGCAAACTGCACGAGAGGAGATGACTGGCAGACAGGATGGATGGATGGAGCAGAGGAAAGGATTCTAACCTTAACTGTATCCTTGAACTTAAAACCTATGTTACATTTTTAAACACACTTAGACCTTTAACTTAGTAGTTAGCAGATTAATGAGATGCACAGACTGACATTTTATTTGAAATTTTCCAGGCAGAGAAACACAAAGTGCTCAGCATGAAGAGCAGGCTGAGTTGCAATGACAGCAAGCCCCCTCAATCACTTCAGGCTTCGGCATGCTCAGATATAAAACAATGAGCACAAGTTGGAGAACAGAATAAAAGTGTTGATTAAATTTTGATTCAGTCCCTTTTATGTGTGTGATCCCACATTTGTGCCACGCTCACACAGCCAGAACAGCAAAGGTCACTGCCCAGTCAGTGCCTTCAGCCCTGGGCTCATGACACTCATGGCTTTGAAGAGCTCTTTGGAGGCTCAACCCAAAAAGTTCTTCATGGTTCAGAGACAAGCTGCAGTCACAAGGATCAGCCTGGCCCATGAACACCTGAGCCACATGGCTGCACACAGAACTCAGAGGGAAGGTGGACAGCTGTCCAAAATCTCCATTCTCCAGCTTTTTCTGTGCTTTTGTTCTCTGGCTGACCTTTGCACCTCAGAAACCCAGGTGAGGTTTTGTCCTTGCCCACACAGCTCTGCAAAGCCACTGCTCAGTCCCACTATGTGGATTCTTCTTGCCACATTGTTCCCCTCATGGACCCAACTGCCTGAGGAAGGTTCCAGAAGAGGCACCTCCTGGGGGAAACACAGGTACTGAAAACAAAGGAATGGCTTTGAGAACCCATTGGGCATCTTCCTTTTTCCTACACTAAGAAAGGATTTTTTCCCCCAGATCTCATCCCTGTTCACCTTTCTTTCATGGTTCAATGCCCTAATCTTCTGAAAGCCTGAGGCAGAAACTGTGGAGGTGTTTGTGTCATGTGCACCACTTGGCTCAGTCCATCTTGTGACACATTGGAACGAGCAGCCCTGTCTCCATATGACTAATGTCCCAATTGCTTTATTTCAGAGCAACTCAGAGTTTTAAAGTCTTTAAGTCAGCTTTGGCCCAGGTTCAGAGCACATGTTCTCCCTCCCAGTTCTGCATACCCTTACAAGCCACAGCAACAGAAAGTTGGAGCTGCTTCTCACCCACTGAGCCTGGGTGTCCGTGCACACACTGAGAGACCATTCACCTTCCAGTACATATCTAGGCTAAACTGATTTCACTTTCAAGAAATAGGAAAACTTAGTGCTTAATGGATTTTTACTAAACTCCAAGGCAGTTTGGAAGTACATTCTGACATGCAGCATTAAACACTACTGCAGCTGCACTCAGAGGAATGGGCAAATGCATGCAAGCTCACAGAGCAGAGCTTTTACCTCACCTCAAATTGCTGCCTGAGCCTTTGGGGGCTTATCCCAGCACCCAGTGGAGTTAATGAGAGAATAACTAAAGGATTTAGCAAGACTTGAGTGAATTTGTGCTAGAAATTTGCTTATGGAAGCAGCTATGTTGGTAAAGATAGATATTCCCAAGCTAGAACAGGTTAATTATACACCACATTCACTGCCCCCAAAAACAATGTAGCAAAACTTGGTGAACAAACTGTTTCATTCTGATCAGATTTTGTGTCTCTTAGTGAAATCACAAATTTATACAAGGCATGCTGGGTGACTGATAGCCAGGTGGGACTTGGAAATACATCTTAACAAACATGTGGGCATCTTTGTCACAGACTTGTGTGTGTAGGAGCTCTGTCTTAGCTGACAAAATACACTTCTTTTTCCCTGTCAAATGTCAGCTATTCAACTCATTTGAGCAACTGCAGGTAGTAAGAACTGCACTTTTTAAAAAATTAAAATAAAATTACAGAAACCAAAGGCTATATCCAGCTTGTTCACTTCTCCCTGTCCATGCAGTTTCCTGCTCCTATATGTATGTTGTATTATTTTTCCTCTCTTCTCTTTATAGATCCACACTCTTCAGAGCAACTATTATCTCTTTATGTATTCATAATCTCTAAAACAAGGGCATCCTGGTGTTTGTAAGCATAATCTTAAAGGAAATAATAGTAAAACTCTGTGTTAGAGGCACACAGAGGGACATCCAGCACAGTGACATCTACCTCAACCTGTTTTGGAGTTGGGCAGAAAGCCCAGGAACCAACACTGTCACAGTTGCCACACGTGACAATGGAGGACAAGTTTTGATTAAGAAGTCTTATTCCATTTTATTTTTTATTTTTTTACAGGCTTTTTCACTCAGCTGGCTTTGATACCATTTACCCTCAGGTACTTTGGAAACAATCTCAGGAGCTGTTAGCAGTTGTTTTTGTGGATTCCTAAGGGACAGGGAAGGGCCAGAGTTCTGGCAGAAGACCAGCACAGCACCCTCCAGAAAGCAGGAGATGAAGAACTGGGAAATTACTGTCTGGCAAATAAATTTCAGCTTCTGCACAGGTAGTGAAACAAAAGAATGAAACCACTTGTAAACCCACAGAAGATAACAAGAAAATCAGCAAGCACAAACATACATCTACTGGGAACAGATGATGTCAAACCAAGCTCTATTCTTTCCATGACAGGATTACAGGCTCAGGGATAGAGGAGAAACAACAGTTGTCATGGCTTGTTTCAAGCAAGTCTTTTGACTCTGACTCATGAGACATTCTTATAGGCAAGCTCAGAAATTTGATCTTCAAGTAACTCAGCAGGATGCAGGAGGCTGAAAAGCTATGCAACAGAATATTTAATAGGAAAGCATTGTCAAATTGGAAGCGTGTTTTGAGTGGATATCCTGAAGAGCTGTTCTAGGTCTAGTTGCATTATTTCTGTTAATGTCTCGGAGTGTGGCATAGGAAAATGTGCAGAAGGCAATGGAAATACTTAAACAAGGTTGGGCAAAGATCTATCAAGAGTGATGTAAGTAAAGCTGATCTTGCCACAGGGCACAGTTGGACTGGGTAACTCCTTTAGTCCCTGTTCCTAAGCTGTTTGTGCATATGGGTAAAAATCTTTGGTCCCAAGAGCAAGAGGTGGGAAGTTAGTAGTTAACAACTTGCTTTTTCAATAGGGCAGCCACAGAAACTCTGAAAAATATTGCCAGCTACCCCTTCCCATAGTCCTTGTAACCTTACAAGATAATTAATAACAGCAGAAAGTTGCCCTAAAGCCAAGGACCAGGGGGCAGGTGATGATCTCAGTGCATTTCCTGCACAGCATTGTTGCCCAGAGCCAGCAGAGGTTGGGGTCAACTAACTTGGATTATGCACCAGTGTCTTTTAATTTTGTCTGCAATGAAATATGGACGTGCACAGACTCCAGAAGTGCCTGGCGTGTGACACCCAGTTATCATGGCCTCATAAAGCCCGGGTTAAATCCTCTAAGAGATCAGAGAAGAGTGCCTTGTCATCACAAATCTTGAGCCTGCCAGCACAGAGTGAACGATGAAGTCCTTCAATGCTTCACAGCCCAAGCCCCTGTGGGATTCCTTAATTATCCTTTGCAATAATTAAGGCACAAACAATTGATATAAGAATCTCCATTTGTTTAGAGCGTGCGGATTCCCTTCCCCCAAGGCTGGAGAAAGCTCAAACACATTTATACTCCAAAGCTGCTCTTCTCCAAAGGGGGATTGTTCTGCTTGGCTGGGAATGAAAGCCATCTCTGCACGGTGGCAGGTAGGGCTGTGTTAAGGCAGCAGTTGGGGGCCCACAGGAGCTACTTGATTACACGTTGGAACAGCTTCATTCTTCAAGGTCTGGCATCAGGCCAATTAGTCCTGTAGGAAGACTGATGTTTTAACTAAGACACATCCATCTACACTGCAGCTTTATAAACACACTGTTTGCTGAGTAGGGACTGCCTGTGCAGTTCTATTTCTGATTTTCTAGAAAGGTCAAAGGACATCAGGCAGATGTACTGGAAACCTGAAAAGCACATCAGTGAAATTCAGACAAGTAAGATCTAAAATTATTCAGTGCAGTCTTCACTTGATAATCTGCTATAGATTTAAACTCTTGGAGCAAAACAGTTGCAGTTTGTGAGTGTCTTAAAGTTCTCTCTACCTTGAAAATTCAACCAGAAAGAAAGCAGCCCCTCAGGAACCTGCAGAGGAAGGAGGGGATGAATGTACTGCAAGCAAAGCAACAAACCCAGCTCCCTCAGAGAAAGCCCCAGCCCTGAAGGCACGACCCTGGACTCATTCAGGCTCCCAGGGGAGAGGGAAAGTCCCCCAGCTGGCTCTGGTGACAAACACCCATCCCTGACTGCCAGCCCCGTGCCAAGGCTCTGCCATGGTGCAGCTGATCCCGCAGAGCCCAGGCTGGCAGAGCCTGCAGTGGATGCTGCCTCCGAGGCTGCTGTCAGTGCCTCCAGGCTGGAACTGCCACTCTCCTGGTGGCTCTCCAGAACCCCCAGGTCTCCTGACCCTTCCCTGTCACCTTCCCACCCTTTCTGTGACCTGATATGAGACTTGTGCTCTGGGAAAGAAGGAACCTGAGAGGCTTTTTCCAAATGTGGACTTGACTCACAGGGTGTGTTCCAGCAGGGAAGCCAAAGGCCACTCCAGGTTCACTGGGAATGGGAGGTGCAGATTCTCAGTAGAACTTTGGCAAGAAAGCTGCTTTTGTCAGTCTGCCTTGCAGCCAGCAAATGGGAGGAAACAGCCCTGAGATTCCAGATTCTTCCTAACACACACAGTTGTAAATGAGAGCCTCTGTAACTTCCAACATTATGCAGTCAGTTACATTAGAAAAAATAATCATCACCAGTTTTAAGATCTACAGTAAATATAAAGAAGATAATTATAAAATACCCTAATTATATTTCAAAATATAGTCCTCTTAATACCAAACTATAAAATTTGGTTGCAGATTGTAACTGGGTTTCAGTTTTACAAGTATGACTATATGCTACAAGCTTTCCTTCTTCCGAGAAGCATGAAGACAGGATGGGGGAGAAGTTCTTGTTCCTGCAATGCACCAAAGCTGATCTGTAGCCAGGAGAAGGTTTGGACATTACATATTTACAGCACCAGCACGTAAACCAGGAGACAGCCACGGCAGCCCTGCCAGGCTCTGCAGAACAACTCTGCTATTCCTCCCTCCAGGGATAAGCTCAACACGCAGATCCTAAGAGGGAAAATGCTCCTGAAGTTCACACCAGGCAGATTTGAAGGTGTCAAACCCAGTTCTGCCACAATGCAGCATCTGGGCCACTGCACCTCTGAGCATCACCCACTGGAGTGAGCAGTGCTGAATGAGAAAGTTCCTGCATGCACAGGCACCCAAAGAGGGTTAAACAGTCCCTAATTTCAGGTATATCCTCTTAAATTCGTTAGCTGGACTTCCTTTATAGTCCATGAGCAATCACACTTGCACTGTGATTTGTCCAGCCTCGTTTAGTAGCCAGCTGCAAGTCCAGGTATGACCTTTGAAGTGTTTCTTTCTCTGCACTGAGTACAAAAGAAGCAGAAAGACTGTTTCATACAGGGATGCCACATTGTGGACATCTTCCAGTAGGTGAGATGAATCCAGCCAGAGTAAGAGCAAGGGGAAAACTGCAAAGCTGGAAAACTGCTGCAAAGCAATTAGCGGCATCCTATGAGTTTAGTCTTCTAGTTTTGCACAAAGTCCTCAAAAGTCCTGAAGTCAGGTCTGATTTTTAAATTACTCAATTTTTCTCCCTCTCTTGGCAGCACTCTTAGAAGAATTGCAGAACCACAGTGCTTGTTCTCCGGACAAAATTTTAAGAAAATTACTCCCAAAGCGGAGTTCTCTATCATCTATTCGGTAATTAATTTCCTCATTAAATGTTGACCACGAGTTTACAATAAAAAGTAATTAAGAGAGGCCACAAGCTGCAAAGGTTGGATGAGCTTTTGAGCACTCTCTAATTGAAGGCTTTGCTGTGTGCCAAAGGGTAGTTGGAGCATCTTTCCAAAGGTGAGATCAACAACTTGCAGTGAAATGACAGCTGCCAGGACAAGAGCCTCGTTAACCTCAGCCCACCCAGGGCTGTCTGAGCTGGCCCAGCACTGCCAACCCATTTCCTGCTTGTCACATTTCAAATGGCTCAAGTCCCTCGGTAGTGCCATCTTCTAATTAGTCACCAGTTACACTGTCAGATATTTCATTCCCACAATGAAGAAATGAGGATTAGCTCTCAAATTCTGCAAAAAGGAATGGTTATCAGTGATTCTGGGCTTCCTTTTGTGCCCACAGGAGTCCCTGTTCCAGCAGCATGAAAGCATTCTAGAAAGCACTGGAACACCTTCCTGCATGTTTTTGGTAAAAAACCCTCACCTTTGTAGGGAAATGTGCCTCAGTTCAAGGCTATTCTCACACACATCCCCAAATATTTTCACTTTCTTTTAAAGCACTAACCTCTTGTTTACTCACTGACGTATCTCAACATGAGAATCTCCTAAGTTCAAAGCCTATCTGCTTTTTTTTTGCTGATACAAGTATTCCTTCCAGTGTTTCCCCAGCTCATGCAAGCCCCTACAATTTTGTCAGTGTTATCTTTTCAAAGGTATTTTGTCTATTCAAATACATTTAATGTAAAACAAAACCAAAGCCTGCATAGAGTTTGAAAACAAGAATGCAAAAGGCAGTAAAGCAAGAACAGCTCTGCCAGGGCTTTTCCATGAGGGATCCGGGATAGCTGGGGCTTAATTCTGACAAAGGCAACACTGCAAAAAGGGGAAAAAAACACTCCAGTGGGAAATATGTGTAAACTGGATTTAAACTGCAGTACAATACAACACCTTTGATCTGAGGGCTTAGTTCAGACAGTACAAGACTGACAGATAAAACAGGATTCCTCCAAATATGTGAATGGCTGCTGCAAAGGGAAAAGGAATTATCCAACCTCTGGTGGGAAAGATTGGAATATGGGGCTATTGCTTAACAGGTGAGGTGTGAGGGAAAACTTTCTGCTAGAAAGATGGGGAGTTTGTAGAATCCGAGTAATAGGAAAGGGTCAGAGAGACAGTGTTGGAATAGCGTGGACTGTCTTGGGACAGCTGATGGATAAGATAAAAGTGTGATGTGTAAAATATTTTCTAATCACCGTCTCTTCAGAAAGTCAGAGTTTGACATATCCAAAATGTGGAACCAGCATTAATATCCAAAGCAATTCAAACCCTACTCTGAACTGCAAGTCTCACGATAGTTCATGGGTTTTCTTTTTTAAAGCCCCAGCTGCCAGATTCATGCATTGCAAAGCGATCTCATCTTTCATTTTAAAAAGCTATATTTCCACTTCTCAAAGCTGTGGAAAGAAGCCTGAAAAGATGAAGTGCCAGTATCCTTAACAGCTCCAAAGAGAGAAGGCAAATAAAAGGAATTCAAAGTACATTGGTTTAAGCCAAACTCATAATTTCTTTTTCCCAGGCCTGGCTCATGATTTTTGAGAACTGGCATTTGGAAATGCTGGAAACACAAAACTCTTAATAAGGAACAGGGGGGAGTTACTAAGAAGCTTGAAGAAAGCTGTAAGATTTGTTCACTGCAGTAAAAACGTGAGCATTAAAGCACTGAAGAGGGACATTTGTTAAAGGCTACCAAAATTCTGGTACTTTCTCACACGACAAGCAGCTCCACAGCCCCTGGTGACTGAGCTGTGCCTCTCTTTGTTCCAGTGTTTTGCCTTTAATTGTATGTCAGCCTGGTGGCTGGAATGTGACAAACTCATTTTGTTTCCTGATACCTGTGACCAAAACAGCCAAACAAACAGACAGAGGACAAACCCAGCCTTTGTACTCAGTGTCCATGGCCTGGTTTATTTTGCTCTTTTCCAGCATCTTTATGGTGAATGTTGCTATCAGAAAGCTTTTTTTTCCTGACTTTAGGAAGTGTATTTTTATGATAAAGGAACAATTATGGAATTAATTTGTTTTTTAAACAAGCTTTTCTTACAGGAGTTTTTCTTTTTTAATGAGCTTGAATAGCAAAAACATTTCATGAAGCTTCTGTTGATGTACTTAAATATGTCCAAATAAATAGCATATTTTCAAGTTAAGTAAATACCCACATACCAAATCTGGATCCTATTTAAGCCCCAAGAAAACTAATAATATTGTCTATGCACGCTGATGAATATGCTATAATGTATTATATATGCTTTGAGATTGCTAGACAAAAACCTACATATGTAACAGAATATGACTGAAATTCAGTCAGACATGTTTTCCATTCCTTAGAAACTGAAAATCCACAGCAGATCTTCAATTCTCCCACTAGGACAAAAATATTTCTTTATTGCCTCTTGCCCATCCACCAGCTGAAGGGAGCTAACTCCACATGCACACTCTTATCTCCACACAAGCTGTACACTTTGGGGAGCATATGCTGAATAGATTAAATGAGAAAACAAGAAGTTGCAAATATTTTTTTTTTTTTTTGCCTTAAAACATCCCAGGCAGTTTTTGATTTAAGATAACCTTGCATTTGAGTAAAGAAAGCATAATTAAAAAGATTTATTAATTTGCATGAAAGTAATTTAGTATTTTGTGATCAATTTCAATTTTACAATTCAATTTCAATTTTTTCAATTTCAATTTACAATTCAATAGGTACAAAACTCAACTTCCCTAAAATTGCAAGATGGCTCATTGATAATACAGAGACCACAGATCAAATTATTCCTTTACCCAAGGTCTTTCTGTGCAGTGGTGGGTAATCATATTCCTAAAATTCCCTGCCAGGCCTTCTCAAACAGACCATGGGAAGTAAAGGAATGTGTCAAATGAAGGAGGACACTGCTCGTGTGATCACCCTGTGTGTGCATGCACAGCTGCCCCAGCACTGTGCTGCTGCATTAGTGCTGAAATACACCAAAGTGCAAAACATTGAAATGTGTAAGAGGCTTTTAAAGAAAATGCTGTGACAACTTGGCCTGCACAGAGTGGTACCGTGTTTGACTACCTGAATTAGATTTAATCTGGCTCCCCCAGCGGTAATAATAATATAATATGCTGTAAAAAGGAGTCTAAAAATCTTAAATTGAATCTGTATGTTTACTATGAAAGCGGCTTTGTCAGCTGTACATTGCAAAATTTTAATATTTTCAGCAGGCAAGCAATACATCTTGTCTAGACACTGGTGAAATTTTCAGACACAAAATTATTTTAAATTCTAAAACAAATAATGCAGACTTCACCCCCCCCATCCCTAACAGATTGTGGAATGTCATTTACTTTAAATTTGCAGCCAGACATCACATAGCCAGAGAAATTGCCTGTAAGAAAAATAGGCTGACACTTATCACTGCATTCCAGGGGGACCAGGGGGTGATGTCAGCTCTCTCTGTTTCTCCCAGACAATTGAGCGTCCCACAAATCAATAAAAACAAGGTTTATTGGTATGTTTGCTTTATCACACTTGAGCCACTTTCATTGTCCTAGTGACAAAGTCTTCACAAATTGAATCATTAAACACAGTAATTGTGTTTCAAATACATTTTAGAGAGGAGGAAGGGAAGGGAGGGTGTAAAAGATTATTTGCTGCAGTATTTATGGCTGCGGAATTTAGGTTTGTAACAGTTTGCCGTACCTATATTTTATTTTTCAATATGGAAAAAGGAGCAGGGGGAGGGGACAGAGGAGGGACCCCAGTAAATGGAACAAACAGTCGCACTCCAATTTAGCCCAGCAAAGCTTTTAATATTTCGCTGAGCTAATGTTATATAAGGAATTTCTCAACAGCTCCTCGCGCAAAATGTCAAACTTATTTTAAAATTATTTTTGTAAAAATAGATGGTCTTGAAAAAAAAAAAAATTAAAAACTGCACCCTGGAGTCGGGATCTAAGGACTGTTACCATCCTGGTGGTTAAAATAATTTCTTCCCGGGTGTTGCTCAGTCCCTTACGCAAGCCTGTAAACTCATTTCGCCCCAGCACTCTTCAAATCTTTGTCGCTCTTTGCATATGTGGTTGTGATTTACATGCCACCCACATTTAAAGAGGTATTGACATTTTCAAGGCGGCTATTTTAGCCCCTGGATTTTTTAAATGGAATCAATCACGCTTTATTCCTTCCCTCGGGAGCCCAGACCTGTGTTTGTCGCACGCCCACCTCTATCCCAGGGGCGCCTCAAAGCCACCCCTGGGAATATTCGGCATCCCCCCAGAATTCCAGCCGGGCACCGCTGAACCCTGGCAGGGCTGGGGTTTCGGCTCTCACAGTTGCTATGCAGGCCGGGCTGGGGTGGCAGAGCCGAACAGAGGCACATTTCACAGCATTGTGCAGCAAAATGGGCTGTGACTGGCGCTCGGGGGGCTCCGTGTCAGTGCCATTGTCGGGGCTCAATGGCGCTGACCCGAGCCGGGCAGGCCGAGGTCAGCGCCAGGCCAGGCCCGCGGAGCTCGCACAACGTCCACACGCCCCGAGCCTGCCTCGGGAGCACAGCGGGGCTGCTCTCCACAATGGCTTTTGGTTTTTTTGTCTTTGCACCCCTCTGGGAAGCGGGGACAGCAGAGGCTCTGTTGGTGGAAAAGCCAGGCCTGGCTTCACCTACGAGTGTGGCTCAAGAGCCGCGGTGCAGGTGACACGGGGAATGTCCTTTCCCTGCGTGAATCAGGGACGCTTCTCCCTCCCCTCCTTTGATCTTACTGCATTTTTCTTACTCAATTAGCCTGAAATGGAACACGGTCATGCTTCCAGCTGCTGTTTCCTTTGAGCACAGTGGTATCAGACTTTTCCACACATTATACAAATTGTACTTCATCGCTGAAAATCAAATCTAGGAGGCAATGCTATCCGTGTAAAAATACTGTAAGGATGTACAAGTGCTTCCTGCCCTGCACTGTCTCCTAATCTGAATGGAGGAATGTCAGTCAGGAGCTCCTGCTCCTACAGCAGCTCTCAATTATTTGGGGTCCTTTCCCACATTCTGCTGGCTCTGTTGGCAGTGTCAGCAAGGCAGAGCTTTAGGGAAATCCAGCAGAGCACACTTAGTGCCCAGCACACACCACAGCACTGATCTCCAGGCACAGAGTCTGCAGACTCAATCCCATCTTGGCCAGCAGCAGAACTGTAGCTGTGTCCTGATGTTTGGCAGGGATTTATTCAGGCTTCCTGCATCTCACAGAGACACAGTCTTGTATGGGCCCTGCCAGATTTGTTTTAAGGACAGTTAATGGTTGGTGACCCACTTTGATCCTGCCATGTAAGGGTGGACAGGATCAATGGATTTGCTTGGTAACTCTTCTTCCTTGCCCTTTCTGAGGCAGTTGTGGCAGGAAAAAGCTCCTGCTGTGTGTAGAGAAAATACCCTCCAGGATCTCCCTGGGACCACTTCAAGTGTAAGATAGAGCATCCTCCAGCCCACCCTGCTTCCACCCAAATCTGCTGCTGCTGCCACCAACTGCAACCCAGCGCTGACCTGCAGCAACAGTGATTGTGTTTCCCCCTCTACTCATAGCAATGCCACTCACAAGCACTAACTATGACAAAAACCCTCTTGAAACTTAGAGGGGAGGGATATACATACATTGTTCATGTGTGTGAAAAAAAATCACCTGCATCTGGGTCATTCCTTCCATCAAACACTGCAAACCAAACTCAGCAAGCTCACAACAGACACACAGGCTCACTGATGGCTACACGTTACATTTAAAAATGATCCTTGTGCAAACCCTTGGCTGTATTATACACCACTTATCTTGGAGAAGGTCTGCTCCAAAAGGAGAGTCTGGGTTTGGTGAGTCTGTCAGTGACGGCTCTATTTCCCAGTATATATTTACACTACCATCAGACTTGGTGAGTGGGTTTGCTGTCAAACTCGCGAAGCACAAACCTGACAGTTTGGTTTGAAGTTCCCTTCCCCACACTTGGGTCGCACGAGAACACTGAATAGATGCATTTGCTATAGGTTACAGCAATCCTGACAGTAGTGAATGAATGATTGCTCCTAAAAAGTACAGCTTGTTCTGACATTATCGCTCTGTTGCATTCTAAAAGTGGCTAAACCAGAGACATCCTTCCCCAGCTCTCCCCACCCGCTGCCATTCAGCATCTCTTCTGGTTCAGCAGCCTGCATCTCCACACTCGTGTGAAGGGGCTATGGATTTACTCCAGTGGGACATGATGCCCAGTGGTAACATTTACAGCATAACAACCATTTATTTTTCCAGAGAAGTGTTTAGCTTATTGATGAAGGAAAAAGCATTCTACCCTCTTGTGTGTCTAAGCAGTCAACATCCCTAGTGAAATGAATAAAATTCTCATAATCTGTTCCACTGGAGCCTATTTCTGCTATAATTCAAAGCAGGAAATGTTGCTACAGACTTCCATGGGAGCAGCATTTGCCTCATGAAGAATTGGTTAAACATTGCATAATTTAGTAACTCCTGACTTAACAAAACTCCGAGACACACTCCCCAAGAAAGGCACACTGTTTGTAGCTGGGAACAGCCTGGCTGGATCAGCAGCACCAGCAGCAATGAAAGGCTCCAAAACAGGGATGAGAAAAATGATTAATTGACTTCATATGACTATTTGTGCTTAAAATTAGGGCAGGCACTCGAGAACTGTGCTGAATCAGGGCCTTGATTATTGGTACCAGTAATGAATGCAGACATTTGGGAAGGTATGTTTCATTGCTGCCATCATGTTTTATTTTTGGAGATGTTAAAGAAAGATATCAAGAAGATATAAAACAAGTAATTAAATTCTTGTTTTGTGTAATGCAGAGCAAATATTTGCTTCAAGTTTTACGGGCATCTTGCAAATCAAAATCATAAAGGCAGATGAGCTTTTGTTTAAGAAAGGCACGCTGATGGCTCAGCAGAAAATAATAAGAGTTTGTTTCTGGAAGAAAAGAACCCCTGACATGAACCACAAATATATTTCATTAGGTGCCACTAATAGGGGTTGTCAGGTGCCTTCAGTAACAGCAAACATCCTCTCAATGTCTCAAGTTTGTGTGGAAGTCAAGAGCACAGACTTAGCTCAGATAAGATATTTGATTTGTGTTTGCTCAGGAAAATGCCCTGACAGCTTAGCTAAAAGGAATTTGTATCGAATTGGAGTAAAACTTGGGCTAGATAACAGCCAAGAGAATACTAGACTCAGCATTGGACAATGGAAACAAGCTGGTGAACAAGTTACTGGGGAATATTTACTGAAGCACATTCTTTCTTTCTTTCTCACACCGACCTTGCAGAAAGTGAAATTCAAAATGCCAAAACTGCCTGGTTTGGACACAGTAAAAAAAATCAGTTTTCAAAAAGTAAAGTCCCATTTTCTTTCTCTTTTCTTTGTATTAACACTTTCTTACCCCTCTAAAATTTGCCTTGAGTTTGACCTAGTCAGAAGTCAAAGGAATACAAAACAGTTATTATGGTACAGTTTCGATTCTATTTCCATGTTTAGGGAGGGAGTAAGGACAAACAAATATTTGGGTGCTGGAAAGGCAGAGTTTGAAGCTTTGTAGCTTCACTCTCCCCTCTCAGCTGGGCTCCCTGTCCATTTCAACTCCATGGTTGGGCCTTTCTGGCAGGAGAAGGGAGGGCAGCCTGTGCTGGAGGTTTCTGGGTTTCCAGGTGTGTGGTGATCCAGCCACAGAGAATTCTAGAAGCACAAATTGAGAGCTTTCAAATTCCCACCAGGCACTGCATGCAGTCCTGGATTTAAATATTAAAGAAAATATTTAATTTAGGTTGATCTGCTCCTATATCCATTAAATCCATAACATTTTGTAAAGTAAGGGATTTACTGCAAAAATTGTCCAAGATAGAATTTTTTTTTACTCCCTCTGTTTCAGATTATGCCCACATTAGATTTTCACCTCTCTGCTGATATCCCCAAAGCAGAAACCAAGGTTGGTACTGACGTAATTTTGATTCTTAACATACAGTTAGGTGCACAAGAAAGATCCCATGAGCAATAAATTCTTTTCCTCAGATAAATTAACCCTGTGGTGGAGTACAACACATCCCCTCTTTGCCTCTGAATTCAGCACTAGAGGTGACAAAGAGAAAAGGTGAGGGCTGTAAGAAGAGCTTTTATCAGGGCAGCCAATGCAGATGAAAACAAGAAAATAAAACATACTAATATATTTTCTGTTTTCAGGCAGAGCTGAAAAGATGAAGGAGCCTCAGTAATGCACAGAGCAGATGTGGATTTACAGCTGGAGCACCATCCTGTACCTGGCTGCACTGCCACCTCTGCACTACAAACCCACCCTGCTGCAGATTTCCTCTCACACTTCACAGCACCACGGAGTAACAAATCTGGCCATTAAACATCCTCCCACCAGCACAGGAAATACTCTGCTGTCCCCACGGAGTAGGTAACACAGACTCTCTGCCATAATGACTTTTAGCATATGGTCAATGGGCAGAATTTGGGAGAGTTCCAAGGAAATTTGTACTTCCCCAGCTTTTGCCATTTGTAACACCGTAGTACTGTGCCCTGGGGGTAAATAATCAGCCCCATTTTCCTAATGAGGAAATTCATCCAAGGTCACATGCTAAGTCAGTGGCACTGCAAGCCATGAAATTCAGGTCATGGGCAGGAATTACCTCTGCTGTCTCTGCAGCTTAATTGCATTTCAGAAACTACATTTATTTGGTATGATAATGCACCAGCACCTGTTGTAAAGAGACACTACAAGAACAGCAGCCAAAAGGAGGCAGAAATACGTCAAAGAAATGGGGTAAACAGTAGTAACTAACAGGAACTATAATAAGCCTCAGGAATTAGTAGCTAAGAATATTTCTGGGAAAGAGTATTATGGCAAAATATTACTGATCAAAGCCTGCAGACTCTAATCCTGCCAGTGCTTTCATAGATGTAGAATCATCTTAGAGGAGTCTCAGCAAATTCAGTTTAGTCCCAAATTACAAGGTTATAAATAGTCTTTCAAAACTCTTTCTGAACTTGTCTAACTACACCAATTCCAAACGTGAAGATACCAGAGGGGCAAGTGATCCTGAGTCAAGACAAGAACTGATCTTGTGTAAAACCAGCCATCCCTTCTTATTTGGACTTTTTTTTTCACTTGTCACTGATTGTAAAATTTTATTGTGAATGTTATCTTATTAATCTTAAATTATACAGAGCTTTTGCACTCTCATTTCATTGTGGATATCCAAATTCTGCTTCCCTCAGCGCTCACTTTGCCAAGGCATCCAAGACCAAAGAATGAAATGTATAATAAATCCAGGAGCAAATTCACAGAAACGAGGTGGGAAATGGCACTATCAATATCAGCACATCCAGTGCACTCAAAAGGTGGAAGCTTTTTGAAGAAGGTATCTGGGTGGGTGTTTGCCCTCCAAATAAAAGGCACTATCATTTGAGCTATGTCATAAAATCAACTAAATATATACTAGATTAATGATGCCTAAGTGAGTTATTGAAAAATATTGAATAGCAAGTCCTGAAAATTCTTTACCCTCCCAGATTAGGCATATTTAATATCAGAGCTACTCACCAGGTTAAATGCATTTTGCTGCTCTCACAGGATCTACTTACCTTGCAGAATGCAATTTAGCTGCAAGTTTGTCTGGGAGTTGAATTTATTTTCTGGAATTACTATTTTTGTATTCTAATGGGGAAACACCCCTCCTCAGCCAAAAAAAGAACCCAGCAACCCACATTTTTTTGTGTCTGGCTACAAGTAGGCCACGCTTCTGAGCTTCCCACCACGTCCTGGCCCTGGTGCCTGCAATGATCCTTCAGGCTGCAGGTACAGCTGCATTTAGCTCCTGACCCCTCTGTACTCAGAGTCTTGGTTTATTAATACACCTATTCTTCTCTTTCCCGCTGGCCTTATTGATTTCCCTTTACTGTGAAATACTGAGGTTATTTTCAAACCTGTCTTACACCAAAACACTTAACTTTTCCCACTTGCACTGTACCGTGACAGACCTGCAAGTGTGAGATATGAATTAAAAATCAAACCTGAAAGATGCACTGCACTAAAAGAAAAGTAAAACTCTCATTATACAATGTTTTTCCTGAAGAAAAGTTTTCGAGTAGGATGCATGCTAAGTTCATTTTCCAGCTCTTCCTCTCTCTTGCTTGTGGCAACAGACTTTAGGTAGATGAATACTAAATTTGTTAGAAACAGCACCCACGACCAGAATAGTTTGATGGGAATAAATTTTTGTTTGTTACTGGAAAGGGAAGGGATGAGAAGCAAACCACAGGAATAAAACCAAGCACCAGATGTTTGAACCTGGAGGTTCAGCTCATGATAACATCCTGTCCAACTGCAAAACTGGCTTTGAACAGAATTAAATCCTACTCAGTCTGAAATGAAGGCAGGAGACAACACCGTGAAGGCACAGTTCATGTACCCAGCTCAAAACTTTTCCAGACTTCTCGGTGGATTTGATAAATTCCCAGCTTCCCTGAAAGTGGTTGCACTAGCAAGTGTAATCACATTCAACTGATGTCCTTGTGCTGGTGTTAGAGGGATTTTGAAAGTGACCTTTTTCTCAGGAAAGAATATTTGTCAGGCTTTTAGGACCAATGTGCGCTTGGAAAATTGTTATCACAGTTGCAAAAATGTCACTGTCCTTGAAATAACAGGTATATTCCATGGAATTTCTCCTTGGTACTATAGATCACTGCTGCAGGAGGCCTCTAAGCTGAAATGCCATTGCTGGTTTTATTGCCTGTTTTAAGTAGAATTTCACAGAACTCTCTGTTCTGGATATATCCCACCTGCTGGTATATTTTTGTTCCTAATGATGGGAAGACTTGCAGCACATTAACCTTCCAGAGGAAAAGTATTTCATCTTTCTGTACCACATCAGCAACAAGACTCATGACTTACATAATTTCTCTATCAAAAAGAACTAAAAGCAGTGGTATGGATTTTAAAAGGTGAAATAATTGCAATAGAGCCACTATTGTTACCATCACAAGGCATTTGTAGCAATAAACGTCACTTAAACAGGGAATGTTAATGGATTAATTGTGATTTAAGTTGTTCCATTCCTTGGAATACTCACAATATCACACAGATTTCTCATCCATCTGCATGAAAACTGTTCTCAAAAGCCCTGTTCCCTGCTCACAGCCTGCTGCAGTCCCAACCAGCAGTGGGATTGAGCCCTGGACATCAGGAAAGCAGCTCAGATCTGCTCCCCGGGACAGAGATGCTGCAGCAGGATCCTCCCTCTGCAGGGGCTGTGGGCTGGGATGCCTCCATCCCCGAGCAGAGGATACTGCAGCATCCCCAGAGCCCAGACAGCTGCAGAGCCCATTCAGCAGCTTTGTGAAATGCAGCCATTTATTTCACTTATTTGCAGAGTTACCAGTTGCTTTTTTCTTTTGTGCTGTCGTGTTTGTGTCTGCAGTTCTTTACTGTGGTTGCAGAAAGAGGCTGGAAGCTCGGACCCCTGGGCTCTCCCTGCTGTGTCTCTGTCTGGCTGCCTATTTATAGCCTTTCACTAAACTGCAGAAGTGTTGAGAGTTTTGCAACTGCATTTTGGGGACAGAATCCTGAAATGTTTACTGACAGGCAAAATTTGAGTGAGTTAGAGACTGTTATTGTCTCAACAGGAGTATCTATGAAAATAAAATTTTAAAAAGCCTAAAATTATTTTTATCAAGTTTTAATGTGCCTTTCATTCTATTAAGCAGTAAATTTTCAGAGGAAAAAATTTGCTATTTTCCTGTAAGAACAGTCACTAAACCCATGTCTACCAGTCCAGAGGACATAACCCACAGGGCTTGCAATACTTTCCATACTGCTGTGGAAGGAGAAAACTTAAATATAAGAGAAACTGAGAACACTCTGCAGTTAAAACTCTCTAATTCTGCTCCATCCCCACCACACCTCCCTTTGTAACTGCTGTATCCATAATCAGGGAGTTTATTTTCCTTAGCTCCACTTTGATATTATTCAAATCTAAAGAAATCTGAAGTTTTAAATAACAGGGAGGACAAATTGTGCTTTCAGAGAAAGGGAGTTGGGACTCCTGCTTGAACAGATGTTAAGAATGTTTCTGAGTGTGCTAGACTCATTTACGAGTCTCTTTCACACATTTGAATCTTGGGGACATCAGCAGTTTGTTCAATATTTTCAGCCTCCATCCTAAATGCCACACTGGGAAATGAGAGGAGGGAAAAAAAAAAAAAAGAGAGAAAAAGAAAAAAAAAAAGAAAAGAAAAAAAAGAAAAAAACCACACACACACTCACAGAGCCAATCTTCCATCAGTGTGACAAACTGCAAGCAAGAATCACAGCAAAATAGTCAAGCCAGACAGTTGGTAAGATAGAATCAGGCTGGAAAAATAGTGCAAGATGATTTTAACAGACAGATGAAAGCAGTCACCTTCTGGACTGTGCTCCTGGGGCGAGTTCACAAACATAAGGTTCTCCCTTGCGAGGGAGGGTGAAGTGTCACTGGCTCAGCACTGCTCAGGCTGCTGTGGTCTCTGCAGACATGACGTAAAGAGCAGCCTGAGCAGCACCTCCAGCTCTGATTCTCCTTTCTCCCAGCAGATTCCAGTCACCTTTAGCAATGCACTCAGGGCTCCTGGGCTGGAGATGCAGCAGGAAGGGAAAGCATCCTTTTATAGCAAGCTAATAGAGGGCACAGAAGCAAGGGGGCTCAGCTATGTTCAGAACAGAAAGGGATACAAAAAAATAACTGATGACAGGGTTTTGGCATATGATAAAACTCATGAGTGTCTCCAAAGGCCACTGATGGGCACAATTTTAGGAATGGACTAGCCAAGCAATAAAAAGGTTTTCCTCTTGTTAAAAATACCAATAGGAAGGAAGAGAGGTCTGTGTTGAGGCTATGGTTTTGTGAGACTTAATTTTTTCCTCTTCAGCTTGTCTTCTGTCCTTTATTGATGCAAGCAGTTAGACTTGTAAAAGGTTTAATATTAGCAGTGATTATGGAATTCCTCATCAGATTACTATAGATCCCAAAAGACCAGCTGCACTTTGTTGTTTCCACGGAGCAGACCACAAGCCATCAGCACTACCTGAGTCTCTTTATGCTTTGCAGGGTTCTGTGCCTCAGCAGAAAGAACACAAAGATAATCAGAAAGCCCAGGGACCATTCCTGGTTCCAGGCAGCTATTGACCTGCCATGTCCTTTTGAAAAACCCACTGCCTTCATCCTTGCTTTGTTTCCCTTCTCATATTCAGTGTGGGTTTTTTCTGGAATAAAGTTTCCTGGGGTAGATATTTCTCTACTCATGTTCCTCTAGAAATGACAGTTTAACTTTCCTTCTCTACTGAGCTACTGAAGAATCATTTTTGTCAAGCATCCTTCTTTCCTCTCCTTCTGTTATAAAGCCTTCTGGTTTATATTAGAACACTAATAAAAGTCGCCTGCCATTGCTAATTTCAGAAGGCTGAAGCTGGTGCACAAAAGGGACACTATCAGATAATTTGCTCCCCCTCCTACATTGACAAAATATAACATCAGTTTTATTTGTGTGTGATTTCCTGTTTTCAGCTGGAAGCATTTCACCAAAATTAAAACACACACCAAAAGAACTTCAACAAATATTTTTGTTTGGGTAGAAGGTTTCTTGTCCCTGGTGATTTTCCATCCTACTTTGAGGGCCAGCCCTTGAGCAGTATATTATCAGTGACAAGGCACAGTGGTTGTGGATAATGGGGCCAATTTTGCTCTCAGGCAACCCCAGTGACTTCATTGTCTGGTCTATCTGATGAGAGGGTAGAGGCTGGTAGAGTGACTCATCAAGAAAAAAAAGAAATGGGAAAAAAAGCAAAGGCAGCCAAGTAAAGACACAAGGCTGTCTCCTAAGGATAATTTAAATAGCAAGAGAATTTCAAAATGCAGCAAGGAGCCAGAAATCTCTGCAGAATGGGGCTCAACAAAGAGCTGTGATGCTGTGATCCACAGTGTGGAGCCGAGGGTTATTTAGCTTTGGCTTTTTTGTTTGTTTGTTTTGGTGGGAGTGTGTGGGGGGAAGTTGCATCTCTTTTTGGCTTTCAATAAAGGCAGTCTCTTCTTTCTTGTTCCCAAAGAGCCAGTTTCTCCTCTTTCCTCTGAGCACCAAGCCAAGGGAATTGCATTTAGTCCCCTTTTCTGAGCATGTTAACTTGGGGCAATAGCAACTCCTCAGTGTCACTGCCTTTGTTTGATACGAGCTTTTCATTTTCTGCTTCATGACCCGCAGGGGAAGGGGAGATTCTGCAGAATCCCCTGCAGAGACCCCACCTGCAGAGCTGCCCCAGCCCTGGGGCCCAGCACAGGCAGGACCTGGAGCTGCTGGAGAGGGTCCAGAGAAGGCACAGGGATGATGAGAGGGATGGAGCAGCTCTGCTGGGAGAATTGGGATTGCTCACCTGGACAGGAGAATTTGGGGTGACCTCACTGTGGCCTTGCAGGGTCTGAAGGAGCCAACGGGAGAGATGGAGAGAGACAATTTTCAAGGGCCTAGAGTGACAAGACAATGGGGAATAGCTTCAAACTGAAAATGAGGAGGTTTAGGTTCAATATTAGGGAAAAATTCTTTCCTATGTGGGTGCTGAGGCCCTGGCACAGGGTGCCCAGAGAAGCTGTGGCTGCCCCAGCCCTGGAAGTGTCCAAGGCCAGGCTGGACAGGGCTTGGAGCAACCTGGGATAGTGGAAGGTGTCCCTGCCCAGGACAAGTGGAACAGGATGGGCTTTAAGGTCCTTTTCAGTCCAAACCATTCCATGATTCCATATAATGAGTCGATTCTATTATTACTTCATTCTCAGGAAACAGAAGGCCCCAAACAAGGTCAGGATCCCTCCTGCAATGCACTCCACAAACCCCTGCTGGGAGAGAGCCCCAGTCCTCAAAGCATTTAAATAGATACATCAATGAGACAGAGAGGAATAAAATGGCTCACAGCCAAATTAGATGAGCAAGACATTTAAATTCTCAGTTCTCCTGCCCAGTGGACTTGGTTCCAGCTCCTCGTTCAGGGGTACGAGGCAGCCCGGTGGGAGAAGCAGCCCAGGATAAACTGCCTGTGTCTAAAAACATTTTAAAATGTCTTTAGCAAGAGCTGGCTGGGAGTTGTCTGGTCACTAGGATCAGCAAAAAAACTCAGGGAGAAAAGCTGCAATATTTTTCCCCTGAGACTGGGAAAAATTCTGCAAGTCTTTCGTTTTCTCAGCTCATCCCACTGCATCTATTTACTCAACTCAGGAAGATTTGAAGGAACATGAGTAAAGGACTGGAAAATTACACTGAAAAAGAATCAGAGTAATTAAGCGTCAGGAGAGCCAACACCACAAGAAACAGCAACAAGAAAGGAAGAATACTTGTGGGTACTTAGACTGATTCTAATTAATGTTTCAGTTTCTGAAAAACATTCCCAAGCTAAAAGTTTGCAATGTTACCTCAGGCCCACTTAAAATTTTTACAGTACCTTTATGAAATCCTGAAAATAAAGATTTATAATGGGATTAGGAGTCAGAACAGAGACAATGCTGCTGAAAAAGATCGACAGCAGAACGTTCATAGTCTCCAAGTATCTGAGGAGTCGTGCTCTAATGTACAAGATGCTTGAGAACATACTGCTGGTATTCTGGAGTTATTTAGATAATGTTCTGATTGTGGCTTGAAGTCAGTAATAACAAGCCATATGTTCACTTTTTCTGAAAAATTATTCTTTATTAATTCTATCAATAGTTTACCCCATGAATTTCAAGGCGCAAAGCATCTAATTTGTGCCTATGGCATTTGAATAAATTCCAGTTTACTTTAAAGGTCAGATAATACTATAAGGTCTCTTCAGAAGATTTCTTACTATAAATCTATTGGATACATCTCCAAACTTTATTCCATTTATTATTTTATGTACCAGTAATACATACATAAATCTGCCTTGATTTAACTTGAACAGAGACTTCCCTCTACAGAATCCTCCTCAAAAAGGAGAGAAAATGCTACATGAAACCCACAGCTCCTGCCAACCCAAACCTTTATCCATTTATTGTAGATGGAATATCTCAATTAATGAAGCTGGAAGTCCAGCTGCCCATTACCTTGGCTCTCATATGCAGATAAAATCGTCCTAAAGGCTGAAATCTATCCCAACACCCAACACCTGGACTGAGTTTGGCCATACTGCCAGCTTGGGGACCTAAAATCATGATAGCCCATGCAGGGGATATTTCTACATCTCCTTCCATCCAATTTATGTTGGGAGAGGACCAGGTAAAGTGGTTTGATATATTTTATCCTATCCTCAAACCAGAATTCTACTACAGATGACTACATTCAGTTTGAAATTCAATCCTTTCATTTAGAACAAAACCCAACAACAACAAAAAACTCCAAATAAAAATGCAGCACTTGGTGATAATCTCTCTCTAATGATCAAGGACACTTACTGTTTGAAAAATCTTGCATACCCAAAGTAATGATCCATGTAGGACAGAAACCCCAATGTACTCAGCACAGTAAAAGACAATGCTTAGCAAATAATAATAGTTATTACTAAGTCTTATGCACCACTGCACTTTCTAATACTGCCTTGAAGTGAAAAGGACATGATGATGTGATATGAAAAGCTGCTCCCAGGCTATTTCCCTCTCTAGTGGAATCCCCAAAATCCAGAAATACCAGCCAGAACCTTGTTTGGGGACATTTCTTATTTGTTTCTCACTAAATTAATTTAAAATTTATTTCAGAGACGTAACCCCTCACATTAATGTGACTCACAGAGTACACCGTGTGCCAAGCAGGACTGACACACTGGAGATTCCCCCCTTTCCAAATCCCCCAGGACAAGGGCAGTGAGGCAACACGGGGAAAGCACAGCTCTGCTCATTACTGTGGCAGCCAGGTACCAGCACATGAGTTCATTATTTACAGGCCAGCAAAGAGATTTCATTCAGCAGGAAACTGAAAATCCTCCCAAAGCATTCAGGATGCAGGAAACCGAGTGCATCTGTTCTGCACAGACATTTGGTTATCGGGCACCTTCGAACAGGAGCGGGGCAGGATCTGAGCTCCCCGTGAAAGCAGCAGCACCTCGAGCTCTGTGGCACAGACAGGGAACAGCCCTGGGGAGGAGCAGGGAATGTCGGCTGGCTGCTCCCTTCCCGCACGGACACACGGACACGGCCAGACAGACGGCAGAGGGACAGAGACTGCCGGGCTCAGTGACACTGCACAGTCACAGGGACAGCACACGGCACCCGCAGGTGACAGTGACTGTGACAGTGACTGCAACTGTGTCAGTGACAGTGGCTGTGACAGTGACTGCAACTGTGTCAGTGACAGTGGCTGTGACAGTGACTGTGACCATTACTGTGCCTGTAACTGTGACAGTGACCGTGATAGTGACCATGCCCATGTCTGTGACTGCGCCCATGTCTGTGACTGTGCCCATGTCCGTGACAGTGCCCATGTCTGTGACAGTGCCCATGTCTGTGCCCGTGCCCATGTCTGTGACCGTGCCCATGTCTGTGACTGTGCCCATGTCTGTGCCATGCCCAGGTCTGTGACAGTGCCCATGTCTGTGACTGTGCCCATGTCTGTGACAGTGCCCATGTCTGTGACAGTGCCCATGTCTGTGACTGTGCCCATATCTGTGACAGTGCCCATGTCTGTGACAGTGCCCATGTCTGTGACAGTGCCCATGTCTGTGACTGTGCCCATGTCTGTGACAGTGCCCATGTCTGTGCCATGCCCATGTCTGTGACAGTGCCCATGTCTGTGACTGTGCCCATGTCTGTGACTGTGCCCATGTCTGTGACTGTGCCCATGTCTGTGCCATGCCCATGTCTGTGACAGTGCCAGTGACAAGGGCCGAGTGCTGAGGACAGAAACCCAAGGAGCCCCGCGCTCAGCAGCACACAGGAGCAGGGTGCAGCTGCAAGGTCAAATAAACATCATAAAACACGGCCTAAGCTGTCAATTAAAGAACAAACAATCTCATCACAATTATACAGGATAATTGTTATCTGCTGGGTGTTAATTAGATACATTTTACCAGAGCTGTTGTCACTGAATGGAGAGCAAAACTGGTCAAAGTTATGTTTTTAATTGAAATTATTTCACAACTAGTTTTGTTCTTCCTACAGATGAGACTAACATCTTGTTTTCCCTGGATGTGTTTTCTTAACTGTACTCCTAAGAAGCTTTAAATTTCTAAAATAAAATTACATTACTGTGTAACTAAGCTTAGCAAAGAAAAGCATGTGCAAAGATATAAAAATAAAAATTCTAAGCAGTATTCTCACTTTAAAATGGAAATAAAAATATTTTTCCCTAAATATCCCATTTAATTAATTTTAATTGAAATGGAAATCACAGCACACACCAAATGATAAATAAAATGCCTGAGAGATCAGTGTGCAGGTACTGAGCAACACAGGGGTAGATGTGGCCCAGTTGCCAAGGCCAACCCTTTCCTGAGGGGTTTCTCAGTGCAGCAGCCAGGCTTTGGATAATGCAGGTGAGGCAGCCAGGCTTTGGATAATGCAGGTGAGGCAGCCAGGCTTTGGATAATGCAGGTGAGGCAGCCAGGCTTTGGATAATGCAGGTGAGGCAGAGAGGCTTTGGATAATGCAGGTGAGGCAGCCAGGTTTGGATAATGCAGGTGAGGCAGCCAGGATGTTCTGAGAGTCCTGCACACAGGGCTGCAGCCCCCCAGCATCCACCCCTTCCCCTGGGAGCGAGGATGTGGAACCACCTCAGGGGCACAAGGATGGAGTAGGCGCTGCAAAACACACACAGGTGGAAGTTCTGATCAAAGTCTGGTTAATAAACTATCAGGTTGAAATAAAAGTGAAGGGAGAAAGAGAAGGAGAACCCGAGAGTGTCACACCCTGGCCTCCCCCATCACAGCCAGCTTCCCTCCATGCCTATTTCCTTTCCATCCCCTGAATTCTCTGTTTATCTCTCCAGGAAACAGCTGCCCTCATGTATCACTTTATGGTGAGAAAAGACAAACGTCCAATATTTATTCAATCAATAGAAATAACGAAACTTTCAGCCATCAGGGCAGGGGCCTTTTGTTCTCTATTTGTCCATCACCAAATATAACAGGAACTTCCCGATGCTATTGTGTGGAGCAGCAGCAGTAAAAAGGAGGGTCAGTAGGCCAGCAGAAACACCAACCTGCTTCATTTCAGGATTGAGCCATTATGAAGATAACCAACATTTATTTCATAAGATAAAGAACTTGATATAATTTGTATTGGTTTTAGTAAGAAAATACCAGATTTTTTTTTTGAGGAGAGCAGTGGCACAAAGGTTTACCACACACAGCCTAAAATAGTGTGAGAAAGGAACTGACTCCAGCTTGAATAATAGTCATTAACTCAAAACACTGGAAAATGCATTCCTTGTAAGAACAGAGGCACTGGAGCCTTGCCCAGTCCTAAACAAAGAGTAGCAGTTCACAGCTGTAGGGGACATACTGTGGGTATACACTAAGCTAAGGTTTAAAATATCCCTGTGGTCTGCAGCAAACCTGGGGATTCCAGGGACTGTTGTGAAACAACATTTCAGGTTACCTTCATTTCTCTCCCTGATAACAGCATTTCTCTGGAGTTCTTTTATCACCTCTGCTTAAGTTTCTGAGAAGTTGCATGGTTCGGCTTTATACTGAAAAAATTAGGAATGAAGATCTTCCAGAGCTATATCTGCATGGAAGAGCATGTGCACTCACAGACTATTCCAAGGAACAGGGAGAGTTTTCATGGCAAAGGTGTTGTGGACAATTTCCAAAAAATGCTCCTCCAATGCAGTAACAAAGTTCAACGTGACTCATGTGTGCAGGTAATTGATATTATTAACACAAACAGAAAATTTGAGGTCACTACTGGCAAGCAATATAAAAACCAGGTTTGTTTTCTATGAACACCGAAAAGGAATTACAAGAAAGGAAAACTGAACAAAGATCAAGTTAAATATTTAATATATACATGTATATTTAATATTCATCTAACAATGCCTCATTCATAGCTTAAGCAACCCAAATGTATCACAGGTTGAAGACATTTCCTCTTGTTTCACAAGTTAAACATTAAAATACAATGTCCTTTTTTCCTTCCTTCCTACACTAAATGTCTGTTTTTGGTAGCAGCAGATACAGCTCATATTCAGGTGAAGAGCTGAGACCTTTCATATCTACAGAGTTAAATGAACTCAGAAAAACTGGATAAGAACTTGGAGTAGAGACTATAAATCCTTTGAACTGTACAGAACCAGACTCAAAGCTTAAGTGAAGCTAATGGCATGATCCAAAGATTATTGAAAGCAGTGAGAACCTTTCTCCTGCTGGATATTGAGAGATTTTGCATCAGCAAGATGAGAAGCAGCCAGACATTCAGATTAAAAAACTAATCTGGAGAGCAGACAGCAGAGGAGGGGACAGAAATAACAGCCAGCAGAGCCTGTTACCTTTCCAGATTCTTTACAAGTTTGGTCTAAAACAGAATTGCTCCTTCACACTTGGGATTCTTGCCAAAGGAGATTTTCAAAGCTATTTGAGATAAGAGGCAGCAGGCATCTGTCACAGAGCACCTGGATCAGCCCAGGGATGTCACTAAGGAGGCTGAGCACGGTCACTGACAGGAGGTGACACAAGAATGGAGGAAGCCAAAGCCATCACTGATGTCCCTGCTTCCCTTCCTCCTTTCCCTTCCTGCTTCGGGTGGCCAAGTCTTCCAAAAGAGCGATACTGAAAAATGTCCTTTCTCCAGAAATGGCCACATCTGGCACCAGAAACATCTCAGGCACCTCTCTCACTGTCAGGAAATATTCTTCTGTGAAAGCCACTGAGCTCTGCAAAAGGCAGCTGAAGGGTTTCTACCTTCTCCACACAGAAGGGCTCATTCCAGGGACACGGGTGGACTCTCTCAGGAAAGTATTTTGTGTGTGAAAAATACTTTGAGAGCCAATCTGGAAGAACTCTGTATTTTCATATCACAGCTGCAATAATGCAGGTAACTGAATGAAATTCTTTACAGCAGGGGACACCAAGGTGTTTTAGCAGCAACAGTTTCTTCCCTTTTCTCTTCTCATTTAAATTCCATGTCTTTGACCCACTTAAGAAAGGATCAGTTGTTCTGATGTCTTAAAAATACATCCAGGTACCAGATTTCTGGAAATTCTGCAGCATTGTAATTTCAGACCAGTAACACAAGAACATGCAAAGACAGAAACAAACGCTTGAGCTGCAGAGCTCACTTGGGGAGACCCTGGCCTTTCCAGAAGAAGGGAGATGCAGCTGGAACCACCAGTTGTGAAGGGAAATCAAGAGCAGACATAAGATGCCACCTTAGCACTGCACATACTGGAACGAGGAAAAATCACCTATTTAGTGCTGATGGAAACCTTTGAAATCTAAACAGAATAAATGCTGCTGAGTTTCTGCCAATTCAACAGCAGCAAATCTTTCACATGTCTGTGACACACACAGGATATCAAACCCTTCCCAGAGATGCTGTGAGGGGATATCTGAGTTATCATTTGCAGCACCTCCACTGTCCTGCTGCCCCAGCTGAATTTCTCCTTCCTCAGTGGCTGGTGAGCTCCTAGCAGAGCAGCTCCAGTGCCTGTCCTTTAGGGAAGAGAAAGGCAGTGCTTTGTAGCAAACCCAGGCAGGCTGGCACAGGCACAGAGCCCCTCGAGTAGAGCAGAGAGGAGATCTGGGGAGTGTCACACCCAGCCCGTGCCTCCCTGGCTGGTGAATAAAACCCAGAACTGGTTAACAAATGATGTAAGGGTTATTCTTGTCTCCTGAAAGTGAGATTGTTGCAGGTTAAATTTTACATGTAACATTTCAGTCCACCTGTGCAGCGCTGTTAGTTTTTTTTCCATTGGATGTTTAACATAACACCTACCTCATGCTCCACTAATTATGATTTCATTCACGCCATTGCCCTCCTATTCACCACCACTGGTGGCCATTCCTGTAACCTTTAGCATGGCCATGCTGTAATTAAGTCATGGCTGTTATTTTGAAATGCTACTGGAAGGCTTCCCCACACACAACTTATTTTGGCTGCAGGACTGTGGCAGTGACCTGCAGAGGAACTGGCTGATGATAAGGTGACTAAGCCTCTTTACAGTTTACAGACTTAATTGAACATTTGTACAAAATAGAAGAATTCAGTGCATTGTACAATAGATATTGTTTAGTCTAGTGCACTGATTTATGCTCAAGTGGGATAAAAATCTACATTTCGTCTTCTCTATTAGAGCTTCCGAAATACTGCCAAGAACTACTTCTCGGAATAAAAATGAACATTTGTTCTCATGTTTGTAATTTTTTTTTTTTTATTCCTTTCACTAGCAAATCATCTGGCTATTTTATTTAATTCTTTGTTCTATTTTTAGGAACACTGACAGAAAATTCAAATCATGTAAATATTTCTCCAACTCTTCTCCTCATTATATTTGCTTTGGGAATGATTTGTCTTATTGTCTTTATGACTCTTCCTCCATTTCTTCATAAAAGCTACAATTAAGCAGGCACAGAATAATATAAAAGGCAAGAAACCAAACCAAAAGGCCCATGTGACTAAAATTGAAAACTGAATGCCATAAACCAGGCAAATGTGAAGAGTTCCCGACCAGACCAGTGATTTCAGTACATTTGCATGAAGAATACACCAAACAATCCAGTAGAGGAAAAATGAAGAAAATCCAATCGTGGGAAATACAAAAGCAGAAAAGGCATAAAGCTTTTGAATACAGAATTTAATACACCCAGTTCATCCAGTTCTGCTCCCTCTTCCTTATCCAGAACCAAGGCCCATTCAGATATTCTGAATATGAAATGGGCTCTGCAGCTGTTTTGAACTAGTCTGCAGAATTCTGAGGACTTCAAAACATTTTACATATTGGCTGTTTACTGTCTTCAGGGTTTCTCCTTTGCCTGATAAAAGCATCAAGAAACTTTTTACTGATGGTGTAGTGGCACACACAGGACACGAGCCAGTGCAAAGGACTGAAGAAATTAAATGGACAGAAAACTCCAGGTGTCTCCCCTGTCAGACAACAGTCCCATGAATTTAAATGTTCAGCAAGCAGAATCTATAGAGAATATTTAAATATTAAGTTGTAATATTTTTCTCTTCTCTCCAAATCATAAAGTATCTGCCCCAAAATGTAATGCAGAGTATATAGTTTAAATAAATATGTTTATAAGTGTACGTATATCATTTGCAATGAAAAGGAAGAAGTAACAACAAGGTTGTGTGTGCTGCTCCAAAAGAGAGATTTAAATTAATTCATTTTCTAAATCTAGACCCCAGGAAAATATCTGAATAACCCAGAAACATTTTTTGGATGATCCATTACTCAAGAGATCGATTCAAGGTGCAAAACTGGTATTTGAGTTGTCATGTCCAAAAAAAAGCACATCTGAGGCTTTTGGAGCTTTGAGACTCATTTAGGGTCTCCGTGTGCTCCTCATTGTAACTGGGCATTTCTGAGACATAGAGGCAAATAAAACATTGTAAAACATCCTCACTTGAGTTTTGTCCTGAGTCAAAGTTTGTCCAAAAAAAAAAAAAAAGGTTTTTTTCTGAGTCATAGCTGAACATCCTTCCCACAAGAGAGGCAAAAAAAGGGGTTTCTCATCATTTGCTGGGGTGAGTGACAAGAATTACGTGACTAAATGGGGATTTGCTTTCTGAACAAGACCCACTTTGTCCATTCCTCTTGAAGGAACAAAGACATGCAAGAATCTGTTTCTTTGTGCTGTTGCCAAATAATGGAAATTTATCATCATAATTAAAGAAACAAATTGCCAAAAACTAATATTATTTTCAGATGGATTCTCTCTCTTCTGTGAAAATTCTTTTTTTACATTTCAAATGAGTGGAAAAATCAGATTATACATTTGAAAAAGCCCCAGGGCAATTATTAGGAGAGATAGTGAAGCTCTGAACTTTCTCCTGCAAAACACACCTGAAAGACTTTCTAATTTCTCAGCATGTTGACAGTATTTAAATTCCTCTCTTACTGAAATGTAGGCAAAAGATGAAGTTCTAGCCTCCAGAAAATAAACTCTTGTTTAATAATGTGATGGCTAAATGTATCCAGGAAATGTCACAAAATAAATCTGAGATAAATTAAACAAAACTGACTTCCTTTCTGTGTCAGATGCCTTTAATTTTGGCAGTTTGGGGTAACAAAGGAAAGCAAGCAAGTACTTAGAAATAAAAATGTCTGTTTAGCAACACAGCTACAAAGAGCAAGCAGCACATTTCCAAATCAGAACAGAACCCAACAACACCCGACCTGAGTCCCCTGGCTGCACCCCTCAGAAATACATTATTATTTGGTTTCTGCCAGAAATACATTATTATTTGTCATTATTTACAATATTCCTGTATGTCATGAGCAGGGGGCAGGAGGGCTGTGCAGAGAACACCAGAGGTTGTATTCACCCTTCCCTTCTCCTGCCAGATTCTTGCCACCCCCTGTATTTCAGAGAAGTTTCCCACAAACCATCTGCTGAAAGAACAGAGTGTTGGGGTAGAAGATAAACTGTCACCCACACCAGATGTGTGGAGTTACAGATCACAGAACCATTAAAATCGTGGTAGCCATGGCTCTTCATCAGCAGCGAATGCAGGGAATTGGCAATCAAGGCTCAGGCTGCTGAGAAACAGCCTTTTAAAATCAAACATTAATGTAATGTATGGGGAAACAGAAGCGTTTAACAGGAAAGGTAATTTGGGGTCAGAGCAAAATATGGAAAATTGAGACTGCAGTTTTTATCTCTGTGATAACCAAACTCCTCCTGCTCCCTGTTTTCTCCTGAGGTGTCTGGCTCACTCCCTCTGCCCAGGGCTCTTCACTCTGGGTCACACAGGGCTGGAAGCCACCAGAGCTCCAGAGATGGGACGTGCAGGCTGCCACCTGAGCCTGTCACCTTTCACAGAGGAGCTTCCCAGACGGCTGAGCAGATGCTGCCTGAAATAAGGAAACAATTCTCTTTGCACCTGGCTGAGTCCTTCAGATCTTGCTAAGAGACAGATGACCAAGCATGAAAATATGCCGAATAGTGGCCAAGAATATTTCAGGATTAAATATAAAATTTGCCTAAATCCTGTGGGTAAAGATGATTTTTATTTTTTTTTCCAGATTCTCTCTGGATGCTGTAGGGATGCCTGCTCATGCACCACTCTGACCTTACTCACTACTCTGGACTGGGGTTTCATTTCTTTCCAGCATCAGATGCTGCTCTCATCACAGTCACATGCCCTCTTGGCTATGCCACACTCAGCAATATATTTTGGGTGAGAGTGGAGAAAAAAAAAAATCTGACAAATGAAAAGATAATTGGGAATTAAGCAAAAATACTTATCCATTGAAACAATGCAGGGTAAAATAAAAGAACTCTCAGCCAAGCTCTGCCCCTCTAGAGGTTTGAAGAATGTGCTGTTTGTGTTTAGTTCACTGCAATTGTCCATTTTCTAAAGAATAATGTGACTTCAAGCCTTTTCCCCACTCACTGCTTTCCTCTAACATCTTTTTGAGTCTCCACTCTTGCTGCTTCCCTGGGAGCACAGAGGTGATGCTGAATGCTAAAGAGACTGCAGTCCTGAAACAACAGGATGCAATTCCATCTATTCATTCAGCTGCCAGGTGTCTCATCAGGCACTGGATGATTCCAGCTGCCCAGCCCTCAGTGAGCCGTTCTGGGGCAGTCTGGAGGTAATATTCCCACAGCTCTCATTTTAACCTGTGGGGCTGCTTCATCAGGATCTTAAACACAGCCATAAATGGGATGAGGAAGATACAAACAGTAGAAAAATAAGAGCAAATGAGAACAGCTTTTCCAGCAGATTACTTGGAGAGGGAAGGTGAAAAGGGATCTTTAAAATAGCATCAGCTTTTCCTTACAAATAAATCAATTACAGCAAGATGCTTTGCTCCCCCATAGCACCCAGCATCTGGTAGGGGATTTAAAAAACAAAACTTTCACAGTCACCCTCGAGAAAGGAGATATCACCTTCTTCACATGGATGAAGAAACAAAGTGGGCAAAGAATGATGTCCTCAGGATCACAGAGAATAGAACAAAGACTAAAGAAAAACACCCGGAGTGTGCTTGTTCAGCACTGGAGGAGTTCTTGGAAGCCTGAGATAGTTTCATGTGTTATGATCACAGAGCATCACATGGGGGAAAGGAGGGGATGGGAAAGTCTCAGTGCTTCCCACAAAAACCCCCACAGTAATAAGCCTGGGGAAGGAGTTTTCCCAGCAGACTCCTTCCCACATCACTTATTTGAGAGGGTGGGACATCAAACCTCAAAATATGCAGCTTGACCTGACATACTTGTTTTTGCACAGACAGACAAGGCAGCTGCCTGCTGAAGGCATCCTGTTACTGCCATGCAATTCCAGAAGTTTATTTGGAGGGTTTTCTTAGCCAGCTATCTCCATACCAATCTCCCAGTGTCTTGTTACTGGAGGAGAACTAGGGCAAGGGAGCTTTCCAAAGGGAGGAAAACCCCCTCAGGCCTGATTAGTGGAAGGCATTGCATGCCCCATGTGGTTTCTTCCTCTGTGGGAAGAGAGGAATGCAGCTGCCTTGTGCACCAAAAGTAGAGTCCTGAGGGCCAGGTAATCTGTGTTTATCCTGTGTTTGACACTGACACCTGTCCCAGGAAATAGATCCCTGAACCCCAGGGCAGGCTGTGATAGAACAGAGGATCCCAAAGGTCCCTTCCAATCCAAACCATTCTCTGCCTCAATGACCCTCAGTTTTCTCTTTGTCACCTCCATGAGCTGCTTCCCTGCTATGAAGAAATAGAATAATATCAGTGGTAAAGCCCACTCATTACAGGAAAGCATTAATCATTATTCTGAACTTTCTGTTCAGTTCTGCAGTTGCCCAAGGTAGGTCACAAAATGCCTGTTTCCCAAAGCAAATGAAATGAGGAAATTCCTCATCTCTTTCTTGAGTAATGATACCAATAAATGCTACACCATTATGTACTAAATCAGCATAAACCTTCACGGCTCATGTGTCTTGAAAGTGTTTATTGAACCTGGTTTGAACTGAAGACGACTGCAGCACCCTCGTGAAAAAGAAGGGAGAGAGGCAGAGAGGCCAAACAAATCCAACTCATTTTAACAAATAACTGCTCTAATCTCACAATGATGGAAAATTTCAGGAGAAACTCTTCTTGCTCCCTATTTTGGCTCCAAATAAGAGCCAGAAACTTTGAGTGAGAAGGAGCTGTTTATATGAATGCATGATTTTTAAAAGCCCAGCCAAGTGCGTAAGAGAAGCAAGGCAACTTTAGCCTCCAGAGAAATAACCTTCAAATCGCAATTTGACAAACAATATCAAAAACTATCAGAGAAGCAAGAGATCTCGCTGACTGCAGTGTTTTCATTCCCTTCTCAGCAGTGTGACCTCATCACAGTCGCACTCGCACAGAATCCTATTACTGCTGCCTCAGCTGCAGAGCTGCAAGACAAAGGAAGGTTACAGACATCACTCCCCTCTGTGCCTTGCTAATCAATAGTTTTTATCTAATTTCTTTGCTTCAAGATACAGGAAAACAAGGTGCTGCATTTGAAATGGAAGGCTGGGAATAACTGAGCTTTGTGGAAATCAATACAAAATAGAATAGCTGACAATGTCATCCTGCTGAAACACTATGAAGACAGATTTGAAGTTCCTCTAATTATCTAGATGTTTGTATTTTTAAACACTGACTTAACGTCTGCAGGGGAAAAAAAATTGGCTTTATTTAATAACCGTTGTGGTTTCAGAACTTTTTGTGCTACTGGTAAGTCTGCTCAATTTCCTTATATTTCCAGTCTGGATGGAAGTTTCCCTTTTGGTGTCAATTTAGGACTCAGCATTGGAGCAGCTCTGGGAGCTTGCTGCATTTAGGGAGGTGATTTACACGCAGCAGCACAGTGGGCTGAACCCTGGCTGGCAGGGATCCACAGAGCCCAGGTGATGGACAGGAGTTACTGCAGTGGGCACACTTTTTTCCCATTCATCCAAATTCTGGGTGATTTTTAATACCCTCACATTACTCAATTTCCTCACATTAGCTAATAAGAAACATGAAAGCCCTGCACTATTTAAACCAGAGCCAGGAGGATTAAGAAATCCCCTAAAAGTCAAAGAAGGAGCCCTCAGATCCTTAACTCCAAAGAGGGCAAGAAGCCAGAGTTAAGAGATGTAAAACCATCTCCATTGTGAAATGGAAGTGCCAATATTAAGCCTACCCTGCCTCTTCCTGAACACTGAAAGGCCTCTCTAAGCTAAAGCACACCTGAGAGAAATGAGAGCTGCTCAGCCCCTCCCTTGCTTTAGTGCCTGTCCAGATTCCTCCACCCAATGCCCCCAGAACAAGGGACCTTTCCCCTCTCAAACAGTGCTCCCCTGGGAAGGCACCAATTCCTGCCAGCCCTGCACCCAGGAGAGGCAGCAGAAGGGATCTTGGAGTAGAACCCAGGCTGGGCTCAGCTGAACCCCTCCCAAAAATGCAGTGCAAGCACCAAGGACTCCATGGAGCTGCAGATTCCGACCTTATTCTGGAGTGCTGGGATTTCAGTCTGGAAGGGGTTGCTTTAATTTAAGAATTTAGCTATAACAAACTCTAAAATGCATTCAGGCTTATGGACTTGCTTCTTTTTAATGGGTAAACCACTTTTTCTGAAATGAACTTTCATAAATCTGCCACTAGACGGGTTTTTAAATAAAAATATAATTTTAATGCAATGGGAAATCGCTCTCTTGTTAAACAGCAATCATTCCTCTCTCCCTTATTTCTTTGTGCACCATGGAATTGCTAAATTGAAAGCTGAATGTTGTACAGTGCAAAAGTGAAGATAGACAGACAGACAGACAGACAGACAGATAGATAATCACTAAAAAGCCCAAATCTGAGCTGCAATAAGGCAAGAACTGCTTCCCAACCCGCTTGTAGAGTTCCTTGGCTGATGTTTCATTGCTAACCTGGCAGGAAGATAAGCTGCTTATCCAGGGAAAACTACCAACGCAAGCAATTCTTATTTTCTAGACAAACATTAAATTCAATTTAAATTTGGTGAAGTTTCAGATTGGAAAAAGGGAGACATTTTTCAAAGTGTCAAAACATTTCACGTTGTCATTTTTTATCTAAAATGTTTCTTTCAGAAATGCCAAAAAGTTTTCATTTTGACATTTTCCCAATTGAACTTTTTTTCAAATTGGCATTTTTCATGTAAAAGTTCAGGTAATGTTTAAAAAATGAACCTCCTTTAAGACAAGCTAAAAAGCACAAAATTTCAGTTCAGGTCAAATAAAATATTTCCCATTGATCAAGTAGAACTTTATTGTTTCCCATAAAAGACCACTTTTGTTTGAACTCACAACAGTTTTTCTCTAGATTTTTATTCATAAAAGCAAGAGAAGTTTTGCTTGAATTTTTAAATATGTTGATTCTTAATACATTCCTTTGGTTTTCATAAATTGTATGGTCAGGTCCATAAACGTGTACTTGCATCTTAATAAATCATTGTGAATTGTAATTATTTTAGAGGTCCAGGTGCACCTTTTAGCCCATCAAAACCATGAGATAAATCAGATAATTTCAGCTTCTTTAGTGAATGTTTAGGCAAATTTATTTTGTATTTGCAATGGGCTAAAGTTTTTGCTAAAGATCATTCACCAGCAGAGGGTTCAATTCACACACGTATCTGGGACTTGGTCTTGGCTGGGGAACAGCCATAATTTTTTATTTATGAAGCTTTATTAAAACTTAGGAAAGGACCCTAAATATCTTTCCTGAAAGAACATCAGCCAAACAAAATTCCTAGCTGGAGACCTGGAGATGGATTCGATCAATTAGGGACAATGCACTGAATGTTGAGATTCTGCAGCTCCAGCAAGTTCAAGAGCAGTCAAATATTTCCTGTGCATTGTGTCTGATTTATTTTATATCAGGGTGTGTTATGAGCTTGCAAAAGCAATCTGAGAGCTCTTGGTGGGGATCACAGACACATTGCCCTCTGTGGAGAGTAGATCAACTTACAGATGTTTGGAAAAGGTCAATCCCAACATTTAGTGTTTAAATGAGGGGTGGGAGGGTGAGGAGAGACAGAAAATAGGAGGTAAAACATCTTGAATCACCAGATTAAATATTACAATAAACTACCAAATATGCTTTTATAAGCATCTAAATGAAAAAAGAAGACGAGGGTGAAATTTAACATCATCCAGGGATTTGTCAGCATCAAAGAAGGAGCTCCAAGTATTTTCCTCCCCTCTCTGAATTCCTACTGCTTACTTTAGAGTTGGCCCATCTCTTATTGATGGACCAGCTCTGCTCCAGATAAGGAAAAAGGTGCCAATTCCATCTTTATTTATATTAATAACTTCAATATTTCATATAGTATTTCAAAAACAAATGAGGAAAACATAGTGAAGATCTATAAAATTAATTTATAACTGGTCATAAAATCTTCTGTAGGCAGTGATGATCAGTGGAACAATAAGTGTGGTGCAATTGTTCGTCTGGCACTAAGTCAATGTTTTCCTCATTGATTTTGGTGATGAGAACACACCAAAAAATGCTGCAAAGACATGAGAATGTAAAAGGATTTTGACAAACTGGTGAAGCAGAATGAACAAACATTCAATAAAGAGAGGTGGAGGGCTCTACAGGTGGGCACAAACACAGGTAAAAGACTCAGTGGGGGACCAAACAAACATCCAGGTGTTCCCAGAGAGCACCAGCTGAGCAAGAACCAACAACATAACACGAATTTCTGAAAAGTGGAATCATTTCTGGGACACGAGAGGCAATCCCTCAGATCTAGTGATGACTGCAAAGGCCTCGCCTCGGGCCCTGCAGTCAGTGTGGCACCTCCAGAAGGCAGAGAACACAGAGCAGCCAAGGGAGAGCCACAGCTCAGGGGCATGAGGAGACCTTGATGGAAGGTGGAGAGGGGGAGAGGGAAGATGCAAAAGCAGTTTAAACAAAGGTAGATCACCAGAAGATAAACAGTTCCTCGTGTCCCTGTTTAGCCAGATGAGAAGTAAATTGCAGCAAGGAATGTGCCACATGAATGCAAACTATTATTAATTAATTCTCATTACTAATTTATTAGTACTATGCAGCGTGTCTGCCAACATTCCATTAAACACTGCCAGGCTGTGGGTACTTATGGTTAGTTACCACTCCTAAAGTCCTCCCCGGGGACCAATTCTGGCCATCAGCCAGCTGGTGTAGTCTTTCTTTAATTTACAAGTTGTCCCACTTGTCCAGACCTATAAGGAAGGCGTTCTACATGTTTAATGTTGGACTAGGAGCTTTATGTCCCTTTGGCTGGCTATTTACTGAAGGAGAAGAGGAGACATGACAGCTGGAAAACTCTTCAGGAGTTGGATGAAATTGTTTGGGTGCATCCTGGCCAAAAGAAGCATCACAAGTGGCTCGGGATTTGGGCTTTGCTGAGCAGGAGAGCAGTGGGAGCACTTTCAAACTGGAACTTGATTGATTGATTGTAACTAACTGATATTCCTTTTAATTAATGGGTAATCTCAACAGAGAACTTTCATTTTCCCAAAGAATGCCAGTTAAATAAAAATTGGTTATAAATATTTGGCACAGTGCCTCCTCTGGTAGATGTTTGAAGCAGAGAAAGAGAGAAGTCACAACTCTTTGGGCCTGAGTACAAATAAAGTTTTGGGACACAGAGTGCCAGAAACCTACCTAAGTCTCAGTCTGGTTTTATTGGTAGTTCTGAGCCTCAGGAAGAAGAAAAGATAAAAATCAAAAACCAAATCCCACAGTTGCATTAATACACTGACATATTCTATAATTAACTTGTGGCATTCTCTGGCTCAAGGAGTCAAGGGGTTAAGAGCCTATGCAGTAACAGAGAACCAGTTCTGTGGATAACACAAACATTAGTCAGGATCAACATCTGTAAGGAACATCTGTTCCAGACACTCATTACTTGCACCTTTCTCCCACACACCATCCTATCCAGAAACAAGATACTCAAAGTGGGAAGATTTTTCATGTCCAACCTCTTTTCTGTGAAGAGGAAGATTCTAGCAGGAATGACACATTAATTTTTAATGACTGTTTCATCTTGAATAAAACTTCAGAGTTCAAAAAGGATCATTACAAATCTCTACAGAAAACAGTCTCCTTTTCTATTTGAGGTCAGTTTTTGTTTCTAAGGTTTTAAATATTGGTTTAAAATGCACTTTTCAAAAAGCTCAAAGTAGAACATCAAAATTACACTCTCCAAAGAAATGAAAGCTTAAAAAATTTCATACCACTGAAAATTTGAAAAAACAATTTCAAAATACCACAGAATTTAATTTTATTCATTTCCCATTTAAGTACTGCCAGGAAACCAAAACCATCAGATTTCTGCCATCTCTAAAAATATTGGAGCATTCTCTGTGGTTGTGATTCATTAAGGCAATACCCACATAGCTGTGGGCAGGACTTGTCTCACCTAGTCTGAGACACTGACAGTGTTGAAATCCCTGTCTGAGCGAGTCATCACAACTTCCTTTAATATCAGTGGTAAGAACCTTGGGTGATGAAACACTGTTTGATGGTAGGCATCTAAAATAGGTCACAGCATTCAATTTCTCTCCATTGACAATAAAAGGAATCTAGATCAGATGGGGAACTTCTGCTTGTTGATGTCTTACACTGAGCGTTCACGTTTGGTAAATGAAGCAGTTTTCAGATTGGGAATCAGACTCCAAAGGGATCACACAGCATCTGCTAAGACCAGCACAAGGAAGACAATGTCTACAAGAGACATTGCAGAATGGATTCCCTTCACCACCTACCGAGTGTGACCTGGAGGATCTTCTCCAGGGCACTTGCAAGGCCATCTGCTTTCTCTTCTGTTGTGTCTGCTTTTTATTTGTTGCTCAAGGCAAAGATGTGTAGGTGTCTTTGATAGTTTTGCTTTCTGTAGCCCCAAAGACTTCGGCACAGAAATAAGATTTCACTTAGACAGTGAAAAGAGAAAATGTGTGAAAGAGATTGCAATGATGTTCTCAAGGTTGTTGGATTAACTTCCTGTTGCTATCACTGACAATGATTTATCCTGGTTGTTTAAATTCTGCTGGTAAACACGACGCACTGGGGTTGGCTGTGCCTCACTGTGCTGAGACAGAACTTTCCAAAGCCAAGCACGAATCTCTTTTCTTTCCCTCAGTGCTCTGTGGACCATGTTTTTAGTAACATGTCCAAGGAAAATAACCCTTGCTACTTGAACAAATAAGCGTAGGTCGCTTTATTGTTCCACCACACTTCTCTGGTGTAACTGTTTAAGTTCCTTAATCACCACAATTGGAAGAATTCAGCTTGTGCATAGGAAGCAGGATCTCCACTTAATAGGTGGGAATTAGGAACATGGACTCTTCTACCTCATTGTCATTTACGTGACAGAGTTGCTTGGACTTCCCAAGAAATTAAGGATGAATTCCTATGAATTTAGCAGCTGGTACCATGGAATATGTGAAGTCATTACTTAGAAGCTAGCTATGAACACAGCACTTCACAATTCTATGAAGATGAGTTATTTATTTCCATGTGATGGGTGTCACTGGCTAAAGCAAAAGGAAGGGAAATCTGTCGTGAACTGTGCTACAAAAATACACCCTGAGGATGCAGCGAAGAAAGAACCCAGTGAGTGATGGAGCAGGAAAGGCAGGAGCTCGCAGCAGAGCAGGACACTGATTCCACAAAGCACAACACAGTAAAAATGTGGTTATCCTGCTGCAGACATGAGCTGGCTCAGATGGAGACAGGTTGGCCACAGCTCCTTCTGTGAAACAGTCAATCCACCACCGTAATCAAGATTTATTTATCTGATGCCCAAATTCTATCATCAGCACGAACAACAGCAACAGCAAGAAGTCAAAAAATCCCTCTAAAGCCTTTTGATGGTTTTATCATCCACAATATCAAAGGAACTATTGACAAGGAAAACCTTCAATTAAAGCATTGATGTGATACATGGGCAAATGTTTAAACTCATCAAAATAATTCATAGCAGGTTTGCGTTTTTTTAAGTTTATGAACTAAAATATTTTTAAACCTCTCATTCTTTCTATCATTGTAGTACTTCCCTCAGAAGCTCAGGCAGAGGGAAATTGCCCTCTGCAGGAAGCCAGAGCACGTTCTCCAATGATCAGTGCTCAAGTAACTCTGGCACTCAGCAGTGCCAAGGAATCTGAGGGGAGGATCAGAATTTGTGTCCTGTAAAGTCATACAGCAAACTGACAAAAGTGCTCCAAAAAATCCTTGTCCTGGAAGGATTCTCTGCTGAAGGATTCCTTCTCAACTCAAGTCAAATGGATTATCCAGGTTTCAGGGACTGTTTCCTTGGAATGCACAAGTCCATTTCAGTCCAGTTGTGGTGATGGGATTTGAACCTGCAAGTCTTGGTATGTCCAAGGTCACAAAAAAGGGAGAAACTGCTCTTAAACTCTTCCAGCCAGAGTCAAGGAGGGATCATTCTGTCTTTGGTGAATTATAAATTATGTTTGGCACCATTTCAAGAAGGACTGAGCCTAATATCCACAATCAGCCAAATCTGCCAGCAGACACATCACATGAATTTACATTGAAGCTTAGTTGCCTGGGATTTTTTTAATGGAGAACATAATCAGCTCACTATATATTCTCCTTGTGTAACCATCTATCCATCATCTACAATATGCACAGCTATAAAAGCACAAACCAGATTGTCATTGTTATTTTTTGAGAAAACATTTCTTTGTTCAAGTGCAAAGCTTTGTCTCCTTCAGTTGTACTGGGTTTTAGTTATTCTAAAATCTGACTTTATAAAAACCTTCTGCAAAAGCAGATAAAATGAAGGCTCTCTCTGTGTAGGAGTGATTAGTATTCTGTAGTGTCACAGTACATTTTCATACTGATTTTTTGTGTGTTTTTCCCTCATCAGAATAGTACAATTGTGGGCTATACATATCTTAATATAGATTGGAGATAACATTTTTCTATATCTACACTTGGGCTCTTTAATTATCCAACTTTTTTGCAACTTTTGAAGGAGGACTATTCATTTTAGGAAATAAAATACGAGTGACTACACAAAATCAAACAATATTTGAAAGGAAGGCTGAAAATATTTTGTTCATATATACTTTCCTCATTACAGGAGAAGTGCTTGGGAATGTAAACAGTGTATGGTTTAATTCTTTCTGTACATTAGGGGAAAACAGATATTCCCTAATGGTCCAAAATTACCATATTGACAAGGACACAGCTGCACCCAGGGCCCCTCTCCCTGCAGGCCCTGGGCTCCTCAGCTCCATGGGGAACTGGGATTTCATTCCCTTGCAGTGCATTAAATGCCCCAGAAGATGAAAGGGGCTGTGCCAGAGCCTGGGCCTCATGTACAGCAGTGGAGCATTCGAGTGGAGCATCAAGCCCAAGCAAATATTTACATCAGAAACAACTTCATGCAAGTGCACAAAAGGATGCTCAAGTTGGCCTGGGCCAAATGTCAGGGAAACAAATTTGAAAAGAAAAAAAATCATGAAGACAAAAAATCATTTTAGTTACTTCACTACCTTTCAAACCAGATGCCCCTAAAACAAAAAATCAGATCCTTTTCTCTTCCTTCCCTGTGTGTTTTATTGCACGACTGAAAAGATTTGTATTGTAATTCTTGTTGCCCTTGATCAATGACTTCCTCTCTTATTTTCTTTATGAATTTGTCCTGGTTTAGCTTATACACATAAGCAGCTGTGTTTCACCATTCCATTGACTCCAGCAGTATCACAAATATGCTCAGTGATAGGCACGTGCTTAATTACCAAGGAGAAAAGAGACCTTAAATAGTTCCCTGATATGGGAAAGATGGTTTAGGTTAACTACAAATGTGATTTGCCTTTTGGGAACCTTGGTCTCACTTCCATGATTGAGGGCAAACCATAATGGAGTAATGGACAGATAATGCACTTAACTCCATTTTTTAAAACAATATTTTATTGATTTACCTGAAAAATCTAAAGTCTGTGGATTTACTCTCTAAAATGCCAGACAATAACCGTGAAAAAAGAAACAGTGAGGGGGATACAACACTAACATTTCACTCTGAAATTTTAACCCTTTCCATTTTTTTTTCCTTTCTAAACATCCTTTGTCTCAGAAGATGGCACAAAACAAAGCCAGGAGCATTTCCTTGGCAGACCAATGGGAAACACGAGAGAGAAGAAAGGCAAAACAGGGACAGCCCAATTTGTGTCACAGCTCACTACATTAGAGCATGTCTGAGCCCTGGATTTTCTCTCTGTTCATGCCAGTACGCCTTTGATGATTACTTTATCTGAAAAAGATAAGACATTATGAATTTGATTATGGCATCACTCCACGTGGTTTGACAGTGCCTCAAGCACATTGGTAAATTGCTGTCTGAGCAGTTCCATTATTATTACATGGCATGGCTCGCAGTTAAGGACTAAGCTGGAATAAATATAGAATTTCAAAAAATGATAACAGTCACTCTTAGCCTTTAAAGAAATTACTCCTTTAGAGTTACAGTGTCTTCTCATTACTTTCAATGTCATTCAGTTAAACATTAATAATTGCTGGCCTGTGCATAACCTGCAAGCTCAAAGCACTCCCAGAGCCCAGCCAGCTCCACAATGTTGAAATGTCATTTTTGACCATCTTTGTAGAGTTTAATCAGTACTTAAACTGTACAGGACTGACAAGGAGAACTGTTGATGGCAGTTGCTTTGAGACTGCTCATATAATTTTCAATCTGAATTTTATGACTGCAGTATTTTAAGCAGAACACTACAGTAACTGTAATTTTAACAAGAGGAGAATTTTACTGGGTTTTTTTCCTATGCATTAGTCTGGAATTCTACACACTTAATAGTCTCTTAGTTTAAAGAGCTCAGTCTTGGTACAAAGAAAAATAATACATGCTACATTTCAGAGTAGGTCATCTGAAGAGCAAGCAAATACATCACTTCATTGTCACTACAAGTTCAAAAAACCCATTATTATTATCATTATGCCTTAAAAACACAGGATTTCAGTCATAGACATGACTAAAGAATTCTGAGGGACCATTAAATTTCCTTCTGACTGCTCAGAGACGTCAGAACTGCAGGTGGGGGAGAAGGTTTGTGAAGAGCTGGCAGGAAAAATGGGCAGTGTCCCACTGGAAGAGGGCAAACTTTGGAAGCGCAGCTGGAGTGAGTGAGGGTTGCAGCAGCCTCCACGCAGGGTCCAGTTGGGCACAGCCTCTCTTCCAGAAGTATTTCTGACCCGGGCAAGTTTCCTGGGATGGTGTCTGTGTCTCAGAGCCCAGGCCTGGGCTCGTTTGCTCCTCAGCTGACACGGAGTGCACTGAGCCAAAGCAAAGAGGGGCCCCTGCTTTGATGTGCCTCCCTAGAATCCACCAGAAGTGTACAGAGAGTCTTTTAATAATTAAGAGTTATGGATTTGAGAGCAAAGCTACCCCCATTGCCAAGCTCGACCAAAGCCTTTGAAAAGAACTCTGTCAAAATGCGTTTCTAAGAAGAAATTATGTTATAAATTATTTTTATGGAATGTTCCAGTGTTAAATGAATATTTAGGTTGCAGTTCATGAAAACCTCCCCCTTCTGAAAAAAATGTTTTCATTTTTCAGATTTCTCTTTGTCAGCATTTCTAACAGTAAAAATGACAAACTTTCATGGGTAGGTGCCAATGGAGACAGCTGTATTTTATTATTGAATACTTCTGGTGCTTAGTTTGGCACCAGTCCTGTTTATATTGCTAGTAAGATTTCATGCAAGCCTTTGCAAGGTCTTGTGTTTAAACTTAAATGTCTGATATGGTTTGTAATTGATTCCACCCAGTTCCCTCCCTTCTACTTCTCAGTCCAGTTTGTAAAGGAGAATTTATAACTGTGTGGGGAACAGAAACCTTCCAGCACTGCAGATTCAAAGACAAAAATTCCATAGCAAGATCCTAGAAACCTCTGGTTCTATTATGATTGTCTTCAACTGCTAGGAAAATCTATTAATCCCTGCTGTTCNTTTTTTTTTTTTTGGTGTATTTTGATTAATTGACTTTGCTTAGGGTTATGTCAAGCCAATCCAAATGCTTCCCATCTTGGAGCAAAAATGTATTTATTGCCAGAACATCCTAGTTATTTACTTATTAGCAGTACATCCTTTATTTCCCTGTTTGTGTGTGCCCTTACCTGGGTACACCAGGCAGTTTGCTGAATGCTTCTATGAGAGTGATTATCAAAAAGCAGCTTCGGAACAAAATCCCTAAACCAGGAAGGTGGATTTGCTTTGGTGCCTTTCTACAAAACACTAAATGGGAGAACTGCACTTCTGTCAGGGCTCAAATTACACCAACACGAAGTCACTAAGATCAGAGGATTTGTTTTATATGAGTGAACTTCAGAAAGCAGCAGAGGAAGAGAGGTTTTTCAAACCTTTCCACTGGAGCTCCATAATGAAAAACAAGACAGGTTCATCTGCCTTGGTCTGTTCTATGCAGAGCTAAATATAACCAAGAACAAAATAGCCACTGGCTGATTTAGCATGTAACGAGCTACTCCTAATGGAAATCAGTGAACTGCAGTTGGCCTTGAGAATCACTTGTCATTGCCAAGACCTCTGTGATAGCCAGCCTGCTCACACCTCTTTTATCACTGCCATGTCTTGCAGCAGATCCTGCTGGGCCTGAGATGCTCTTTTTGGCGTTGGCCAGCATGGTCAGAATTACAACATCCGTGTTTTTGGCTGGGGTCTTCAGGGTTATTGCAGTACAAGAACTGACTGTGTGCTCCATTTTGCAGCATTCTGATCTTGCCCTTATCAGATCATGCACGGAGTTTCACAATATTTGAAATTCGGCCCTGCTTTTGCATTGTTTTATATCAGAACAGCTTTCACGCCTTCAAAACTCATTCACTGTGTGCTGCTGATAAACATTATGCAGATAAATAAAATGGGTTATTCACAATCCACTCAGGTTCCCATGTTACTCTGTATTCTGTGGTGGGCCCCTGTTAAAACTGTAAATATACTCCCTTACCTCATTACTTTAAATTTTGTTACACTGAACTGCATGTGCAGCTTATCTCACCATAACAAATTCCTCTATAGCCATGGCTGGGAAGACAATGTGTTTCTGTAGAGGAAGAAAAACTATACAGGGCTTTAAAAGTCAATGTTTCTTTCCAATCTACCAAAAAAAAAAAAAAAAAAGAGAGGTCTAGAAACTTCCTGTAGCCATAAAACTATGAAGAGAGTTTCATAGGGTATGATTGTCCTTCAAGGGAAACGAAAGAATCCTCTGTAGATTTCAATATGGAAAGAAGGCTATAATTGCATGTTCTGCAGATATCATTCATGACAGAATTACAACAAATATCATATGCCAGTACCTCAGACGAAGAGCTGTCATGTTTAGCTAATCCCTCTCTCAGGGGGTGAGCAGAAGATGGTGCATCAGTAAATTGGCACCAGAGTCTAATTAGTGCTCTCATTCAGCCTACTAAGTGGAAGAGATGGCAGAAAAAGTAGATAATATTCAACAAGCAGAGGGGCAGGCAGGCAGATCTGGAGTAATAGAAATTGCAGACCCTAAGGTCTCCAGAGAGTGCAAAAACACAAGTTAAAATTTTATCCAGCTTAATCACAGCAGAATGCAAAACAGAATTCTCCTGACTTGTTTTGCTGCAGCGGATACGAAGCCAAATGAACACAGGTTTTCTCTAAGTGTTTATTTCACCTTCTGCTATGCAGGAAGGAGGGAAAGTGGGGCTGGGGCAAGAATTTATCCTGAAATATTTTTGGAGCTAAAGGTCAGGTAGAGTTCCAGGAGCAGCGAGTTCCAGAGGAATGTAACTCTGAGTGAGAATTCCCATGTCCAGCTCCCACTCCCATCCTGATGGGGATGATTAGCTGAGTTTCCTGATGAATGTAGGTGTGTGTAACAAGTCAGAGGGGGAGAAGTGATAGATGAGGTCATTTAGCCCAGTCTAGCAGCACTATGCAGATAGGTCAGATTTGACACAGGACTTGTAGGCAGCATGAGGCAAATAACACCAGATAATGAAGTTCTCTTCCAGCTGGAAGGTGCTTTGCAGCAGTTCAGCATTTGTCAAAGGTGCTGGACAGGATTAAAACTCTCCCCCAGTACAAATGCTTCACTACAGGTCTGCCTAGAAGCTGATAAAGTTCTTGGTTTTAACATCTGAGGAAAAGGAAAACATGTCAATTCTTGACTAGAGGCAGATAAAATGCCCATTTTCTGGGCTGGGATAGCATTTCAGGCTCTTGGGCTGAAGGTGCATCGAGTAGGATCTTGACATGATGCACATTTTGACAAGAGGCAGGTATTGATTGAACACAAGTCAGGTAAATGGAACTTGCTAAGAATTGACTCTGGTAAACAGAGCTTTCTCCAGTGTCAGGAAAACCTGTGTTGGAATCAATTTGATTTCATGATTATAATAATTTGCATTAGATTTAGCAACCCTTTAAGTTGAACTTTAACTATGATTTAGAATTTTCTATACAAGGGAAAAAGTAAAAGAACTACAAAACCATAATGCACTGAGATAGAGAGCACCACTCGGAGAAAGTCTTGCTGAAATCAGAGTTTTCCCTGCCCACAGATAGTAAAGGCCCAAAAAAAAACTCCCTATTGACTGAACCCTATTGACAGGATCCTACAGGTTACATTTAATCCCACTAACATGCCAGCATGTGGGCTTAGAAGAAAACAAATTTGGCTCAGCCCAAAGTGAACCACAGATATAAGAAGTTCAAGACACCTTTGCACATTCTTTCTTTTCTCACTTTCAACATTTTTAGCTGTTTTCCATTAATAGAAACAAAACAAAAAAAACCCAAGAAAAATAAGGGATAAATATCCACCACTAAATTGACCTTCCAGATGCTCAGTTCCAGTCTTGATCTAGCTTTTATGAGAAAGATTACAGAGCCTTGAAAAATCAGGTTTTTAATGAAAAGGCTTGTGCAATGACATCTTTAAGCCAGGCTCTGGAAAAAAATTCTGAGTTGCACATTTCAGCAGAAACGCATCTGTTGTCACACTACAAAATGTAAGAGGTGCCATCCTTCAGCCTGCTTGTCTAAGAAAGGCAATGAAAGAAAAAAGACTCATCAACATTAATATCTCCCACAGGGAATACTCAGTGTCCAGGAATGTGATAGGTCCAGCCCTTTTTTACCCCAACGAGGAACTAAAGAAGAAAATCATAAATTTTAACAATCATTGGAGTAACACGGCTTCAGAAGCACAAGGAAAAAACTCTGTTGGACTTGCTTTGGGGCTTTAGCAGTTGGAAAAGATTCCCTATTCGTTCATGTTCACTCAATTATTTATCACTGATTTATACAATTGCCCACCAAAATGGTTTTTAACAATTTTCACTCGGGCAAACGTGACAGCGCTGCTCCCCATCCGTGCTCATTCCCTCACTGCCTCCCCTGGCTTCCCTGAGATTTACTGCTCTACTGACACAAGTTTTTCAAAATCCACGGCGCACAGCATGGACGCTGTAAGGGCTCTTAATTCATTTGGCAAAACCCGTTAAGATTTTGTGAGTGTTGTGGAAGTTTAAGAGCCCTCCCGAGGGAGCGATGGCTCGGAGGACGGCAAACGGCCGCGGTTGTTGTCACCAGCCGAGGCTGCTCGTGGCTGCACTGAGGGAAAGCTCTAAAAAGCAGAGTCAGACTGGATTGATTCCTGACTGTGCCACACACTCGGGGTGACCTTGAGCTTCTGAGGGTCCATGAGACTGAGGGAGGGTGGCACAGATCAGAATTACAGCCGCCAGCGGCCTCATCATTCACAAATAAATATCGTGAGCTCTGCTCATTTCCTAAACTCGAGACAAAGGCTGGTCCAGCTCCAGTGCAGGGAATCTGCTCTCAGAGAAAAACTCTGATCTGAATGCAAACCTTAGGATTATTTCAGCTACAACTCTCCATAAAACAAAAACTCCTGGGTCTGGGTCTAAAAAACAAGTAAAGCTCATCCCAGTAGCAAGGCTTTTCCAACCCTGCTGACAAGGAACCTTTATTTATATCACTGGACAGGTATAGATGGTAGGTGCATCTGTTAGTTAAATCAATTTATTTTGGAAACCTTTTTAATTCCTACAAAGCATCCCTAAATCTACTATGCACCCATGAGCAATTCCCAATGACAATTTGCTTCAAATTGTAGACAAAAATAAATGAAGGTTTCAGAGAAGCATGGGACAATTATTATTTCCTCAGATCCCTTCTCAGTTTAATCTGCCTGGATACTTTAAACTTTCTGGAGAATGAGAAACAGCACAAAATGGAACATTAATTCCAGTGCTTGCTGCAAGATAGAACACACTTCAGTGTTCCTTGTATGCTAAAGAGCTCTGCATTTTAACCTGTTTGATTCCTAAATTAAGCCAAATAAAACATTCCTTGGTTTATAAAGTGGTATTAATTAGCAAAGTGCCTGATTTCCTTTCCATGAGTAGTTTAAAAACAACAGATTTTAAGAGAAAGTTTCATCACATTTTGGTCCTAACTAGACATTGAAAACAAATAATGAAACTCTCACATTGTCAGTTAGAACAAGAATGTCCAGAGCAGGGACACCAATATGGAAAGGAATCATCAATGTTTTAATTACATGCAGTAGACTTAGAACACCAATGGGTGCTGCCAAGTTTTCAGGCCTTGGTGACAGATGTGGAGTATTTAAAGAGTTTATTAAAGTGGGTCAAAATACTGTCCAAAGAGAAAGAATTTATTACAGCTTTATAAAGAGATTGGTGATGCCTTAGACATTTCTGAAAACTTTCCTGAATAAAGATTGTACTTTGAAGGATCTCTGTGTCCACAAACACAAAAGTCTAATCTGTGTAAAGTGAAGAGTTTTAAGAGATGTATATGGGACAGTGTATGGAGAAATTTGAATTCCAAAGCCTTGTACAAGTGAGAGAGAAACTGTAGACATCTTCCCTCTCCCATCTCATATTTTTCTGAAGCAGAAGAAAGAACCTCATCCAGATTTAGATGATTTTTTCCCTAAAGACATCAGTGTCCTAAAGGTTTACAAAAGAATCACTAACTATCTACTGGCGAGTTTGCCAGACAGAATCCTCAGCTAAATACACGATGTGGTTTCTACCTACTAGACAGAAGACCACATCACATTTCATTTTGGATAAACCTGCTATTAAAATGGCAATTCTTTTGACAGAGCAGGGATGGAGACTGTTTACCTCAAAGTCCCCTCCAGGACACAGCAGACGAGTGTGCTCTGAGGTTTTGTGCCTCAGAAAGGTACAGTCAGCACGGAAAAGGAAAGCCCATGAGTCAACAGAAATTTTGGTTTCTCTCAGTTGCCAGCCCTTTGGACTCTGCAAACACAAATATTCCCTACAGAAAAGAAGCACATGAAAGAAAGATGCTGTGGGCTGCCTGGAGTTGTTGCTTCCATACCACCCACCATACTAACTCTCAAAAATAGGACTGCATTAAAGTAATCCCTACACATTTCCTTTACGTAATGGTGGTTGGGCACAGGTACCCAAATGTCCACTCCTCTTCCATGGCATCTTGTTTTAAATTACAACCACCTGATGGTAATTTTCAGCCCTTGCAATTACTGAACAATTTCTGTGTTTTATAGAAGTTGCAGCAGGAATATTCCTCTTGGGGTGAATCAATGTCAGTGTATGCCAAGAAAGAGATTATTTTACAGGAGATAGTTACTCTTTTTTTTTTTCTGCCTCATAGAGAGTCATTAATTCCGTGGGTGATTCTAATATTAAGTGTATATGCATGTGGTAGGTGGGTGGCAAAGACAGTTATTGATTATTATATGGACGTATCTGCCAGAGCTCATGCCAGTGTAATTAGAAATTAGTAATTAGAAATCCATGGCAATGAATATTGGAGTATGCACAAAGCTTAATAGGAGCTTTTGGAATGGCATTCCCGTGGAGAGGGAAGATGTCAGCTCTCAAAAGAGAGGGTATGGAACAGCCAGCAGCAGAGCAATCCTTTGTGATTGGGTTGGTTTTTATAACACACTGTACTGCTTATTTGTTTAGATAAACTGATGCAAAACTTTGTAGGGGTTTGGATGTGCATCATCCCAAATCTTCCCCTTGAGGAACAGTCTAAAAAGGTAATGGGGCAAATTAAATCTGTGACAGTTCCTCACTGCTTTCACTCATAAAAAATGAAGATCTACTGCCCTTAGAAGAAAGGTCTTTAACACACTGGACACTAAAGCTTGGGCCAGAGATGATTTTCTGACAGTTCTGGGCTAGATCTGAAGGTCCTTGCTTGTTACAAATTTCCCAGCTTGCCAATCTCCCTTGCTATGGGGAATGATTTATACATTGCCTTGCAGTTGTGGAATTAGAGATGCCACCAACAAGCTCAGGAAGGAATTGTTCTGCTGTTCCTACACCACATCAACATATGTTCCCACTTACCCTTTAAATTAAATTAAATTTCAGACACTGAGGTGAGAACATACACGTGGAAGAGTTGTGTGAAGAATAAACACCCTTGGACAACAGCTTGGATCGTAACAGCTCTGGAATCTCCTCACTGGAGGGTAAAAATAGGTCTTGGAAAGAGAACACCAAGAGTTCTTTAAGAAACAGATCCTTCCTACAGATGTTCCTCCTGTACAGAAATTACGTTGCACAGAAATCCTCAAAGTTACTAAATCCTTCTGAGAAGCACTAATGAACCCAGTATCCACTGTTTTTGGCAGATGTTCAGGGTACGAAGCATCTCACAAGGATTTTACCTTGAATCTCACTAGAATGGAACATCTAAATTAAGCCAACCAAAATTTACTGTGCTGCAGTCTGCAGCAGCCATCTCATGAGACAGAATCCAGCTTCTCAAGGAAGAGCTGGGAAGGCAGCATTTGGAAAACCTCAGGACACATCAGCAGGGCCCAGTAAGGGTACAAAGAGAAAGATTTGCAAATTAAAATGCTTAAATTGTTAGTAAATATCCAAGTACATGGAGTGGCCATGAACCATAGTTGATATTCTAATGAACTTGGAATTGGAATATGAGAAATTGCCTCAATATTGTGGATTTTCAACTTCCAATATTGTGGAAAGATTGAAAAGAACAGAGTTGGCTACAGTGAGATTTGCACTGGATAAAAATCTGGTGACCGTGACACGGAATTCTAGAATATCCAGAAGTGGAGAACTATGTAAATCCAGGTGAAACTCTGCAGCCACAAGTTTTTAGCTCTGTTAACCCACTTTCTAAACCCTCAGCATACATATTTTAAAATATTAAATTCTACTTGTCCATGTCATTTGTAAAATGCATACTATTACCCAGCAGAAAACATCATAAACCATCCACCTTTGGATGGAAAATTGCTTCTTGCCATTGGTTTTTCTTGGGGAAAAACCCTGTCCACTGAGTTTTCATTTAAAAACAAATAGAGAAATGAGAGTGGCAAATGTTTTTCTTTTCCACAATAGGGAATTTAGTTAAAAAAGGGAAAACTGTTTTTTTTACCACAAATATACATATATATACACATATACATTATAGCTTGAGAAGGCATGAAAATTGTCTTGAAATTTGGTGCAGGAGAAAAAAACACAAGCATGACTAGCTCGTGTATTTGAAAAATGTTCTGAAATCCATGGAGACAGAGGCACGTTCTGACAGCCTCCTTCCCACTCTGTGTCACGGAGAAGGCCCTGAGCACGAGCAAGGCCAGGAGTCTCTATCAGAAAATTACAAATGGCTACATGTGCAATTTTAATTAATGAACTGGCGACCTGATGATGTAGATTTCAGGAAACACCAGCTGGTAAAACTCTGTACAACAAACTGAGGCCAAGCAACTGGAAAATCACTGACAGCACAGTGTCTTTTAGTGGCAGCTTTGGCAAAGCAATCCTTGTACTTTAAAAAGAAGCCCAGAAGCAAGTGTTTAAATAAAAAGTATGAGAGAAACATCTTGGTTATCAGTCTTTCTGTCATAGGAAATATTCCTTTTCTGCTGTACTGAGTCTAATTGCATTAGTACCAGTGGATGAAATCTCTTCAAAGCAGTTAAGCTTGAGTTAAGGCTGATCAGAGTCTTCACAGAGAAGAAAAGCGAGCCTGAAAACATCATAGCTGTTGAGAAAACACTAACAGCATAGAGTTGTAGGATTGTTTAGGGTGGAAAAATCACTTCAGGTGATTGAATCCAACCATTCCAGCCACCACTGCCCCATGTCCCCAAGTGCCACCACCACACAACTTCCAAATCCCTCCTTGGATGGTGACTCCACCACTGCCCTGGGAATACTGTTACAATTTCCTAGTCTTCCATTTTTAAACTCAAATACTGTTATTTCTGGGCAGATCAATTTTAAATGTGAGTGCCATGTATTAAACTTAAAAGTGGAGTTTAAATTATTAAAATGATTTCTATTAGCTTCAAGCGCCCTGGCTCCATTTAAGCAAACGAATTAAGGACATGCTTAAGTACATTTCTATTGAGTTAAGCTGGTTAGCAAATGCCTTCCCTGCAGGCCTACTGAAGCCAAAAGCATGGAATCATATGCAAAATTGAGGGCTAGACTTAACTCCTTGGCTTTAGCAGAGGTGCAACACTGAATTTGAGATTTATGTTGGGTCCAGGATTGCATTTCGTATGAACAAGCAAGAACCTGCATGGCTTTGTTTTGGGTTTGCCCTTATCAGTGTAAAAATACTGTTGGTAAGGAAAAAGAAATTAAAAATCCTTTCCAAGTATTTACAGAAAGGTAAATTCCAGGAATGATCAATGAGGTGGTACCAGAGGAAAACAGACCCCAAAGCAGGGGAGAAGAGAAGCCCCACAAGCTCTGGCTCATTCCATTCTCTGTCAGAGCATAATAAACACCTTGGTCTTCCAGCCTATAATTCACCAGATTCAAGATTAGGTCATTTAAGAATCCCTGAGTGACACAAATAGAAAAACAAGTTAGCAGCAGAAATGCAATGATTAATTTTACATGTAGCAAAGAGATTTGCCTCTTCAACTCCCCTTGACAGCAGATTTTTTTATTTTTCATATTTTACTTTTTAGTCTACAACTGGCACAGTGCTGTTGCTGACTTGAAATGGGGTTGTCAAGGGGAAGGTTCCACTGCCCTTGGGTGCTAAACCAGCAGCAAAACTCTCATGCAAAACCAAATCAAACAATCAGCTCCTTTTGCATCAGGGCAGGGCAATATTTAAAAATACACAGAAAAGCATGAAGTGATCATTTACAGCAGCACCAAGCCTGCTCTAGTCCTAGCATCTGCATATTTATTTATTGGTTGCTGTGATATAAAATGTGAGAACCTCAAGGACGGGCACAGCTCAGGTCAGCTGGATCAAACCAAAATGTTGCTGTTTGTACCAGCTGCAAGGCTGGTACCATGGCACACACGTCCCAGTGGATGAAACTCAGAAGCTGGAACAGTTGTGGAGTCATAGGACTAATAAGGGAAACAAAATGTTGTATAATTTATGGAAATGTTTCATATCATCTCCCAATCCCAATGAATATTTGCGGGGAACAAGAGCAACAAGGCCTGACCCTGCACCTACCACAACGATGGGAAAATCCCCACTAATAAATGTCAGGAGAAAGGGAAAGTTTTGTGGGCCATGACACTCTACTGACTCCTATTTGTGAAAACTTCTCAATATTGAAGACTTTTAAGTTTCTTTGGCTTGATTAAACAATACAATCATACAATTAACACTAATTACTAATACTACTGTCTATTGGGAGTAGATGTGCTTACTCACAGGAAGCATGAGGGCATGTGAATATCCTTTCTCTTTGACTTAAAATTCTGCCCATTTCTGTTCTGAAAATTTTTCTCCTGAGATCAAACCAGATTAATTTTTCCTGATTTGATCAAATCGAATCCATTCCATTTTATAATGTTCAGGAAGGTGGAGTCCTTGATTCCAAGTGAAGTTTAGCTCATTTTTCCAAGGGAGCCCCACGTTCCCAGAAGCACGCTTGCTTTAATTTGTAATCTTTATCCTGTGCTAGAAAATAAACGCCAGGATGATGGAGAGCTGCTTTTCTAGGTCAAACAATTGTAGAAAAGTCAGGGAGAGGCTGGAGGGGAAATGCCTGTTCAATCAAGAAAGTACACTAATGATTTCTAAAATGTCTTAATTGCTTCAGCACAATCTACAGGCATCCCTTTCATGCCTCAGACAGGACAAGTAACTGAGTCTAATATTTCAGAATTAGCAACTTGCTGAAGTAACCAGACTATAATCTTCCTAGTCATGGGTTAGAATTTTTGAGGTCTCATCAGCACACCACAGCTTCTTTCTTTAAGTGTTTTGTGTAACTGCAGGCTTATCTTCAAAGAGCAGATGTATGAACTATCATTTTTGATTAAAGCCATCCAGTCGGAATTAAAAAAAAAAAAAATCATCTGTTCACTGCAGTTAGAATCATCTATTTTAAATACATTTACATATTCCCTTAGCTGTCCAACTATTTTTTCCCTCACTTTCCCTTCTTTTTGCGGTTTGGAATCCTGCCACATTTATATTTTGTACTAACTACTCAGGGTCCTAATTAGCAGAAATGGGATGTCAGCAGGGTACCAGCCAGCACGGGAGGGGTTTTGCTTCATTGGGAAGATGTGCAGCATGTGGCATGGATCAAAATCTTTGCATCCCATGCAGAGAACAGCATGACGTGAATTGCAGAGCAAGGTAAATGGGAGAATTTGGGTATCTTGGAAATCTGTGAATTGACAAAAGGTACCAACTCACATGTTTTAGCTGTAGACACAATGAAGGGGGGAGCTGCCAGCAATAAGGCAAATCATTCCAAAGTTTAGTATTTCAGCATGTTACAGTTTAAAAAATAATCTGCAGTTTCTGAGCTCACAGTGTTTGGCACAGCCCAGTCCCATCAACATCTAGGATTGGATAAAAATAAGAGATTTGGATGTAACAACAGATATTACACATTTTTAATACATATATAGATATATATATACATTTGCTTATTTTAACGAGCCTTCCAGTTTAAAGTCTGTTCTGTTCCCAGAATTTGTTTTATTTCATCTTCTGCTCATTTGTTATTCCTCACATCTGCTCAGCACACCCTGCCCAGCTCCTGAAGGAAGCTCAGGAGGCCTCCTCTGGCTGATGTTGAAGGACAGAAGTGGCACAATCAGGGACTCTGAGTGCATTGCACAAACCTCAGCATTTCACCACGGGCTTTCTGCAGCATTTCTGCTTCAGCTGTGCTTTCAGGAGAGCATCTGCTCCTGCAGCAACAGCTCTGAGAGAGAGGTTGTGTCAGAGGTTGATTGCCCTCATAGCCTGTGAGGAGATGCTGATTTTCACATTTGGCCATAGGCAGAGACATGGCTTTTCACTACTTTAAATTGAAGATATTTGTCAAAATATCCAGACTCAATGGAAAACAGTGGATTTTACCACTGGTCAGACTGATGGCTTTGGTGCTGTTTGCTCATACACACTCAATGTAACCCTTGGAATTACAAGTATGGTCCTTTGGAGTTAGAAATGTGGTGTTGTCAATGGCTTTCTAATGGAATGTTGAGCACCACTCACTAATGAAACAAGAGTTACAATAATGGTGGTAATGTTAATTTTTAATATGCTAATATATATCCAGTATTAAAATCTTATCTAAGCACTGGAAGGCACTAACAGGTGTCAGACTGCAGGGCTGAGGCTTTAATCTGTGGTGAGCTCTGGTTTTACTGTAGATACAATAGGAAAAGGAAGAGAAGACAGAATTCTGCTGGCAATAAACAGTTAAAATAGAGATTATTTTTTTCTTTGCTTTTGAAAAGTTTTGGGATTGCTTTAAATTCTCTCACCTTCATTTTTCTCTTTTTTGCTCTCTAACTGCAGAGTTTATGAAGTGACAGAGGTTAGAGTGGCACTGAAAAGAGAAAGGAGCTACAAAATAACTTACACTCACTCTTTCTTTGTGTTCAGGGAGAAAAAAAAAAAAATCAGTGAGAGGGGAGAAGCAAAACTCAAACCATAAAAAATACCAAAACTTTGAGGTTTCTGAATTTGAATAAACCCCTCAAAAATTAAAGAATTAGAAGAGACTTCACAGTTTTGAACACATGACCCTCTTTCCAGTGTTATTTGAGAAAGTGCCACAGGTGCTGTCCCACCTCTGAGGCTGGGGTGTCCTTGGCTGCAGGCTGCCAGAACACCTCGAGGAAGGTGTTACATCTGAGCAGGGCTCACACTCAGAGCACAGGGGTGGGCAGTGACTCGTGTGGGTCAGAACTATGAAGGGAAGATATTAATGAACACTCGGAAGCCACAGGGTTTTAATTAAAAATTCCAAATGACATGAAAGCCAAGATTTATGGACCTGAAGCACAGACATTACTGGGCAGAAAGGATTTATTCCACCTAGTTTGCTGGGCTTGCTCCATTACTTCTCCCTGGTGTTGTGCTGGCAGGATATTGTTATCCCTGGCGGCAGAATTCCAGGTGATGAGGGTGGTGATGAAACACTGCTCTGTGTCTGCTGTATTTACATTCAGTGCCATCAGCCAGGGTGGGCTGTAAAATAACAATACAAGTACCTAAAAAAACTGGTTCTGTGGTCTCTTTATTACTTTCTTCCTAGTGACTGTGGACACAGTAAAAAAAAAAAAAAAAAAAAGTGGGGTATAAAGATTTTTCTAATTATTAAGACAAATATTCTGATCGGGGCTCCTGGGCAGTTGTTTTTATCTGCCCAGTGGAATGCAGCTCCCAGCACTGAATAATTCCAGGCAGCCTCCTTGTTTCCTGAGCACTTTGTAGAAGGTCAGATACTCTTTTGCTGTCATTGCTCTGCATTACAGCAAAGCTGAAATCTCTTTGGATTTTTCCATGGAAAAGTTAGTCTGTGGCAAGGGAAACATGTCTTTGGCAGTGTGGAATAATCCCATGAATGGCTAAATAGTTACAGAAAGTAAAGACAGACAAAGCCAAGTGAAGAGAGTCTGCAGGTTGCCCTCTCCTCAGAGTTGGAGAGTGAAGGATTAAAGCTGACCCCTGGAAAAGCCGAGGCCAGTGACAGTTCTGGCAGTGCCCCACACGCTCTGCAGGGCCAGCTGAGGACTGGGTGGAGTGAAACTTCTCAGAGCAAGTGAAACATTGCAAAACGTGAGGCTTTGACCAGAAGGTGAGCAAGAAGAATTTGCTATGGATTAGCAAGTCCATGTCTTTCTTGGAATAATTCCTTGACAATCACTGTTTTTCCCAGGAAAAAGAAGCTCCTGGACTCTGCTCTGAGAGGACACGATGAATCAAGAGCACAGGCTCTTTATCCTGGCAGAGTCTGCCCTGTGCTTTTCCTGTGCAAGTGGAGTTATTACAGTTAATGTCACACTGCAGGCAAACCACAGAGCTTAGGGAAGAGCAAGAACAGGTCATTGCACTTATTCTCTTTTTTATAGAAGTAAATCCCATCAAGCACAGTGCTGCAAGGTGTTCTGCACCCCTGATGCAAACCTGAACAAGTGCACATCTTCCAAGCAGTGCTGGTGCCTGCAGTGCTGAGCTCCCCAAGGGCTCTGTCTCCTGCCCTGGGGTCTGGATAACTCTCAGCAGCATCCTTGCTCCTGCAGCAGGGACACAGGGCCCTGCAGCATCACCAGCTCTGCTGTGTGCACTGCTGTGCCATGGGCTGGTACAGGACAAGGTGACCAAAGCTGACCCTAAAAGTTGTTGTTCCCCTTAACCATTGCACAAAGCTGTTTTATCCATAGGTTGCATCCAGAATTATCCATATGCTTTAACTCTGTACCTTAAGGATCTGTCTAATTAGCACAACACAACGTTAGCATATTAACCATGCTCCAGCAGACGGGGACTATTTATTACTGAGAGAACTCCTACCAGAAACCTTGGAATTTTTACAATACATTTTTGTCCATACTTTTTGGAGCAATAATAATGTAATACCATACTCCCTCCCCAAATAGCTGCAGGGTCCCTTTTAATGAATAGGAACAAACAAACTATCCAGCTAAGCCCAGAAACATGACCCCTATCAAAAGCAAAATCAAACAATACCCTGAAACAATCTACATATACAAAGAACAAACTTTTCTTGTTCTTCCAAAGATTAACTCAGCAGGTATTTGGTATTCAAAAAATTCTACGACAACAGAAATGATTCTGTGTTTGAAGAGGTTTTCTTTAGAATTATTGTTGCAATTATTTGGAAAAAAAAAAAAAAGTTGAAAGAGAAAAGGTATTAGAAAATAATTTTGGAATATTAATCTAGATAACATTCTGTACAGGCAGTACTCCCATGCTCTCTCTCAATGACAGTTTGTAAAGTCTGTTATGTTTTTAAAGTAAAACCTTTTCAAACTCTTGGCCATCCACTACCAGCTCCTGCTAAGCATTCATTGCTCAGTCAACAATGGTGGCATTTTCTATTTCTCCACAGAATAGTATCTGGTGACCCCTGCACTGTTCTGGACGTGGAAGAAACTGCATTTCTTTACCCAATTTTATCAGAGGAGATGGAATAGCAATGAAAATATTAAATAACGCAGTCATCCCTCTCAGACATGGAGCTTCAAAGCAAATACCTGCAAAATTTTCAACTTTCTATTAATGGAAACTTCAGCCTCCATGTCAGTAGTTTCCAACAGAAATGTTTTATTTGGTTTATTATTAGTATTATGATGGACATTACTATTTTCACCAGGAAACCTAAAATGGCTGCTCAGCTCAGCTCAGCTCCAAATGATCCCAGTACTTCCTCTGAGAGAACTTTCTCTGTACTTGGGCATCATCACAGCAGCGGGTCATGAGGAACTGCTCCCATTCCCTCCTCCACTTTGATCCATCAAAACTTGGCATTTTTAATTCTCTCGTGAAGCCTGGACTGCTCATGGGTGTTCCTGAGAAACAGGATGAATGTGTGTTCAGCGTGAATTGGGGGGGCTCATTCTGTAGAGCATTTATTGATTGTGAAAGCAGCCCAAACACAGCGCAGGAATGTCGCACGGCCATTTCTCACAGAGCGCTGCGGGTCCTCGAGTGCTGCGATAACCCTGGAGCTGGTCCCGGTGAGGAACGGCCGGGGGTGGCTCCAGCTGTGCGGGGCAGCCGAGCCCGGGCTGGGAGCGCGGCCCGAGCCGTGGGCAGGGGAGCGCTGCCGCCTCCCGACAGCTCCGCTCCCTGCACGGCCCCGCGACAGCCCGGGACATGCGACAGCCTGCGACAGCCCTGCGACATGGGACAGCCCGGGACACGGGACAGCCCGGGACACGGGACAGCCCGGGACACGGGACAGCCCGGGACACGGGACAGCCCGGGACACGGGACAGCCCGGGACACGGGACAGCCCGGGACACGGGACAGCCCTGAGACATGCGACAGCCCGGGACATGGGACAGCCCGCGACATGGGACAGCCCGGTACAGCCTGGGACATGGGACAGCCTGCGACAGCCCTGCGACATGGGACAGCCCTGTGACACGGGACAGCCTGGGACATGGCGTAGTCTGGGACATGGAACAGCCCGCGACATGCGACAGCCCGGGACATGGGACAGCCTGGGACAGCCCTGAGACACGGGACAGCCCTGAGACACGGGACAGCCCTGAGACACGGGACAGCCCTGAGACACGGGACAGCCCTGAGACACGGGACAGCCCTGAGACACGGGACAGCCCTGAGACACGGGACAGCCTGGGGACATGGGACAGCCCTGGGACACGGGACAGCCCGGGACAAGGGCTGCTGCAAGGGCATCCCCAGTCTGTGGGGATAAACGAAGGCTGGTGATAAGAGCTGACCACTTCAAGTGTCTGTATTTCTACGGCTTGCTTGGAAAGAAATGCTCAGCCGCAATTTCCAGCTGCTTTTGGGATTTCCTCAGCACAGGAGCGATGTGCACACCTGCATCACCCCTGCATCACCCCTGCAGCATCCCTGCATCACCCCTGCATCACCCCTGCAGCATCCCTGCATCACCCCTGCAGCATCCCTGCATCACACCCCTGCAGCATCCCTGCATCACCCCTGCAGCATCCCTGCATCATCCCTGCATCCCCACACAGCACTGCTGGAGCAGCAGGAGCATCCTGCCCTTCTAGGGCCAGCAGGGCAGAGCAAGCTGGCAGTGTGGGTTGGGTACCACAGGAACAATACTCGATTCCTCAGGGACAAGACTCTTCAGTCACGCAGGTAAATCCTGCTCTGACCCACAGCCACCAACCAGATGTAGTTTAAACTATTTCATACCAATTTTGAACCCAGCTTTGCCTTCTCTACACGTCACCAGCCTGGGCTGTGCATGATTTAGCTCTGACTCTGACAGTGTCTGAACACTGCTGCAGGAGGGATGCAGCAGTTGCAGTTTCTAGCTTGAAGCTGATCACTGAAACACAGAGGCCTGTCATTCCTGAACACTGAAGATGAGAGAGTAACTCGTTTTTCCTGGCTGAGTTTCTTTCCATTCCCAGCCCCCTAATTACTTCTCTGCTTTGGTTGCCGTCCGACTCCACTTGATTAGGCTGTTGGAAAGAGCAGCTATGGCAAAGAAACACAGAGTAGGATCCTCCTTGGAAATCTGCAGCTGAGGCACTTTCTGATTGCATAGACTCATGTTACTTTACACACAGATGCAAAGACTGTTTTGGATGTTGAAAATATTCAGCATCTGCTTCAGTTTTGGAAGGATAAAGTCTTTTTTTTTTTTCCCTTAGTTACCAGAGCACACTACTAAGCATATGTCTTTTTCTCATTAACGTGAGGAGCTTTTGTGTTGGTTCCAGTGCCCAACTGTCCGGTGTGATTAGAACTGCCAAAAGCAGTAACCCAGGAAATTTCATTTTCCACAATATTTTAGCTCTGGCTGACCCGGTAGAATCCCAGCAGTGAGCTGTGAGCAATGATATATGAAGTGAAAAATGTTTGCCCTCCCTCCCAAGCCTTTCTGCACTCTGCATAAACTGCTCACAGTCAGTGCTGAGGTCATGGGCTCTGCTGTCAGACCCAGCTCCAGAGGAGATGCTCCCTGCCTGTTTGCCAGGTGGTTTTGATACCACTGTGGCTTGAGAGAAAGCAAATTTCCATCTCAGGAGAAGTTTTCCCTATTGCCAGCATTACTTTCAAATCAGAACTTCCCATGAGATAATACAGAAAGACTGGCTTGAGGCCCAGGGCTCAGCATAATTTGCCTTAAATTTGTGTTTGCTTAGTTCATGTTATAAGGAAATAGTTTTGTGTCTAGTCATGGCGTATTATGTAGAGCAGCCCTGAAAAGAGCCTCAAATGCCATATTCCAAGGGAAGTAGAAAGCCTATAACAAAGTTTGTCTGGCAGTTGGAAATTTTGTGAGTAATGTGAAAGTGTGCCTGGACCAGGAAACAATGCAGTTTACTGAGGGGGATCCGCACTCAGCGACCCTTCCCAAAGCTGCTCATGTGGAAAGAATGAAAAACTAGAGCAAGGCAGGCAGGTAGAGTTCATAACAAGCCATAACAGGCTTTCATCGATGGCTTTAGCAGCTTTTCACTGCTCAGATGCTATTTCTGCATCCAGGGGTTAGGATATAATGGGATGTGCAGATGCATAGATATTTTCCCTTCTTTTGACTGACGGATTTGAAGAGTATGAACCACAAGCTCTGTGCCATAAATGGGAAAGGCAGTTCAAGCTTTCATGAGAAGTTGCTTAAAATATTAGTTTAAGCAGTAAAATGTTGGCTATATTTATGTTTACAGAAGAAAAAGTTGGGTAAAAACTTTCCAACAACTATACAGACTCTGAAAAGTTTTTCTGTTTCTTCCCTCCCTCTCTGGCATGGCTCTATTTGCTAAATATGCTGTAAGTTTATTTTTGACTCTTAAAATCACACAAGAAGGTCACCAATTAAACTACTCTTCCCATATGGAATTAAGCAGAAGCAGATTAGTAGTTAAAGCAGGGACTCTCTTGTGGGTCTTCTCCAGATTTTAATGGATTACTATTTTAATATTTGAAGTTTACTCTGAGTATCCAGGTTAGCTGGAAAAGAAGTCACAGACCTCACAGGGTTTTCAAATTTGTCTGTGCTTTTTATTTCTCTTCTTTTAGGACACCACAATCCTGTTTATTCAAAGGTCACTGTGCTGAAAGCAATATCTGCAGATAACAAGAAATCCTGAAGACAGTCACAGAAGGTAGAAAAATATGAGTTCCATAACCCTTCACCTCTATTCCTTTTTTGGTCTGTCTATTGGTTTTGCAGATGAAAACAGAGGGAATTCTATTGTCTTGAGTTTGCCTGTGTAAAATAAATTAAGTTTTATTCTTGGTTGCCTCCCCCTCTCAAAAGAACACACTAGATTCTTCAAGAAGGCTTTGGGTTTGTTAACCCTTCCATGGCTCCTGCATCCTCAGCAATCACTGTTTTCTACTTTCCAGTCACATAAAAATTTCCACACATTTTAAATGAAAGCACTGTGAGTAGGAGGAAATATCCTCCAATGGTAAAGAGGTAAATTTATACCCTCTCAAACGTTTTGCTTAGATCATAATTCAAAATAAGATTTGAGTCTCCCAAAACCACTGATCTATTAAAAAACTCCTCCAAGATATATTCCTCCACGGCAAACACTGAGCACTTGTGTACGTCTGGAACTGGAAACTGAGTCTCCAGAGCCCCAGCTTCTGCTGTTCCAGTCGTGTCTGATGGCAAAAGGACATCACTACACAGGAATTAGCCAAGGGGGTCAACTTGTTGGCATCACTTATTTTCCAGAGAAATATCCCCATGGTGTGACAGTGACCTGAGGGCAGCTCCCACAGTCTGGGGCAGAGGTGCCACTGAAATCAGACAGGTCAGCAGGACACAAGGTGACAACATCCAGCTGCCTTATTCCAGATTTTTCATTTTGCGTCTTGGAAGGAGTTCCTGGATAGTGAGGGGGCCATAGCACCCTGACAAGGCCTTGCTGTGAGGGTTCTGTGCCCTCCCTTGGGCTGTGCAGATATGGGAACAGATCCATACATCGTGCACATAAATGTGTATATAGGTACATCTGCAACATCTTTTCTGGGATTGTTCTCCTCTCAAATTCTGTGAACGTTACGTAACACTCCTGGAACAGAATCCTACTGAAAATAAATGTCTCCTGTAAGGAAAACCATCTATCCCTTCAGAAAGAATAGTGAAGATTTACAGACAGTGCACACTGGTAAACTTTTTCCATTCATTAAACCAACAAAAATGTTTCAAGAGAAGTAAAATTACAGCAAGCACTGAGCTTGGAAAGCAGAACACAGGAAGCTGACATGTGCAGCCAATTCAGCAAGCGGAAACGAGACATTAATATCTTCAGACTGGATCTGGGGCCCACGGCTGATAATGCACAATTCAATAGCCTTGGTAACCTGTAGATTTCCAGTGGAAGCCAGAGTCTCGTATATGGAATTTAAGCAGAACAAAAGCTGTTCTACTGACAAGGAACACGTGCAGATTGACCATAATCTCATCTTGAGGCAGCCCTTGCTTTGGGTGTATCTGTCTCACAGCCTCCTCTGAGGGCTTTAGACACGTCAGGATTTCCTTTGAGCCACAGAAGCAGGGCTGCAGACAGGCTCACCTTCCTCTCTAACCAAGGACTGGCCTTCACCACTTCTTTGAAGGACAAGCTCCCAGACAAATCCCTAGAGCAACCTGCATTTATTCCTTTGTCAAATGACAACACTGATTTTCTAGGAAAGAGTCTGCTTTCGTGAAACATTTTTGTTATTTCATCACAAAGTAAATAAACATGGTCCAAAAAAGTGAATTATCTTGTATTCCTTGGCAATTTTTCAGCCAAAACAATTCATGAGGTTTTTGGGTTTTGACCTTGCAAGAAAAGCCTCATTTTCCCACGTGAAGGAAACTCTTTTCCCGGGTGCTGCTAAACTCATCAGTTAAGTAGAAAATAACTCAGCCATAAAAACCAGGAAAATGGTGAGGGAGAACATGGAACACACCAAGGTCCTCACTGCCTCTCCCTTCCTGGGATCAGCTTTCCTGGGGGCTGAAATCAGAACACAATTCTTGTTTGGGCTGCAGCTGCTGAAGGCACCATGCACTGTGGGGCTGCCCTTTATTCCTGTGAAGGGAAGGTGCTCCCTACAGGCATCGGGATTCCTGGGAGCAGCACAGGCTTGGGGTGCCCTCACACCCCACCACAGCACAAACCTCCTCCTGCCCCTTGGAACTGATGCTTGGGACACAATGGACTACACAGTTTCAGCTCTAACAGTTATGAAAATGATAAACACCTAATCACCAGAAATGCCAGCTTATAGCACCTAGCAAAGGTCTTTTTCTTTGCAAACATCTCCCATTTTTAGCTTGAGACTTACAAGAAGCCTGCTGCAATTCTGTAACCCAGCCAAACCCCTGCCTCTTTCTTCCATTTGCTCTCTCTCCCTCGCCCTTCCTTCCTTTTCCCACCCACATATTATTTACTCAGAATATGACCTAATTACAGTTTGTGCTTATCTGAACGACCTGCACTCCACCATTTCAGCTAAGGGGGGATCTGAATGAGGATGGACAAAGGACCTTGCTAGAGAGGGAGGGAATGAGGGATTGTTTGACTTGGTGGAATAATGAGCAGAACCCCTGGGGAAAGGTACCAGAGGAAAAGCAGTACCTCCTTGAGACTTGGATGTAAGGCTCTCACTGCAGGTCTGAGCACAGCTCATTGTTTCAGCCAAAGTCAGTTACTCCTCTGTTAAACTCAGCTGGAGTTTTTCCTGGCCTAATCTCACCCACACTGAAGTAAGTGGTGATTTTGCTGGAAGCGATGCTGTGTCCTTTGTTGCTAACCATAATGACAGTGCTTGCTGTGTCTCTAGCCAAGATGCTGAAGAAACTCCAGGGAATATTTTTTCCTCCCTGTAGTCTCACATAACTAGTTTTACTTTTCTCTTTTTTTTAGGACAAATTGAAAGAAACAAGCAGAGCACAACACCGGAAAGTGGATGAAGAAACAAAGCCTTGCCTTTGAAAGGGATCTCTGTGAATCTCTGGCATGTAGCAGCAAAAGGGAGGAAATGGGAGGCTAAGAAGGACAGAGCATCTGCTCACATTGTGACTGCACTCTCCTCCCAAACATCAGGCTCTGGAAGGCCAGAGCTCGAGTTCTGACTGTGAATATCTTGGCTCATGTCAATGCTCTTCCTTCACCCACCTGACTTCAGCTGGATTTTTGCCACTGATTCTTTGGGGGTAGCATCACCAAAATCTGCACTGGTTTAGTCTTAATACCTAAGGATTAATAAAAATGATCGCTAGGACCTACTGGAGCAAGTGAATTGAGTAAAGCATGAGTTAATGTGCTGGCTAACATGTTTTCCAGCAGCTGGCCCTCAGGAAGCAGCTAAAGGTCTTCACTTGGTAATCAAAGGTGCTGCTGTGCTGGGATGTTCTGGCCACCACCAAATCCTTCAGCAGCTTGGTCAGGAGCCCTCTGGGATTCCTGCCAGGTAGGGAAACACCTGCGTTTGCACAAGGGGTCATTTGTCACACGGGCCAATCAGATACACTGATGAATAACCAAGGAAGCCTGTCTGAGCTGCATCCACCCCATTGATCACTCCCCTCACACAGATCTCTGCACAGCTGGGACAGGGTTATCCTTGCATCTGAAATATTACTCAGTGCCAGAGTCCCAAGAGATTTTCACCTCATGGAAATTTAAGGAAATGTGAACTGCCCAGAGAAATTTCAATCTGGAGCCCCATGGTGCACCAGAAAGCTGATTGCACAGAGCTGGAAAAAGTTAAAACAATTGAAGATGATACAACTGAAACTCAACCCAATGGGAAAAAGGACTAGAGAGGCCAATGGGAATAAGTGAGGATGTGAAGATTAGCACCAGCAAAGGCAGAAGTCTTTCAAACATAAACAGTCTGGGAAGGAGGCACATTTGGGAGAGCTTGTCTGAAAAAAAAAAAAAAAGCCAAACCAGCCCAAGGCTGAAGAAAGAAGAATAGTTGTAAAAGAAAAACATATAAAGAACTGCTGATACCAGCCCTGCATTGTGTAAAAGCTCTAATTTTGCAAGCTAAAGGTAAAAGAGAATGGGTGAGAGCAGGAGAGCCTCGTGCCTGGCCTGACCATCAGAGCTGTTCCAAAGAGATGGGAAACATCTGCGTGGTAGGGATGGTCATTTACAGGGATATCTGCCCGGATGCAATTTGAGACATATTAAATGTTGTTTGTCAGGTTTAGTGTGACAGCCTAATCTATTATGTGAGTCAGTATGGCTTTATTGGTGAAGGATGACTTGGCTGTAGAAATCTTGGGAGTTTCCATCTACACAGCTGCCATGACAAAACGGGAGAAATGCAGTGGACAGGAAATAATAAGAGCTCAATTCTGCCTTCACTGATATTTATGCAGCTGAGCTGAAATTCACAGGCCCTTTGTCTCTCATAAAATGTTTGGGGTCTTTCCCCCAGTAATCCTTCAACAGGCTGACATGGAGTTACCTTCTCAGACCAATGAAGTGCAAGGAGAGTTTTGTTCACTGATTTGTTATGAACACATAAACAAGGGAAGAATTTGGCAGGTGGAATTTTGCATTACACTTTATTGGAAAGAGCCATGAGTTGAAGAGAAAAATGACACTTTAGGGAATTAAGTATTTCAACACACAAGTGTTGTCCAAGAAACTGAAATTATCTGCACCACAAATTCTTTATGGCCAGAATGGGCATCTCCCAACTTTTTTCTCCATCAGTCCCAGCATCTCTGCTGGTGCTTTACAAGCTCTTGAAGTCTGTGGGAAGATTCCCACTGACGTCATTGTGCCTGGGATCATTTCCAACAGACGTCTTCAAACTTTTCCAGCCCAGGTAAAATCAGAAGATTTGTATTCCATGAATTCGCACAGATTTCATAAAGCAATACCACAAATCCCAAGATAACCTCATCTGTTATCAGGAATTCTGAATGGTTAAATAAGAATATGGAATGAAGATGTTTGTGTCTGCTGACAGCACTAACACTGCCATTATGAAGACAGAAAACACAGAATCAGAGAGATTCTGGTCTTTTACAAGAATGAGACAGAAAACTGAAAGTGCTGCTTTCCTGGGGCAATGATCTAAACTAGAAAGGGTTCATTAAATTAATGAGCTATTCAATTTATTCCTTCAAAGAATGGAAGAGTTAGAGTGCTATAATATGAAAATCTTTGTCTGTCCAATCTATGGCAGTTATAAAATCAAGAAATAAGAAGGATGTGATAAGAATGAGACAGAGGAGGAATCAAGGGAATTATATTGTTGCCATATACAAGGCTGTGATTCATTCTTCTGGAGAAGGCTGAGCCAAATTCAGTTCCAAGTCACACTGGCACCATTTCTTTGTCTCCAAAAGCTTTCAGTACTATAAAAACGGTGGAATCTGTTTCATTGGGTAATTTTGGCTTTTTTTTTTTTTTTTTAAGAAAGTTTATTCCAGTTGTGCAAAAGAAGTCACATGAAGCTAGTAAGAGAATTGTGTGAATTCAAAGTAATTGTTGTAAGAAAATGTTTGACCATGCAGGGAAGAATGTTTCTAATGGATCAGAAACAGACCTAAGAGACTTCTTGAAACAAAAAAATAATATGCTCACGAAGTTCCTTCTTCTGTTGGCTTATGTGGGACTGCATCCTAGAAAAGTGAAGAGCTTTGCAGTAAAACAGAAATGTGAAACTCACAGCAAGGTTTGCTAAAGTTTCCAATAGGATGTTAGTTTCCAGCACAGCAGGAATAAATACAGCAGCATTATCAGGAAAACCTGCAGGGCTGTGGGATATAATCAGACACTCTGCCCTACATGACTCACTCAGGACCAAGTGCTGCAAAACCTCCAGTTTCTGGCTGCTTCTGCCGAGGGGTACCAAGCCAATGTACAGCTTTTCCAGTCTGTCATGAATAACCTGCATTGTCTACTCCTTATTTATAAGCATTCAATTTGCAACAAATGGTTCTGATGACAATTACAGCATTTCTTTATTTACAGAAACATACAGCATTGGCAGTTGGATATATATATAAATCTGGTAATTATCTCTGGACTTGTTGAAAATGCACAAGTTAATCAGGAAAAATGGCACTCTATTGTTTGTTAAAGTAAAAGAAGAATATCTGTTTATCCTTCTGTTATGCTGGATCCATTTAGAGTTAAGTTCTCTGACCTGGTGCTAGGAATGTGAAGCCATCCTTTGTGAAGGGAACATGGAGAAAACCACAGAGCTATAGAGAAATCAGATGCATGAGTAAGGCAAGAAGTGGAGGAGATATACACAAAGCCAAAATTTGTGAGGAAATGTGCAAGGAAGGAGAAAGCACTGCCAGTCACACACAGGAATAGATGGAAGGCAGGAATGAAGGGGCAGGAATAAATCCAAATTCCTGCTGAGACTCTTGGAACACAAATTTCAGTGGTGAGGGTTTATTTGGAACATGGATGAGCCTCAACACCACAGCATCTAAAAGTTCTGTGCCCTCTTCAGGCCTCAGATCAGCTCTAAAGGGATGCACAGGTTTTATGCAGACTCTCTACAGCCTCTGCATCAGTCTGGACTACAAGGGAAACGTTCTCTCAAGCAGTAACACTTCTCCAGAGCAGGGTTGTTCCAGCAGGAGTCAGCTGCATCAGAGCAGGAGTCAGACCAAGTTGAGATTTCGTGATTTTTCAAAAAGAAGAGAGTTTGTTCTCTCCATTAAATATTCAGTGGCTGGATATTACCTCCCTGCACAGCGAGACACAGTGAGGTGTTCTTTGTGTTTTGTCAGGTGCCATTTATAGAATACAGGAGATGGTGGTTAAGCACCTAGAAATGCTGGAACATGGAATCACTTGTCATGAGCTGCTCCATTGTCCTTCCTTTCTGCACCTTGGCTGGCAGGGGAGAGGTGTTGTAAACAGAAAGGAGTGAACAGTGTGACTTTCCTCTGGCTGGGGAAAGCAGAAGGTGCTGAATTAAACAAACATCTGCCCTGGCGAACAGCAAACAATGTGTTTGTCTAGTAAACTGAGCAAAGAGGACTTGGAAGTCAGAGAGAGGGGAGGATGAGAGAGGAAGCCAAGAGGACCATTTTGCCAAATTACTTTTTTCATGCTCCAGCAGTCTTTGTTGTAATTACAAGGATCTCTAGGGAACTGAGCAGTCTCGATCCTCAGCGCTTTAGAACATTGCCAGTAAGATACAGAAAATGCTAACACAGTGAAAACATTCATATGCAATAGAGTTTGGGTTTTTTGCTGGGGGGTTTTTATTAGTTTTTTTATTTTTCAACCACCAAAATGTCTATTATGCAAAAGAAAAATCCACTATAAGTCCTTTCATAACACAAAATTCATACACATCAAAAAATTAACAGTGGCAGGAACCAATGTCCAGTGTCCATTCAAAGGTGAGGCACAGCCATTAACAGGGAATGTTTTCCTGCCAACACACCCCAACCCTGCCAGGGATGGCAGATCCAAGGTCAGGTCAGTGACTCTTCCTGGATAAGAAAATGCTTCCAGCCAAGGTCACAACACGAGTAAGGGCAGGAACAAATGAGCACAAGGCTGTGGGGAACACAGAGAACTCAGCACAGCTGCCTTGGGTTATGTGCAATTTCTAGATTTATTGCAAGAAGCCTCAAGATCAGGAACACCCAACTGCACATTTGACGTTCATGTGGGACACCCAGTTGATGAAATTATACAGACAGATACACAAAACCTGAAAGATCTGCCAAAGGCTGCGTGGTTTGTGCTCTCCACCATGCGTGGATCTCACAAGCAAATCTGCACCTTTGTAGGATGAGGGGAGGGTGGAAAGAGCAATCCCCCTCTCCCCACACTGGAGAGGTTTCTTCTCCTCTGACCTTTGATGGATCCAGAGTGAGCACATCATTTAAAACAAACCTTCAGGCCCCCACATCCACCAGCCTTGTCAGACCTTCCCACCGCAGCCCTTAGCCAGGGATCTGCATTCCCAGGGCAGGAGCTTGGCACTCAAAGAAACCAAATTCCCCCAGCCTTTTTTTCTTCTTTTTGAAAACCACTTCTATGCTGGGTCACAGCTTTTTCTCTTCTGTCTTCAACTTTCGTGAGAATTTGTGCTTTATTTTCTACTTAGGAGCTCTAAATATGGTAGTTTAAATCAGTTTTTAGCCCTGAACTCAGCTCTCAATAAATGATGGCAAGTGCTGAACATATGGCTCCCATGTGCCATGTTTCTGATCCCTCCAGAGCTCCATATAAGGTGCAGTTTGAGACACCACATTCATTCAGGGTGGCAAGGAGCAACCACTGACCCCACAGACACTGAAGGAAAGAAACTAAACTTGGAATTTCCTGCTTTTATTAAATTTTCCCCTCCCCATTTTTTTTTTTCTGTCTCACAATTATTTTTTCACCACTTTTATATAAGAAGGTTTCTTTTTCTATGTTAAAAGCAAGGCTGGGCCTTCAACCATTGATCTTGTCCTTCTTCAGGAGACAGGAATGTGGATTTTATTGAGACAATGAAATCAGTTAATCCCCAAAATGTGTGTAAGGCTCTTCCTAACCCTGTAAATGCTGAGCACTGCTGTAACCTTCAGTGGTGGCTGACAATAACTCAGACACCACTTCCTTCGATTCTCATCACTACAATAGTTTTTGTAATCATTTTGTTGCTACGCTTCAGTGATTTAAATTTACAGCATGTAGGGGGTATCTCCCTTGTTTCAGGAAAGCTCTGCAGGCACCAAGAGGACAACAAAATTTGAAAACTGGGGGAAGGAGAACCAGCTCTATAAGCTGGTGGCTGATTTAAGATATTCCAGTCACACAGCCTTTGGTGGAGCAGACCCAGTGCATTGCAACAAAAGGAGAATTTCATTTTGTTTTTGAAATGCTGTTATTACATTCAGGAAATTTGCAAAGGCACCTTGACAGAAAATGATCAAATATCTGAACTTCCAGTGCAACAACATTTACTTAGTAAATGACATTTTAATGCAGAAAGTCAAATTTGCATACTAATTAAAATTTTCCTTTAAAACATTTAGACTTTTTGGCCTTCCCACCTACCCACAGTGACAGAGATTAAAAGATTTTTTTATTAAGTCCTGTCAAACAAAACACACTTTCATAAAGTGCTACAGTACAAAGTGGCACTTTTAACCTATTTTCTAGTCATTCAGAATTTAGGCAGTGGAAGCATTTCCAAATGCTCCCTGATCTCAGAAAGGCACTGATGGCACAGCAATGGGGAAAATGGAGTTTTCTCCCTCTCTAAATTTATACATTGTGGGAAAGCAGCTTCATGTACTGTATGCTGGGTAATAAAATAAAAAGTCATTACACTTGTAAAACTACCCTGGTGCTTTACCAAGAGATTTATAGAGGTGCTGCAATTTAGAGTAACACTTCAGCTCCTTCTCCTTGTGTGACTTCCAGGCAGGGCTGGAGGGTGGCACGGCCAGAGCAGCAACAAAGAGTGAGGTGGCACAGGGAGGGTGACAACAGCAGAGTGGAGCTGGGGAAGAGCTCAGCAGCTCCTACCTCTGCTCTTCCCAAGCATCCAGGGTCTCCCAAACCAGCCTTGGGTTGATGTTGCTTTGTTTTTTTTAAAAATCAACCACTGAGGTAAAATCCCTCCTCCACCAATTTCCTGGTGAAACAGTTTCTAAACAGCGAAAGGAGCATTTCTGTATCTTTTAATGGAAACAAAAATATTTCAGGAGGATCAAGAAAAACTTGTTGCACCATTTTTTCCAATCTCCTCTTTGCATGTGCCTGTTACCAGCAATAACTGCCTAAGATGTGGCCTCCCCACAAACCACGAGGATCACTACAAACAGACAAATTCTCCTAAACTTCAGTTGTTTTTCATTCTTGTTAAGCCAGGAGCTGAAAGATTTGCCTCTATTTGGGTTGACAACTTTCACCCCTCTTCAAAGGCTGTTTTCTTTGATAATTTATAATTTCTGTGTAAGATCAGACTGGGCCATTCTGTGCTATGGTGTGTCAGTAAAAGCACATTTACACCAAGTTTACACCTTGAGGGGATCATTTCAAAAACATCTGAGGCAGATCCTATGAACACTGAAAGGCTGCAAACATTTAAGTCATTGATGTATTAGCTGAACATCACCTAGGCCTCATTCACAGATTCCAGAACTGCACAGATTCATTTTCCCTGACCTTAAGGCTAAAATGATGTTCCTGGTCTTTTCTCTCATGGACACTCAGGCCACCTTTTACTGCTCTGCCAGATCTCTTTAAGTGAAGCTAAATTGCATTTGGTTTAAGTGCCATCTGAGGGTTTCCCCACACAGTGGAACAAGCAGGGCAGCTCCCATCACATGAAATTAATATCAGACTATTAATTAATGTCTCTTACAATGGTTTATGTGCACAAACAAGGGCCATTCTGGACCTGGAATAGGAATAATTTCTGATTCTCATCCCCACCTAACAGCCTGGCCTTTGCATCCTTGAATGCACAAATGCCACCAACAGGTGTTCTTGGATAAAGGGAAAATTCTGGACAACATAAGGCACTTTGTAACTTGTATAAGGACTTACACAAAAGGAGTTCCAGTGATACAAATAATTCACCGAAAATTACAACACCGAAGGCAGAAATTACACTCACAAAATGCAGTATCATAGTCCAGCCTTCAGCTCAAAACAAGAAACAATTTTCTGCTGAAGCACAAGCTCTCTTTAACCAACAGTTTGGGCCTTGTTTCCTCACAATAATGAGCAACCAATTGCTTTCTTTAAAGTCTTTTTTTGTAAAGTTCTGAATATTCCATTTCAAGGTACTAATAACCTTCACATCCTGAAAAATGCTCAAATAGTTTCACTTGAAACCCTTACTCTGTCTAATTTTTCCTTCTTTCTTCTTCCCATTGATTTGGAATATCCTCTGAAAGGATATTTCAAACGCAAAGAGCTGTTCTGCTTTTTACCCTCCACACAGTGGATCCCCTTCCTCCTCCTCTGTCTCCTCCTTATTCCCCCTTTTACAAATTTAACAAAGAAACCCCCTCCCCTATTTGAGGACAGTTCTCTGTCTGCAGGGGACTGTAATAACTTGCTTAATTTAACCCTTTAAAAAATAATGTTTTGATATTTGAAGTTCCAGCACATCAGCTGCAAGGAGAGCAGGCAAAATAATGGAATAGCACAGGGAGAACCAGAAAAATCTAATTTTTGACAAAGAGCCTGGTTTGCCTTTAAAATAGAGGGAGAGAGGAACTTTGCAAATGCTCCTAAAATGTCGATACTTTATTTCCACATAGGGGGATGTTCTTAACTTTGCTGTCTCTGGAGGGGACTTGAACATCAAGATCACAGAGTCTGATATCAGTTGCAGCAAGGCATGTGCAACCCTTGGGCCTCGAATCTTAATTATATCTGCAACTGTTTACAGCTTATAATTATTGATGTTAATTTACTGAGGGAAGTTAGACACTTCTCGCCTCAAGTTATATTTTTGGCATGTTAATCCATTTGCACACAGACTATTGCATCTGATTGTGCAGACTGAAATTAAAGCGTATTTTTCATTTTCATTTCATTGGGTTTTACCATGTTCTATATGATTTTACAAAGCAAAAGTAATTTGACTGTTTCTAGTAATATTATTTGTACTGTTTAAATAAAGTTCAGCTTCCCACTGCCCAGGAGCAGCAGGATGTCAGAGGCTGTGAAGGACAGCAGAGCAACCTACGTTTTTCTAAGATCTTTGCAATCCCTAAAGCAGTGGAATTATGACCATCAGACAGCAAAACCAAACCATGAAGTAAATACTGCTGAGCTTTATTGCTCAAGAGCTATGTCCTACCAATACTTGCTGCCACACAAGGTTTAGCTCTCTCTCTCTAAACTGGAGCACTCACAGAAGTTTTAATGGGATCAGTATTAATTCTTTGTAGCCCACAGCCTTGTGATACCTCAATTTGAGATATTCTGAACAACCACCAGCATTAAAATCAGTGCTTTGGGACCAGAATTTTATTTGTTCCTGCTTCTTCTTCATCCTGGGCCAAATCCTTTCTCTGTTCCTGCCTCCAGGTAGCATGGCAGAGGAATTTGTACAATTATAAGAGGAGGAAGAAATATTCTTCTAGGAGGAGTTCTAATTCCTCAGGTTCTCAGGGAGTGCATGACATGTCTGAGGTGCCTCAGCCAGGACCACATGTCCACCCAGAGTGAAGAGCAATATTCCTGATGGTTCTCTCCTACCAAACACTCACCAGGAGAAACCCCTCCTCACCCAGCTCATCCTGTTCTGTCACAGCAATTCTCTGCAGTAACTCGGGCTATCAGGAAGAATGATAATGTTCATAAACCAAGGTATTGAATACAAGTCAAAGGGAATATTCTTGCCATATAGAAGCACAAATTTATTGCACACTCTTGCTTCTCTTATCAGGTAATTCTAAGCTGATGTGATAGAAATTCAAGGTACAGGAGAGGGAAGACAACGATAGGGGGATGTTGGATTTTTTTATCTTGTCTAGAGGATTAGAAAATCTGAGTGCTAAGAGGTTTTTTATCTAGCAATACTCACAACTAAAGACATAAGATATCTCTAGAGTAGGCAAAGCAAAGCTATTCTTAAAAATATGGCACTGGGCACATCCTACCTACTCCTGCAGCAGAGATGTTTCACTGTGTGCTGACTGGGAGACGAGCCATTAAAAAACCACCTCACTTTGAATCATAGTTATTGGAACTGCAGGTTAATTTATTCTGTGCACCCTTTTTTGACAAAGCCACATGGAAGGTTTTACCAATCTTTTAAACCCTGATTTTCCTTGCTAGGGCAATTCTGGTTGTTGCAGTCAGTGCATCCAGAATAACTCCCTATCATGGAGGCACAGATGGAGACATATGTCTACATTGCATCAGCTTCATCTACATCACATCTCTCAACACTGCAGGAACAGTTTATCCCATAATATACACTTGGCACTTGCTGAAGCAGCAGTTTTGTCATTCCCAGGTGCTGGTGAACTGTGAGGCCCTCTGAGGTGGGGATTTTGTGTCACTTAGGTGTAAACCGAGGCATAAAACAGTTCCATGGTTTACCCTGTGGTCATTAGGAAGGGTTGGAAGTGAATCCAGGACTCCTAACTGTTGTGCTTTTATCTTTCCTACTAGGAATCATTCCACATCTGAACAGGCCTCTGGAAGAGAAGAAGGAAGGGGAATGTGCAGGCGTGCAGCCTGAAAAAATGGTAACAAATGTGGATTTCCATAGCATTCAGCACTTCCATAACTATCCAGAGCTTCCTAAGGCAAATGGGACTGTTACCACTGATTCCAGCAGAAAAACATTTGGCTCAGTGCTGAGTGATTTTGAAAATGCTGCTTTGACATTTTAGGCCTGAAACCAGACATTTTCCCTGACATTATGAAACACAGCGAGGTAATATTACAAATAAGTGTAAAAAATAAATCCAACTTGGAAAACATAAATGACCTTTCAAAGCCTGAAATCATGTAATAATAACTAGCCTGACCCATTCTGAGGTTTTATTGTTTGAGCTTCACTTATGTTTCTGCCTTTCTCCCTTGGATAAAGTGAACAGTTGGGGACTGAAATCCCAGAACAAGTGCATGCCTATTTACCAACAAAATGAAAAATGTCTGGAAAGAGTTCCAAATATCTAATCTGCTGGGGGGATGGACAGCATACAAAGGAAAGAGCCCAAACCTTCTCACCCTGCTTCCTCCAGGGTTTGCCTGTATTGTTTGCTTCAGACAGCCCATTTCTAATGAATCCAATAATCAGCTGGAACTTGAACCTGCTCTGCCATCTCTCACTGTTCTCTCAGTTCCAGGAAAGCTGAAGCAGATGATATTTTTCTTGCCTAGCAATAAAAAAAGCCATAATAATACTGATGTGTACATCTGGTTCCAAAACCAGTTTTGGAGCTTCAGTCAAAACAGAGATGAAATTTAATATACACAATCTTCAATGTTTTGGGAACCCATAATGTTTTTTTCTTGGTTGGTTTTTCAAATCTTTTCCTTCTAAGAGCTTTTCTGTCTTTTCTTACTCTGTTATGTCTCTAACATCTTGTCCTTGACAGTTTCCCCAGGCTGCTCCCACATTTCCCAGATGTTTGGATGGACAGGTAGCACCATCCCAGTTCAGACTGGTGAGACAGAATATATTTGTTGAGGCCAACAGGTCTGACCTGCTCTCCAGTCTGGGGATGGTTGGTTCCATCTCCTTCCCCCTCCATGAGACCCTCAGGGCCTCCTGCTGTCTCGGGTGCCAAGTTCTGTTAACTGTGTTGGAATTCTGTATGTTTGAAAACTCTTCTCTCTGGTCATTTTTCCTCGATAATGACAAACAGATGAATAAATTAATCGGAGAGGACAGATGCTGACAGACAGAAAGGCAGACAGGCAGACAGCCTCATTTCCTTAGGAAACAAGGCTGAAAAATGAACATGCTCCCCAGAGGCTTCGGCAGCAGTGACTTAGGTACAGTTGCACAGAGCTACCTTTAATTGAATACTGTTGGATTATTATGTTCCATTTTTCCTCTTGTCCTGACCTGCTCGTTGAGTAAATAGAGCCATCTGCCAAAGCAATGGCTCCTGGATTAGAGAAGTGCACCTTCCCCTGGGACAGGAAAGTAGGCCAGAGATTCACCAGGGCTTTCTGCAGCTCAAATTATTATTCAGGTTTCCACACTGCAGGAGCAAGAGATCTGTATCTAGCTGAATAATCTGGCAGGAAATGTAGCTAAATCACAAAAACATACTGCCTGGGAACCATGGGTATCTTATAGAGAGAGTCAAAGTGACATTTTCAGATAAAAGTTTGTCATTCCCTTTCCCAGCCCCAAAATGGGGCTCTCCTCACCTCAGAACAAAGTGTCTGCAGTGGATCCTTGGCCAAATAGAGAAGTTAAAACAGGCAGCCATAGGCAGCCAAAGTGTGCCCTGACTGTTGTTTGAACTCTAGATGAACAGGAAAGCAGCTGTTTATCATAGGAACACATGGTCTGGTTTTTTCCTCCTCATTTTTGTCAATAAAAACTAATATTTTTACAAGTCCTACAAGCAGAACAGTTTAGATTCCTCCAACTACTGTCTTTAATGAAGAGGGTTTGTATTTCCAAGGACAAGCATTTTTATAGCGAAACAGAAAGAATTTTCCTAGAAAATTTCTTTTCATGGTTGGAAGTTTCTTGTAAAAAATGTTTTTTTCTATAATCTCTGCTGGTAAATGTGGTTTGGCTTTTTGGCAAAGACAGGGGAGGACTGAGGTCTGCTCACAACCTCCAGGCATTCCTGTGATGATCTAAAGAGCTCAGAGAAAAAGGCAAAACCATTGTTAATCCAGTTTGGGAGAGAAGAGGGTGTTGCCCAATGAAGCAGCCACATCTCAGACAGGTTTGTGCCAACAGAAGAGATAAGGCAACGCCTCCCTGCCCAGGAAATCCACACCTCAAACAGAAGACATTGCTGGAGAACCAACATCACAACTCCATTTCACCTCTGAGATAAACCTACTGAAAATAGCGGATTAAGATTCCGGTTTAAATAAAATTTTAAATAAAGAGCCAGTCCGCCAACCCATCTCACTCTCCCTTTTTCACTGAAAGAAGCTATTCTTCAGTAAAAAAAAACAAACAAAAAAACCAAGCAATTTTTTTTTTTATTTTATTCCTCAGAGAAATACTCCTTTGGCATCCTGAGCACCCTGTGCTCTGCTACAATCATGTCAGACTGTGGGAGGCTGGCAGAGGAGAGCAAGGAGTCCTAATCCCCCTGGATCCCACACAAGCCAGCCCTGCAGACTCATCCCTGCCTTTCAGAACAGCACATCCTTGATGGATGTTATTGATGCCTCCACAGGGACTGTCTGGGCACCTTCTCCCTCACAATGATCTTGCCACATTATTACAGGATGCTGTGGGAGCATCTGGGAAATGATCCCAACTCCCTGCCTGGATGGACTCTGCCCACGTGCAGGGGAGGTTCATACCCAAAACACTCAGAGATGGAGGTGTTGGCACCATTTGCTGGCCCTGGCTTTGGGCAGCCAGGTGAATCCTCCAGCACGGAGCCTTCCAGGTGCTGCAGCCTCACAGCCATGCTGGAAAAGCTCAGTTATCCATTTCTGGAATCCAGAATTCAGGAGGATTTAAATGAATCAGTTCTGCTAAATCAGTACAAAGGAGCTATAAGACACCATTAAATCAATACAAACTTAGATGATATCAATTTAAATGCAATTCATTGGGAACAAATCAAAGCCAGTCTAAAATAATCCTTTGCTAAAGCACAGTGAGAGTGGCTTTCTTTAAACTCATTTAACTAAATCTACTTGAAAACTAATTTAAGGTATGGTTCTGACATGTGTAGGAAAAAACCTGCTGTGAACATCACAAACAGCTCCTGAAGGCTCACATCAGGGCTCTGAAGAGAGATGCTTCTGGAAATTAGATGTGTTCAGAAAAGCTTCACATTCTGTGGGGTTTTTTTCAGCCCTGATGCGAAAAGGACCACTCTAAGACTGTCCAGATCAAATCCACCAGTTTCCAACTGTTTCAACAAAGTTTGCAAAAATTTTGTTCAGTGATTTTTCCAAGACTCCACGGGCGTTTTGACTAAAATGAAATAATTTTTTTAAACAGTGAAGCAGCATTTTTCAGTTCAAGAGCAAAGCAAAGACATGAAGAAAGGAGCCTCTTGAGCAGAGTGAGACATGAGTCAGCAAGGCACTATTTCAAAAGTGAGGGAGCTTCCCACCTCCGTGCTCCCACCTGCCCTCAGGACACTCAGAACTGAGGAAAACTGTGGCAAAAACATCCAAAACCCAACCATTTAGGCAGCAAAGTCTGAAGCTGTAATGAACATAAATATGAAAAGTTTCTTGAACATGAGGCACTTTTTTGTCTCTCTTGTTTGAGTCGGCAAAGCACCTAATGGTGTGTGATAAAAGCAAAGCCAGGCAATTATTTTCCTCTGTTCTGCAATCTGTGAAAAAGGATGTGGGCAAACGTCATGTCTGCTTGCAAGTATCGTGCTGCAAGGTCTGGAAATCCACGTTCCCCCAGCCCAGACAGACGTGAATTGACAGGCACTGGCCATTCCCAGAGCACACGTCAGGTTGGCAGAGCCCTTTCCTCAGAGAAGTGCCCCAGTTTCCCTGCACACGCAAACCAGGCCTTGATCCTTGACAACACAACAAGCAAGCACATAAGGAACCTTGAAATGCTCATTTTTTTCTCTTTCTGGCTGCTGGACTGGAAGGCCAGTTAAGAGAAGTTGTAGAAAATATTTAAGGAATGAGGTTCTCATATTGGGGTCTTTGGTTTCATGACAAGTAAACTCAAAAATCCCAGTCTACCAGAAAATCAGCCTACAGTAATGTTGCTAAGTCTTACAAGAACAACATACTAAAAAAACCAGATTGACTGACATGAGAGTGCCAAGAGCTGCTCTGGATAATGTTTACTTGTTGAATTTGGTTTTAGTTTGGGATAAATTTTGACTTCATTCTTTATCAATCCAGAATTATAGTCCAGTTCCATAAGGCACACACAGAGAGACCGAAATCAAAAAGGAGTCCTCCATTGTCCAACAAGAATTAAAGAAAAAAAAGTCTTATTTCGGTTAAATTCTTTAATCTATTCTGGTTAGATTAGGAAGTCCAAAATATTAATTATAATGAGATACAATGCCAGTGTTTTTAAGTTAGTAAAACTAAATTTAAATGTTAAGATTTTCAGCTAAGAAATTTCCAATTAGTTTAACCTCCCAGTTTCCTCAGGATCTGTTTTCATAGTACCCAGGACAACCTTATCTCTCTAGCCATATTCAGAATATGTTATTTTACACTTACCTCATCCTAACCAGGTAATTATCTTGCACATCTTGTTTCTGAGAAATAATGAAATAAAAGATTTGCTTCCCACTAACCCACCCACTCAGAAGCAGTGTCTTCTTATGTTTTGCTTGATAGGGCACATGTGGTCCTTTCAAACAATCTGATTTGACATCTCAAAGAGATTAGAAGTCATATCAAAAAGCTATCTGTTGAGTGACAACATAAGTACTTATTTAATAAGTATATTAAATACATATGCATGGCGATATACTGTACATGCAAGGTTTTAAATATATACCCTAGTTAACTGCCATATGGATATGTTGTTGTGGAAAAAAATATTTATAAAATGTTTTTTCCAAATGTTTAATCTACAGCAGATGCGCCTTGCATTCATCTGTTTGGCTTGGCATTCACTACAGGGAGATCTTATTAATCATACAGACCTCCTGTAGTAGAGGAAACAGAGGCTATTATGGGATTCATCTGTTTATGACTAAACAGAAAAAAGGATCTTCATCAAATGAGAGATCCCTTTCTGAAATGTAGAAGGCTGTGAGGAAGCCACATGCTGCCTCTCATCTCCCTTCCTCCTCCTCCTCGTGTTGCAACAACAAAGCAGGGACAGGCTGCGTGGGTCTGGGGCAGGAGCTGCTCTGGGGATGGACCTGGACACCTCCACATCCCATTTGCTCCCTTTCCATGCTAAGATTGTAGAAGTTTTTTCTCCTGACCTGTTTTGTCTCCCCAGCTCCCATAGCCATCCCCCCCTCCCAGCACCGCTTCACAAGGCAAGCCAGTGCCAACGCTCACAACAGAAATCTTTCCATTTTCTGCAGCCCGTGATTTCATTACTCTTCAGTTGTTGTGACAAAGGGAGTAGCTGCAGGTGACCTTTTGAACTGGGCAGGGAAGAAGCAGAGAAACCAGCAAGGAAAAAGAATGAATCAGGTTCTACAGAGAGGAGAAGGTCGAGTACCCCGAGCACCTCGGCTGAATGGAAACCAAACGGGAGGAGCAGATCCCGGCCCTTCAAGGGCCTGCTTGGAAACAGGAACACTTGTTAAGCTCACCTTCTACCTGCCATATTTCATAATTGTGGGTCCTTACAACAGACACATTCACAACTTCTTTTCCTTTTAAACTTTACTGCTTTGCAGACATGTTATTAGAATTAAATATCTCAATTGTAACAAATCCCACAGCTGGTAAATTGTCCTTTGTCCCTGTTTTCCAGAGGCACACTGACAGATCACCATCTCAGCTTGTCTGCTCAGCCATTTGAAGACCAAGTTTTTCCAGCTCACAAGTGTGCGTACACCTGGAATATCATCATATCTCTCTAAATAAAATTTATTAAGGGGGAAAACACTTAGCTAATTGATTTCCAACAACAATCTCCAAGTCAGGAAATACTCTATAGAGTATGATGAGCATTACCCCATTCCTAAACAAAGTGCAACAGTTTTGCTCAGCACAGGATTTGTAAGAATTTGACTGCAATACAAGTATTTTGAAAATTATGTTCCTTTAATTTTTAGTACAAGATTTCTTGTCTTATTTTGATAATTGGCTGTGAGCGTCATGTTATGAATTTTGTTTCATCACTGGATAAAAATGTGGCCTTTAAGGATGATACATGCTCACATCATTTCTTCAGGAGGAAAGAGCTTCAAAAGGAAAAGTGGGTCCTCATGAGCTTTTTGGACATGAAGAGGGTTAGGCTTGATTTTGAAACTAAGCAAGCCCTTACCTGCTCTGGAGATTTAGAAATTAAGAGGTTGGACTTGCAAAGGCTTGGGAGTTCTGAGGGATCCAACACCTCAGGTGCATAGGTTAATGTCTGCAGGTGAGTGTGATGACAAACTGTATTTGGGGTCACAGCCAAATGACCAACTATTCCATTTTCCTCCCTCATTTTCTTTATCAGCAGGTTATTATCCCTTTAAAGATCAGTCCAATAGCATGAGTGTCCACAGTTCAGCCCAGCTGCACAGGCACCCTCTGTGCCCATTGTCACCACCGACCAACTCCCGTGTTTGGCCCCAGATATTCACTCAGTGACTTCCACATAACAAACTTTCTGACCCCAACATGAAATTTGGCCTAAACTGGAAATTTACCAGCCTACACCAGAGCATATCTCTAGGAAGGATAATCCAAAACCCCCTTTGATACAAAACTCAGAGTTTTTATCAGCAATCCTTGTACAGTAACAAAGCATGCCAAGTACCATGGCCAGAGCAGGTAATTTGCCCTGTACAGACACTGACAGGCCAAAGTCAATTTAGGATTGCAATGTGCACATCTCTTAGACTCATGTCAGAGCAATTCTTTCCCAGAATCCTTTTGGATGTGAGTGGAAACTCTAATGAAGCTCTTAGAAGATGAACTTATCAACAGAAACTGTCATGACATGCCAGCTGTCATTCCTAAGATGCTCAACCTGTTTAAGATGGAAATCAGAGTTTCCACAGTAGCTTTAGCTTTTCCAGATATTTACCCTAGGCTCAGTTTGAGCTGAAGTTGGATTATTTTGACAGGGAACATAAGAAGAAAGAGCCTCACTAACCAAAGCCTTGGGCACCCAGGCAGGTCACCCTCACGTAACCCCCCTCAATCTCAGACTCACACAACACCTACACTATCAGGCAGATAATAAATGTTTATATCTGTTTTATACAAAAGCATTCAAACAGACAGGATCTTTGAAATACTGTGGGTTCTTACAAGTGCCAGCATCAGAAACAGGAAAAAATCAAGGTTCTGATGCCACTTCCCACATCCACACTGTTCTTGTGGATGTTTTGCTCCATGTACATGAAATACCATGAAGGCACTGTCTGAACATGAGGCTTTTTTCTTGACAGTTCATCATTCTTTGTGGGGAAAAAAAACTTCTAAGGGAGGTTTAGAAGTCATTTTCTCAGTCACATTGGGGGCACTGGATGAGAACTTAATTGTTCTTTTCCTGGCCTTCTGTAGTCATTGGCTCTTCCTCAATTTCAGTGACCAAGAGTTCAACCCATCTCCTGGTTCCCAGCCCAGTGCCCTATAACTTAACACTCAGCTTGGAAAGGTTTAGGAAAGAACTTCTGTCAATTTGGATCCAAGTTCACAGGCAAAATAGTGTTTGAGAAGTGGGATCTTATCCCAAAGCACGGCTGGTTTTAAACCTGACTGTCCTTCAGTATCCTGTAATACACAGCCCTGTATTATCAAATGTGGAAGTCAGGAGTGATTGAAGTCTTGAAAAACATTAACATTAAAGAAATTAATTTAAAACCTATCCTTAATGCTGACAGCACCAGCAACCAGAACATCCTGAGTGCTTCTACAGACACAAAAAAATGCAGAGGCAAAGCATTCCCAGGCTTTGGTGTCTGATTCCAGATGAGGATTTGTACCATCCATGAGGTTAAACTGAAAGCACCCAAGGAAGGATCCACAAAAGCAGCCACATGAAGGGAATGGGCTTTGTACCCCAAAGTCTTCACTCCTCCTGAAAGGATTTTCTGGTTATTGCTGTCTGCATGCTAGGCCAAAACCAGCACAAGTTGTCATCTGCATTTCTGAATTATTATGATTTGTTTTAAAATACATCATATATGGGGCAAACACCCCATAAATGCAGCTCAGTGCTTTAAACTGAGCTCTGTGAATTTGCACCAATTTATGTTATCAGAGCAGCTGTCCCACTGAATCCAGATTTCCCTGCTCGATTTTCCTGCTTTAAACCCTAATCTGCCTCTCTCCCAATATTAACTAGATCAAATCAGCTTAATTTGCTGGTAATGTTAATTCAAGTTCATGTAGCATCTTCTTTCAAAAGTAAGTACAATATTTTACAGTGTCTGAAAAATGGCTCTGCTTAACAAACTGAGGGAAGAAAAATTCTTTAAAAATAATCAAGGGACAACACTTGAATCCAGATTGCAGCATTACCCAAAGAACATCTGCACACAAATCCTCCTTCAAGGCAAGTGCTTGCACGACAAGCAATTCACCAACAAAAGAATTCCAATAGTATTTGAAATCCCTTTCTGGCTTCTGCAGTGGAAATGTGCATTCTCCTCCAGACACGAGAGCCCAGAGAGTTCCACTGGGCAAGCTCTGATCCCATTCCACGTGCTCTGTCTCTCTGTGGAGCATCTCTGCCTCTACCTGCCAGCCCCGTTACCTGCCTGAACACACAAATGCTCTTCCAGTGCATGAAGGAGCCTGGATACCCTTGGAAGTGTGGCATCCTTTCAGGTTCATTTCCTGAGACATGTAAATAGCTTTTTTCAGACACTTGATATATATGTTTCACTAAAGATGGTTAAAACCAACATCTACATTTAGACCACTTGTGTCTTTTCTAATTTGTTCACACTCATGTATTGTAACCCTATATATCATATAGAGCATTTAATGCCACATTTTGAACTGCAGGAAGCAAATCAGCTTCAGCTCTGTTTTTCATGGTTCAGACATGTCTGAAATATAATGAGAGCAGGGATTTGTCTGCCCTGATTTAATTACTACAATCCAGATAACTCTGTCAATCAATTTTTCTCCTTGTGACTCCTGGCAGGGTGAAAAATGCCTTCATTATGAGGACTGATCATTAGTGGATGTGAAGTTGAGGAGATGATGAAGATGAGTTGTTGGCTCTGGCAGAGAATTGACCCGTCAGTGTCATTAAGTGAACTCTGGCAAGCCCAGCAATTCCCAAGGGGCAAATCATTGAATTCCTCAGGAGCAAAGGTCTGTGTCTGTCTGCACCAAAGCACTCTGAAAAGTACACACATGCAGTTTGCAGCAATCTGATGGATAACCAAACAATTACACAGGCAATAACTGATTCGTCCTTCCCTTTCCAGCACAGAAGCAACTTTTACGGTACCATATTTTAGTTTCCATTTTATGTGACAGTTTAAATAACACCCAGTTACATCCACTGCCCTTTCAACTCCACATAACAAAAGTTCAGCTCAGAGCTGCATCAACCTCCCAAAGCCCAAATGCTCTATTTCCTACATAAGTCACAAATCTAAATCCATTTCCTTGTAAGTACTGAAGGACAAGACTGAGCCACTCCAACAGCTTTATTAGGGTGGATTTTTAATCAGTGTTTTTCATCCAGCAGTAAAGACAGTACTAGAAACACCTCACATCTACAACAGCCCTGAGTTATAAGTAATTCAATGACAAATGAGCATTATCTGCTCAATGTTTTTTTCTAAATTATGCTTTAATTGCAAAAGCTAATTTCACATAATTGTCTAATTAATCATAAAAAAATAAAATAAGATAGATGCAATGATCACAGTGCCAAAAAATTGCTAACAGAGCTACCCACACAGAGAAAATTCTGCTGGAATCAATGGCATACCCAAGAGACCTACAGACAGCTCTGGTGACCAAACCAGGAAGCAGTGTGGGTGTGAAGGTTACAGGCACAGTGCTGCTTTCTGAATGAGAGGTGAAGCACATCCTGGGGGATCCAGGCCTGGATGTGTTCAGACCTTCTTGGTCCAGCTCTGCAGCTGCAGGGTTGTGCAAATCTTCCAGTCACCAGCTCCCCTGGCTGTGCTAAACAAACTGATGCCCTCTGAAGTTATCCCAACCAAACACCCCTGGACTATATTTCCTCTGGTGGACTACAAATATTAACAGAGCTGATTTAATTGCAAGGACTTGGATTTCCAGCACAGGCTCCAAATTCGGGTTTGAAGGGAATTTAAACGTGTAGGTGTGCAAGTAGGGCAAGGTGAAACATGCAAACAACCTTTGGGTACAGAAGGGAACACAGCTTTGGGTATTTTTGTTATTGAATCAGGTCTGAAATCTGAGCAAGAAGAGGTGGTGTTACTTTGATGGGAAAGGTGCTGGCTGAGCTAATTGATTCAGCAGTGAGACTGGAGCAGATTTTTAGTGCTGTGAGTCAGAAGAGCTCAGCATTAACTTCACTAAATAGTTGGAACTTTTCCTCCAGCTTACAAAATCTCTGAAGTATTTTTCCATCCTGATGCCTCAGATGTGTTTAACCACTGAGAAGGCTCTCAGGCTCTGCTGTGACACTGACATCGCTCAGGGTCTCGTTCTTTCCCAGCCCACAGCTCTGAGAACAGAGCATTAACTCCTGGACAGGCATTGTTTAGAAGAAATTCTCTTTTCACTGCAGAGGGTCACAGCTGGAACCATAGGGGCTCTCTTCTAACTCACACCAAGGCTGTCCAGGACATGCTGGCCAGACTAATTATTGATATTATTATTCAGTAATGACTAATTATTCAGTGCTTACTGAAGTAGTGAGGGGTCTTGTATCAATGAGGCATCCAGAGCATCAGTAAATCACAATACAAGAAAAAAGTGTTTTCCCAAATATTGTCAGAGCATAATAAAAATGAAGGAAGAGAGAGAAAAAGCATGGCCATGGAAAAGTGACAGTTAAATCTTCATTTTGTCGTTTTGTGTAAATCTTCAGTGTGACAGGAACTGGATTTCCACAGCAGCACTGAACAAACAGTGCTCAGAGCTTTTCTATCAGGGAATTCTTCACTCCTGACCACTCCTGCCATATAAGAGAGCAGGGTGGAAAATTACTTTAAAAAGTCAAATTCCATTTTTCTTTCAGCCTCCCTTAACTAATGTGGGTTCTTAACCAATTTTCTTCACATTTTACAAAGCAAGTGGCGTTTTGGCTGAAGGTAGATATAAAAGGCTTGGTCCCAAAATATTTTTTTTCAAGAAATTTAAAAAAGCATGGAAATGTTCCTTCCCTAACTGAGCCTGAAATTTGGCCTCATCACCTATGTCACTTCCAGCTATTCACTCTGCACCTTTCTGTAGGTAAAATACTAGAGAAAAAAGAACCTGACAATGAAATGAAAAACAGTCCAAAAATTAAATTTCAAAGGGAACTAATGCTGAAACCTGAGCATGGAGCTGTGACTCCTAGGCCCAGGCTCCATAAGTAGTACCTTGGAAATCACCAAGGCATTTAGGATCAGCACCCCAAGGGACTTTCACAACACAAAATTTGTGAGATGGTTGACAAAATCAGGAACGCAGGAGTGGGAAGTAACAACATGGCAGAGGTGTGATACTTTGTAGAATGTGTGAAAGAAAGAAAAACTGGCCAAACTGATCATTCCTGGGATTCAGTCAAGACAAGGGGTGCCTTCCCTATTTCTGTCTGCTTAAATTGCTTGGATATCCAAATGTGTGGCTGCAATTTGAGATGGCATGCCTGAAAGCTGTTCCCTAAACCATTCATGAACTGGAAGGATCAGAACTGAGAGATCCTTAAAGCAAGCCAGTAATCTTCGGTAATCATGAAAACAACATATAATTCAATATATTTACATTAAACAAGTGAACCAAGATGGAGCCATTGAGGCCAGAGCACATGGTGACCCTTCAGGAAGCAGCTGTGATGGTGGCTCAGATTTACCCACGGTGTCATTCCACCCATTTCAGTGAAGTTACAGAGGTGCTGAACACAGCCCATTTCTGAAGGCACAAAGCCAGTAAGTAGTCTGCAGTGGGATCCTGATAAATGCTGCCATCTGCAAAATGTTATATCAAATGCAGGGCAGAAACAGATGGAAAAGCTTTTCAATCCAGAGTACCAACTTAAAATAAACATCCTTAAATGTATCTGTTCCTTCAATGGGTATTGAAGAACAGGCAAAAATAAATGAATGAAATGAAGGAGGCTTATAAATTCTTTTTTTCACAGTGACCAAAGTAAAACCTCTTGAGCTCGCATAAATCTTCCTCATGCAGGGATCAAAAGCTTCTTGTTTTCAGGACCAAATGAGCATGTAAATCATAGTGGTTCCTGAAGATAAAAACCACATGTGTGCCCATTCTGGTTGGTTCTGATGAGAGCCCCCATTTCCCACCTAGTCAGCTTCGGCTCCCTCCAAATTCCCAAGCTGCCACCCTCTTTACAGTGGCTGCAAAATTTCCCTCCTGAGCCATCACCAAGATCATCACCTGGGTTGAGGTTGGCCTCTTTCTTTCCATCAGGACACCCTAAATATGCTGCTTCTACAAGCCAGGAATGATATGACAGCAGTTTCTGTTGGTCACTGCAGGTATCAGCTCCTAAGCTTGGGAAACAGCAGAAGATCCAAGGCTTGGTCCAGCAGGCTCTTTGAACAAGAGCAGAACAATATGCTGCCAAATGAGAAATGGCTCTGCTTTTTCCTTTGTCAAATACTAAGGGAAGGCTTTGTGTACATAGATTGGAGTCAGCTTTGAGCCCAGGAGAGCAAGCAAGCAAATATCAACTATCCCTGGTTTCCAAAACAAACTTTGAGTTTGGTTGCCCATCATTACAAGACACCTTTTTGCTATAAAGTCAGAATCATTTTGTTTAAGAGCTCCACATCTCAGAATGCAAAATAAATGGCTACAGTCACAATGCTGAAAGGATTGACTTGAAAAATTGCAAATTGAATGAGGAGAATTACTTTGGCTAGACACACACGTCATTTAGAATTATTGGCACAGGGGTTTCAACAGCGCTGGATGCCTGAATGAGAGAATTTCAAGCTTAGAGGAGACAGATTTAAAAGGCTTTAAGATAGACTAAATACACTGCAGATTGCTTTATCTGGCAAATCAGTGTGCCATGGAAACATGCAACACACAATGAAACATATGTAACCAAGCCTAATTTTATGGAAACATTTAGGAAGGTAGTTTGGACATGCTTTCAAAGAGGTGGAACTGAGCTGAAGAGCAGATGTGGTTTTTTACCTAGCAAATTCTATTCTCAGGATTTAGGAGATAATGAACTGATGGTTGGCATTTGAGTCAGCAAGTCTTAAACTTTCTCAAAAGAAAATAGAATGTTTTTGTCCTCAGCTCTCTTCAGCAACTTATTCCCTGTGCCATTTGCAAAAAGAAATCTCAGGAAAAATCTTCATTCAGTATAAAATTGGTGTCTCTCCAGAGCAGTGATCTGTGCTGATTTGAACCAGCTGAGGGTCTGGTTCCTGCTTTTCTGAAATAACCTTGAGGCTTTTGTTGTTACAGCTGTATTTTGGAGCTTTGTTTGGAGCTGGTGTTGTTCAGGCAGGGCAGTGGGAGAGCACAGAGAAACTGGGGTGTAATGGAACTGCACTGAAATAAACTGGAAACTATTTCCAAATTACGACCCAAAGGCATCCAGACCAATCCATGAATCAACAGACTCACACCTGAGAAGCAGGAAAGAAAGCAGAGAGCCTCAGTGAGTATCTCCAGTGATTTACACTTTCATGTTGTCTCTCCTTATGAGCACTACTTTTCCTTCTCTGCAAATCCTGGCATAAATAGGAGTGACTTCACAGAAACCAGTGGCAACATCTGCAGTTCCATGAAATGTGAATCCAGGAGGCCGGGACAGAGAAGCAAAAGGAAGTGGGAGAGCTAAGGACAACAAGCAGCTTTGGGTAAGGGGCATTCTTGGAAGCTTCTCCTTCAGCTTCCCTACAGACTCACATCCCAGCAAGTCCCTCCCTGCAGAACATCACATCTCTTGAACTCACAACAGCACCAGTAACAGGCTGCAGCCTTCTGAACCCTCTCAGCTCCTCTTCCTAAAATACCCAAAACCATCTCCTTTTTTGTTTGTGGCATTCCTCCCCAACATCTAGAAAACATCTCCCACTCCCTGTGTGTCACTGTTAGACACACACAGACACACTTTCTTGTGAGAAGGCTAAAAACTATTTATTAAAACATCTCTAAATTTATAGTATTTCTACACAGACTAGGGATTAGAAGAGAAGGCTGACGTCTCTCCCATCCTGTTGGTCAAGACAACTGTCCATCAGTTGTTTTTTTCACACCAAGAGAAAGTACGGAAACAACCTCATCTTAACAAAAACATATTTCTAATTAAAACACCCGTGTGTGAGAAAGAGTTATGAATTACGAAAAACATTAAGTTAGAAAGTGCATCAGAAAAACTGGAAAATCAGGGCGACACCTGTGTTTCTCTGCAGGGCTAAACTTTTGATACACTGTCACACATCAGAGAGATTATTCCCTGCTAGGAGTACTAATGGAAAAAACTGTCCTCTTGGAGGAAATTAATGTAGGCCAAATTTTGCTTTCTATTACACCACCATTACTCAAGCTTTTCCATCCTGAAACTGTTTCCTTCACCCTGGCATTTAATACGCTGCTTCCTTTTAAAAAATGTCAGCAGAAGGTGAGAATGGCCCCTTGGACAAGGGCTCACGAAAATCCACGGCCGCCAAGCATCTGCTCAGACTGAGAACTGTTGTGTATCTGCATTGCAAATGCAGAAGAACACATTTATTCTGCTGTAACTAAAAAACGGAAGCTGGTTCTGCAGATTCCTCCCACTCCTCCTGGTGCTTGTTTCCATCCATAACATTTTTTCCAGTAAGCACCTGCCTGACTCCTATTTAATACATCCACAGCTGCAGTTTCCATAGCTGCCTTTTAACAGCACAGTCCAAAATGAATCATTCTCTCTGTGAGGAAATTTCTCCAAAATGCTTTTTCTTTCTCATCTCTTCCTTAATCATCTCTGGATTCCCATTATTTCTAGAAGCTATATGATTAAATTCCCATTAGAAGATGACACCACCCACTCAGAGTCAAATCAATTGTCATGGCACTAAGTTGTCTGGTCCCTGTTTTAGTAGTTTAGTAGCCAGGCTCTTACAACTCTCCCATTGCCAACTCTCACGAGCCATCACTGACAATTCTGCTGCAGCTTCTTTATGGATAAAATACATTCTGTCAAAAAATGCTTTGGATGAAGCCGTGGTTTAACCTCAGCCAGCAAAAGCTCCTCACACAAGCACGAGCTGTGTTTTGTCAAGCTCCTTTGACTAGTGTAGAATATTAATCCTGACAAGTACTTTAAAACATTCTGCCAACAAACCTCGTTCTTTTCAAGAGGAAAAAGCAGTGCATGGCAAGATTTCTTGTGTTGAAATTTATTTTTGCCATGTGAGATCATCAGCTCATCCTCAGCATTTGGTATTTCTTCCCTATGGTTTTGAGAAAGCCAGCAACAAACATCGATCAGATACTCAGGTGGAGGAATTCCTCCCTGTTCCATTCAATCTCATGTTGCACTTTTCCATTCTCAGATGGTCAGGAAACTTCTACATCATTTAAACACACACAAATCTACAGGGCTGGATGGGATCCACCCAAGGGAAGTGTGGGAGCTGCCAGGAATGCTCACAGAGCCACTCACAATCATTTATCAGCAGTCCTGGCTAACTGAGGAGGTCCCAGTTGACTAAACTGGTCAAGTGACCTTCACTGGAGGTGTTTACAAGTTCTGTAGATATGGCACAAAATGTGTAGATGTGGTAGAAAAATGGTGTAGTGGTGAACCTGGCAGTTATGGCTGGACTCAGTGATGTGAAAGGTCTTTTCCAACTGAACCAAATCCATTCTATTCTGTAAGGAACCAACACAAGATCTCAGGTGCAGGAAAACTCTCAGGACATGGTTTCAACTGATTCTCCACATTATTGAACAGTCTGTGTTACTCCATGCAAAAGGAGAGATTTGAAGAAAAAACCAGTCAAAAATGAATCAGAGAGTTTAGCATGGAGCTCCCAATCAGCTGTAGCCATTTCTCAACATGCCACACATTTCCTCAGGAATGTCTGAAATTTCAGTGATGTGAGGTGTTCACTAGGGACACATTTGCCCAGGAAAGAAATCAGTACCACATTAATGGCAACATCCTCTTATTTATATCAGTGCCCAGCACTGGAAATGAGGGAAAAGGAGCATACACAGGCAAAGAATTTGTCCAGTAATTAAAAATCCAGTCAGTAACTACGGCAAACTCATCACCATGGTAATAAATAATTCATATAGATTTGTATCCAGGTGTCAATGTGGGATATTTTTTTCCAGTCTTAAAAAGCTCCTAAGGAGATTTATCAAGGACAGAGACTCCTCTTAGTAGTTGTGTTTCCTGCACTGCACCCTTCTGGAGTGATTGAACCAGAGGAGATGAACAGAGAGCCTCCCATGAGCATTGATTCCTTTGCTGGAGGGAATTATTTCCTATTGCTGGAGGGCCTGATGCCAATGGCAGGGATGGAAAGGTCATGGCTCATCACAGCACTTCCAGTAACACAGTTCTTCAGTGGGGAAAAAAGGCATGTTGAATCAAATGAGGCTTTCTTATAAAAAAAAATCTGATTTCCTCCAAAACAATAAGACTTCATTAAAAGATATGGTAGAAAAACCACAAATGCTTCAGTTTCAAGGCTGAAAAATACTAATATAAGCAATGGAAAAAGTGTCACAGTATTAATCTGAGTTTTAAGTGCTATATAAATACTATAGTCACTTCCAGCTTCATCCTTAAACCTGGAGGTGAAAGGTCACCACGCAGGGCATCACAGTTTTAAAAAAATATTAGCCCAGAAGTCAAAAATCAGAGGTCCTGATACAACTACCTGCAACTCAAATCACATAAACACAAAAAAGAATGGCCAGGGGCAGGAAATCAGGAAGGTGATACTTGAAATCTCAGAACCAATTGATGTAGATTCTAAAGTGCTCTTCCATATTGAAACAGCTGAACTCAGTAACGCAAACAAAACCATTCTAGTAAAAATATTTCACATACTTAAAAGGATTGCCACGTGAATTTACAGATCTTCACTTTCCAAATCATTTTCTTAGGTATTTTCTTCCCCCAGCTGAAATAACAATGAGCTACTCTCACTAGTCCTTTCCTGTAGCCTTCCCACAATCAAAGCAAATCAGCAGAAGAAATAAAGTGGAAAGAACAAGGCCACGGTCATTGGGGTTCTTGGAGGCTTCCTCTTGCTGAGACCAAGACCTCACCTGGCTGTGCTTTATTCCCTCTAGAGGAATAGCAGAAATGAGAGGGAAGGGGTGGAGGAGAGCAGTGCAAGATTGTGAACTCCTGTTAAATGGCACAATCTGTTCTGCACTGGGAGAGTGCCCAGACCTTGACACAACAGGAGCCACCAGGACAGGCTGCCTCCCATTGTGCTCTGCCTTTTCAAAGCAAACACTGCTCATAACATGCATGTTTTAAAAAGGGTGTGCTCCCTTCACAGAAATGTTTTGGCACATGGATTTGGGCCAGAATCAACACAGATGAGTCTCCTGAGTTTTCTGCCTTAAGAATTGTCAGACACATGGCAAATGCTGTCAATCTGCTCGTGAACATCACTCCCTGCTCTCCCCTTTGGTGCCATGGTTGTACCAGCACAGAAATACAGAACACAGAGTGTCTCAGGTAGGAAGGGACCCGTAAAGATCACTGTGTGCAACTCCCTGCTCTTCACAGAACCACCTACAACTAAACCAGAGAGCAACCACCTGCTCAGTGAAGAGCCTTTTCCTAACGTCCAACCTGAACTTTCCTGATGTAGTTTCAATTTATTTTCATATGCCCATGATTTAGATTTCAGCAGTGAGCCCTGCTCTAGATTTGCCCAGAGTTTGAGGGGAAGGATTGTGCTTCATCACTGAATAATAGTTCATCATCAAAGAGAGCAGAAAATGAGCAAAGAGCAAGAAATGAAAGTCTATTGGGAACAGAGTGGAGCTATAGGAACCTTTTTGGAAAACAGCATTTTCCCCTTTGGTTTCTTTGGGCCTGGTATAAGATCAGCACTCCCAGAGCAGCAGATCCATCTCAGTGGCTAAGGAGAGATTTCCCCACATCACAGGGGGCACACAAACATACACACACAGCAGCAGCTGTGTTGGAGAAATCAGAAATGCGAGAAGCAAATCAGGATAACAAAGAACAGCTCCCCAGAAGATTGGTCCTGGCCTGGTGACCATGTACAAGCACTTCTCATTAACAACTCATTTTCTAGGTGGACCAATCCAGGGTAAAGCTGCTGACAGCTCAGGTTTTTGTTCCTTTTGGGACGAAAAGGTGCTCGCAACTTCACCAAATGAAGCCAGTGGATCCTGCAAACAGCAAGATCTATTGTGAAGTGTAGCCTGTACAAATTTCTCCCTTAGGATAATGTCAGGTGCCAGCACAGCTCCATGACAGTAATTCTGGAGATAGTGGCTCCTGCAGCCATGATGAATAAACAGTGGCAGCCCAAGAGCTTGTGGTATTGATTTTTGTGATAAATCTGCCTTTGTGCTCTGTGCTTCACCCTGACAAAGATGTCTGCCAGTTTTTGCCAAGTCTGGATAGTGATTTTTCTGGAAGCAGCCACCTCAGATGAACATCACTGCCAAACCACACTTAGCCAGAGGCACTGTCAGATTCTCAGCAGCTTTCTCTTAATAGGGAGCATGTCAAAAGGAAACTGGCCAAAGAGGTGATCTCCACAACCATGGACAAACGCTCCCAGGAAGAGAAGTTCCCTGGCTTCCTCTACAAGTACATTGCTGAAGTAGCACCATGATCTTATTTCTATTCACAATAAGCCCCTGCAGGCCTTTCTCCCAGCTGAGGGATCACCTTATCCTGCTTTGCTTCCACCCTTAGTGATGGCTGTCATGCCCAAGGAAACCAAAGGGGAGGATGCTGCTTTCAAACAGCCTTCCCAGAGCTGCAGTGTTTGCCCAGAAATGTGTCTTGGAGCTCCTGGGACAGAACACAAGCCTCTGCATTTAAACACATCTTGGTGATTCAAAGCATCCCACACCTGCACAATGAAAATGAACTTTGCTTGTTATATCAACTTCTGTGGGCTTGTGGCTGTCTATTCCTATTTCCTGCTCTTGGGTTCCACGGATGAACATTAGGTACTGTGGAGGGCAGAAGGAAAAGCAAATGCAAATAAAGGAAGAGCTTTGTATACATCCCCAAAAGAGCAGACAGAAAAGGTCAGATAACACATATTAAAAACAAATAGCTGGAAAAATAAACAGGATGCCTTGAAAATTAACCAGATGAGTCAAAAGGGACAGGAGGAATCTAAAAAGAAAAATAAAAAAGGTAATGAAAGGGAATGTAGGAGAACACAGCTAAGCAAGATTGTTCCAACAGGAAATGCAGCTCCAGCAGAAAGCAGTAACACACCTCTACAGAGGAAAGAACAGTTGCACAGAAATAATATAAAGGGAGAAAAAGCCCTAAATTCACTCAGAGGTCCAAGATCCCTTAGAGGAGCAGTGGAGAAACATTCTATAAAGTAAAGATGCTGTTTTCACAAATTCTGATCCAGGGCTGGGGGACTTGGGGATTTGTGTTTCTCACCATTTCTGTTTGTCTCCTCCATGTCCCAAGCCATCTGCATTGCCATATTTGTTTGACAAGGTGTGTATATACAGCAACCTCTCTGGGTCACTGAATACAAGGCAGAGCTGGTTTCCCATAAAACCTTTTACAAGAACTGGAAGATTTTGAAGAAATACGACAGCTTGAACAAAAATGTTGCCTTTTGTCAGATATGGAGATAACTTGAAGAAGCTGCAATCCCAAAGCTGAAATAACACTCCATGAGACTAAATCCCCCATTGTCCTTCCCTGGTAAAACACACAGCCTGCTCTCTGCTCTGGGGCCTGAGCATCGACCTGTCTCAGAATTTTAAAAGGCCTTGTTGTCATTTCCTATCAGAAAATAAATACACTTCAAGACCTCAGAATCTTTTGCTAAACAGAATGGTTGTTTTCCCAGTCCAAGAGCAATACTCTCCTCTCTGCTAAACTCTGTCCTGCTTTGGAACCCCACGGCTTGTTCTCTGCATGTTGATTTTAAACCAGCTTTCATGGGCAGCTGCAGTAAATAAAGGCCTCAGCTGGTTTCCCATTGCCCAGGGGGTGGGAGGGACAGGTCAGGTCCCACGCTGCAGAATCCTGCTCCAGCAGAGTCAGGCACTCCGAGCTGCCTGTGAGCCCCTCAGATCCCAGCTGAGCTGCACGCTGCCAGGCCCTGAAAGCTGCCATCTGCCTGAGCTGGATCCCTTCCCTAAATTCATGACACCCCTTGGCCAGGGCAGCTGATGAGAGTGTGATGAGGTGAAGAGGCACTGGGACAGGAGCAAGACACCTCCAATGCTGATGAGAGTCAAAACTGAGTGGTAGGTACTGCAGTAAAGTCAAAGGGAGAGGAGGGAGTCTCTATTATCAACAGAAAGCTGGAGATGAATAAGTTAAACCTGTCAGAGATTAACCATGCTGGCTATCACTCTGAAGTGTATTTTAATGTTAAAATCTGTATTGTTTGCATGTCTTTAACATAAAACTGTAGTTCAGCTATAGGGAGTTTATGACAGAATTGTTACTTTCTAATTGTTTTATTTAGTTTATTTGCAGGCTGCCAAGCAGCAAAATCTTTCAAGAAAAAAAAAAGTCTCCATGCCTTTAAAAATGTATTTTATAAATGAATAAAAGGCCAAAATGTAATATACCTAAGTAAAAGTAGAAGGACAAAAAGTAATTTTGCTCTAGGTTGCACAAAGACTCACACAGAGTTTGGAACATCCCAGACATGAAGTTACTGAGCTCATCCTTTTCTGCAAAAACCTGTTTTGGGGGGCAATACCAACAGGAAGGTGCAGTTGTGAGAATTCCTGAGCTAACAATCTAACAAGACTCTGAGCTGAAGAGTTTAAGTATTTAATATGAAGAAATATCTGTGATCAAGCTGAGGTAATAATTTTTAAGTGATCTAAACTAGATATTGCCCATATCTGATACTTGGTGAAGTGACACACGACAGAAACAGAAACACATCAGCCCCAAAAATCTAATCAAAATTATATATTGCTTTTGGTGAGAAGTGGATTTAAGGGCTCACAATGACCAGGAAAATGGAACAGAAATTGTTGCTCTTGTCCTTTCCTATGAACTTACATGGAGCAAATTGTAAAGAACAGCCATAAGCACACCAGGAACCAATGGTCTAAATTATGCTCTGAAACAATCCTGGAAAATGCCCCAGCCCAGACCAGTCAGCCTAAAAGGAGAAAATCTCTAGTGATTGCAAGCAGTTGTCAAACAAGTTATTTGAATTAGCTGAGATACCATTTATGAAGTGTCTGTCTTCAAGCTATAAAAGCATCACCATTTCAAAATTCAGACAAGAATTGGAGATGTGAGCTCTCCAACTTTCTTTCCAATCTGCTTTGCTTGTGGTCTTGGGGACTAACCCACATAAATATGAATATAATTAGATATTTAGAAATAGCAAAGAGTTCATTTGTTACAGGAATCTACAAAGAACAAGAAAGGGTTTTATAATCCAGTTTTGGATTTTAAATTGGATTCTTCATTGTCTGAAGTCTGTTAGTCATTATTCCCTGGGTGCAGTGCTTGAATTGACGTCTGCAAGGGTTTGTGTATGTATATGCCTCTAAGAAAACATTCTGAATTGTGAGATTCCCCAGGGAGTGCTGACACAAATAAAGGACACAACATATTTTATCTATTAGAAACACTTCAGGCTTTTAAGTAGTGCCAAAACCCACAATTAAATCAATATTAGACCCATAAGAAGAGATGATTCAGAAAAAGTTCTTCCCAGTAATGCACAGGTGGGTATTTGCATTGTGGGAACAAGCCAAATGGAAATGATTTTAACTCTGAACATGCAGAATGTTTCCTGGGACTGAAAATGATCCAAAGCTATCTTATTTCAAAATTACAGCCCAGTTCCAGAAATTCTTAGGTGAAAGTAACTCTTTCCCAAAATAAAGATTTGTAATAGAGAAAAATGCAGTGAAATTATGTTCTGATCATGCACGTTCTTGGTGTTATTCAGAAGACAGATGTACAAGCATCTTAGCTCCAGAGAAATCAGAAGTCTACAAAAAGTACCTTGAGAAATTCACCTTTTTTTAACAGAAGAGATTCTTTTCTAAACACCTTTTTCCCTTTTTGTCTAATTTCCACATTTCAGCTTTTCACTTTGACTTGAGTTTTGATCACTTGCAATAATTTTCTTCTTCATTCTGGCCACGAAGGTGTCCAGAAAACTTGGTTTAGTATTGTAGGAAAAGCACCTGAGTGCTGTCTGTGCCCATGGTAAGACACCTCTGAGACAGAATTTGGCACTCTATGGAAAAACGATGCAATCTCAGTGATTTCTGAGAAAGGGAAAATGAAGAAATGATCCATCATTATTATCTGAAATAGAGCACCTATTGCATTAGTCAACACTGCCCCAACTCCCTCCACAGCTTGAGCTGCTGCAAATGTTGGTCTGCAGCTCTCTGCAGCCAGGCTTGTCAAAAGTGCCAAAAGCCAACAGTGCTCATTCTTTTGTTCAAAGAACAACTGATGTCACCAATAATCTCATATCTCTGCATCAGCTCCTGAAAGCAGGTGCATTTATTTTTTCCTGCACTTGCAATGGTACATGCAAGCGTTCAGGGCCTGGAAAAAAGCGTTTTGCAAATTTTACAGATTTAAACAAACCTGCTCCTCCCAAAGAACCGAAGGAAATAGCTTGTGCACAAAGATATTACAGAAGGAGCTGCTGAACAAATTCCTGTCTCTAACCAGGACAAGGCACAGCTCAGTCTTGGCTTTGTTCTGAGAACAATTTGCATCATTCCTTGCTCTAAAATCGCGTGTCCCTCGGTACAGACGTCTGCACACGTTCCCTTATCTGTAACTTGTTCTTCCAGTCATCTGACACAGAAATTTCCAACATGCTGGAAGACTTCTGCAACGCCAACGAGCCTCGCTGCTGATCCACACTTTCCAATTTTCCTAGCTGCAATTTTGGCTGATCCATTTTTCTCCCACTCATGGCCAAAATACCCAGTGGTTTCCTTGTTTTGCTGTGGAAGTTTCGAGGTGCTGCTGTAAGAGCAGAGCCAGCAGAGACCAGAGCAGGCAAGGGAGAGCAGCTGACGTGAGGACAAATCTCACTGTGGACCTTGATCCTTCCCCTTGCACGGAACAGAAGAGACACACAAAAATTAAACAAGACTTGTTTTGACCTCCACAATGGTATTTAATGTGCCTGCTCACTGAAACTGTTTGTGTTTGTTCCTCAAACTGTTTTTAATCAGTATTTAATTTGGAAATGTTTGCACAGAAGACATCTGGAAGAACGAGAAGGGCCAGTGCAGGGGTCTGTGCTTGTCACGGCACTTGTCTATGGGTTGGTTATCAAATAAAGTTGTGAAATGGTAGTTTATGTTCCATTAAAAAGAGGTGGGGATATAATTAAAAGCAAAGCAACAGAAGAACAAACGGTGGAGACAGATGTTTTCCAGATTTCCTTGACAAATTGATGAAATATTCAAAGCCCTATAGTCTCCTTCACATCACTGGTTATTTGCAAATATTTCACAAAGGCCAAGTTTCCCAGCATTCTGAGAAAACCGGGGTCTGTAAATATGAAAGCACAATTAGAGAAGGTGAAATATCTACAGGCAGCCCCAAGGAGACTCAGAGAAGGCAAAAACACCTACCAGAAACCCCATCTTTACTACATTTACTTTTCATCTGGTCCCAGCATTCCTTGTGCACCAAACTCCAAAATTAAATGGATATTATGGGCACACAAATATTTTACCAACTTAAAAATAAATATGAAAGCAATCCTTTCATTTCTGTATCCTTCAAATGTAAAACAGCTTCTTGTTTCTGTGCATCTGAATTATTAATAAGATCAGGGGTTAGACTCCATGGGTTTCATTAATTAAATCAACTTTAAATACACATATACAAATAATAACATTTTTGTCATCAGTTTGGCATCCTCAAAGGAAAGACAAACAAGATTGCCTTGGAAAATTTACCTTGCTTTAATTTAAAGTATTTCTTTGTACGGCAAATGGAGATTACAGTGGAAGGGAGTTTTAGAGGCTGCAGGTAAAAGCCCAAATTGCCAGATTTAGCTGAACAAGTTTATTTTCACATTCCTCTCCCTGTTCTGTACTTTCAGCTGGGTATGCTGGAAAATCTGGTGCTCAGATTCCACTGGCATCCAGATCCCACTTTAACTCAGTTGTGATCTTCACCATTACCTCCTGTCTTGCTGCAAATGTTTCTGAATGGTAATAAAAATGCAGAGAGATTGAAGGACTAAAGAACTGCAAAGGATATATGCACAGAAGAGAGAAAAGTTCAGAGGGAAAGAGATGCAACCACATTCTAAAATACCTCAGAATAAAGAATTCTATGTAAAGGAACTTTGCCATCAGTCTCTGTAACACTTTCCCATTGATTCCAATGGAGATGCAAAAGTGTGCCATGAAAACAGAGTTTTGGGAATCATTCCCAGCCTTGGAACACAATACACAACACAAAGCAGTTTCAAATTAAGGCAGCAAATTAGGAGGATGTTTTTAATAGAAAAGAGAGAGAGAAAGACAGCAAAATTCCCCAAGGGAATGTCCCCAAGACATCATCATGCACAAACAGAGACGGGACACACATAGAAATGATGTCAATAATCCACCAACACAGGGTTCCAGACCAACCTGGCCCAGATCTACCAGCTGCCTTTCTCTCTTGGGTACTAAATTCTAAAATATAGGTACATACATGAATCATAGCAAACAACCCATCCAAAATAGTTCTGGGGGAGGGTTTATGTTAAAATGACCGAGATCTTTGAAAACCAAATGGAAGAGGTGGATGTGTAAGGCCAAGAAGGAGTAAAGGCAAGCTGGGTGCCTCAAAAGAATCAGTGGTGTGGAGAGATGATGAAAGGCTGATTTATAACACGTGACAACCATAAATGGCTCTGCACTGGGGCTAATCTAAAGCAGCATTGGAAAGAGATGACACACAAGACAGACAGGAATGTGAGCAGTGCATGAAAAGCCATGGATCACATGGAGCCCGGCCTGTGCTGGGATGAGGGCTCGTAGGAAATGCAGGGAAATAGGATACATAAACTAGAAATGCAGTTGTGTTTTGTTTGGGGGTCTTGTTTATTTGTTTTGCCTTTGAGAACAAATTGGGCTGCAAAAAGAGATTATGTGACTGTGGTTTGGACCTCATTCCAAATACAAATCAGCCACAAAATGGGTATAAACAAAACCTGCACGTTCATGAATCAAATTCTAGAATGCATCTTTGCTAACAGCAGGAGGAGCTTTTATTTATTTGACCTTCTCCTTCTCAGCATCTCCTTCTCTTCCTCAGCATCTTGGGGCACCTTTTCTCTCCAACACTGCCAAAAAGCAGGGAACCCTGTGTCACCAGATGGGAATTCTAGAATCCCTCTAGGGAACCTTGCAGAGCTATTTTTCATTTGCAGGGCTCGCTACCTCATAGTCCTACGAGATTTGCCAGGTCAAGTTCATTCACCATTCTGTCACACGAGAACCTAAACCACCTCATCAATGTCTCACACAGGTAATGCCTTAGGAATGTGCTGCCACAAGGGCACTGTGAGTATCAAGGTACTGCATATATTATTTTCCATAAGTGCTAATTTTGGAGTGTGAAACAGCCTCTAAATATCCCTGTACTGCAGGAGGATGTGTGCCTACACAGGTAGATGAGATGTTTAATAGCAAGAATATTCCTGCACAAAGCCAAGGTATTTTCCCTTCATGTTATCCATGCCTGGCACTGCCAGCAGTGTCACTGCAAATTCTAGACAAAGACCAGATTCTGGTCTACTGTTTATAGGCAATAGAAAAGAAGGATTAATCTTCTCATTGTGACTGGCAGAGAAATTTTGCTTCATTCTCTGTTAGGCTTCTTTTCCACTTGGAAATGATCTGGAAAAGTGCAGTGGATATAGCCAAGGGAGTGCCTGTGTTTACATTTGTAGCTGTTCTTGGGCACATACAGCAATAAATTACTCTAATTTAAAGAGCGGCCTTCTGACAATTCCAGAATTATGATTTAGCTCTACAAAGGAAACATATGAACATGATGCTTCCCATGGTAAATCAGCCAAAACTTCATCTCTCTTTACATGAGGATCCTGCCTGACATAGCTGTGCACAGATCCTTATATGGCTTGAGAATGAAGAGGAATTTCAGACTCTATTTTTAGCTGTGCCATAGTTATACCTTTTTGCCTTTTATTTTAATTTTGCAGTCACGTCACCAGAGCTCAGCTCCTTGCAATGACGACCTTTCCTCAAGGATCTCAAACATCATCTGACTAAACCTTCCAGGGAAGCATTTTTCTAGGAGAGGAGAAATATTAGGCAAGGTCTACAGAGAAGGAAGGTCACAGAGAACCAGTGCTCATGGACACACACAGGTTTTAGATTTGTTTGGAGCCAGGGTGCATTTGTTTTAAACTCAGCAATAGTATAGGCTAAAACCCAGGACTTACATGTTCCCAAAAGACACACAGCTCCTTTGCTAATACAAATAATTTAATAACTCCTCCTCATAATATTATGAATTTACACTAAATATGCAAATGAAGAAAAAATTGTCCAAGGAAAGGTGAAGAAGCAGCAGAATATGCAGAGGAAAGAGGCTTTTCTGTACTTTCCTTTTTTTAAACCCTCTTCAGTAATTTTAAAAATAACCCCAAACAGGCCACAAGCTATTGCAGCACCTTATTATACACCTTAGAAACCAACCTTAGAAACACATTTCCAGAACAAAATCTACCTTGCAAGGAACTTTGTGTTTTGGCATTAAGAGAAGGAAAAGATCTGTTAGATATTAAACCTCCAGGCATGGAGTCATTCAAGAGGAAACCTTCAGAGAACCCTGTATTCCACCTCACCATAGATGTTTAATTCTTACTGGTGAATAGTCTCCCTTGGATGCTTTCTCACAGCTTTCTCACTACAATGAAAAACAGACGCTCATGAATTTACAGTGACACCCAAGATGTCTCTATTACTAATCAGTGAGAAATACTTCCAAATACACATTTGGTATAAATTTAATAATACAAATATTGTTAGGGTTTTTTTTAAAAAGCCTCCTATAAAAATACTGCATTACATTTTTAAGTGAGTCACAGTTTATATCTGAGTATACAGTCCGGGGTGACTCGAGGGTCTCTTCTTTTCACAAACGCTCAGCTTCAATTTTCAGAAAATCAGGCCTGGATTTGCTGTGGGAAAATGAGCATTCACAAATGGAGGCATCCCAAAGCAACAGGAACTTCTGAACATGCTGGGCACTGCACAGTCCATACAGGGACAGACCTGATCAGACTGATTGCTGGAACATGGCTCCCAAAAGTAAAAGGAAGAACTGATGCTGCTCTTGAGCCCAGGACTGCACAGATACGTGCTCAGCAAACTAAGAGGTCAAAAGCAGAAATTTTGTGTCCAAGTTAGTCTCTGGCCAAGACATTTTGTTCCTTTTCCCACACTCTCTGCTCACAGGCATAGAAGTCTGAGTGGAAGTAATGGAGAATCCCATCTGGGTCTGCTATGAAGATCTCTGACAGAAGACAGAGCTCCAGAGTCACCCTCTCCCAGTCCTTCTTTGGGATAACTTTGGGAATGTCTGAGCAGTCAGGATACAAACAGGCCTCCATCAACACCCTCTAAACCAGTGGTGCATTAGTGCACAATTCTACCAGGCCTGTCTCTAAATGTGTAACTCCAATCAGCTCTTGGATATTATCCCATTCCATTGACCATCCTTCTTTAGTTGCTCAGGGTGACTGGACAGCCTGTGCTGGATCCAGCCCTTAGTAACACACCACTTCCAATTCTGAGCTCCATTTCCCAACCAAGACCTTTCTATGTCCCAGTACTGGCCTTGTTTTCTTCATTTCTTGCCTGGGTCCAGCATCACAGACCACCACTGAAACACACCCACCACTTGAAATCTGGTGTTCCATCAGACTGAGTGGAGTTATCCAGCAAATAACAGCAGCCTTTGTTAACCACAGCAAAAGTGTGGCTTTCTGCATTATTCCTTCTTATTCCTGTTCCTCCTAATGTGGGACTGGTGGCTTATTCAGCCGTTTATGTAATCCAACATTCAATTTCTGTGTTGCCTCAGTTTTGTCTGCATTCAGCACAGCTCATTTTTCATCATTTCCTCACTGGAGATTAGGATGCTGAAGAATACATGTCAATCAAATGACCTACTTTTTTTTAAGACAGAAACTCCTAAGGGTGAAGTGCAAAACTCCAGTTTAATTAGCAGGCTTGCATAGCTCTGTGATGAGGCTTCAAGGGGATGAGGGGAAAAGGAGCCCTTGTTTCTTGCCTCTGTCTAGACAGTGGCATTGAATCTTTTCCAAAAGCCTGATCCTCAGCAGCCTCTTCACCAACACTTAGTTGAATGAGCAGTTTGCCATGGCCCTGTCAGTGTTTCCCCTGAGATATAAGAATTATAAAAAAAGGTGTTTGCTCAACATGCTGCACAAGGCATATGGCTGAGATGCAGTTAAAGCTACGACAAACACAGAAAGCTGCTCTGCAGTTCAGAACATCCTGTTTTACAGTTCTACCTGCACATTTACTGCACCTAGATACACAGAGCCCCAAAACATGGAAGTAAACACAAGTCTGCTATTCCAGGTAACTTTAACAAGATGGTCTTTCACCTTTCAATATTCATAAGGCCGTTGGGAAATGCCAGTTTCTTTCATATGCTTGTCTGAAAGACTCGGGCACCGCCAGTGCTTGTGTGAGATGCAAACAGCCATGGGACATCCAAACACAGTCCCAGTGTGGAGCCAGGCTGAAGAATGTGCTGCTGTTCTCTGCCATAATTAGCACAGCTGCAGTTCTTGTCACCCACATAGGTGTATTATCAGCTAATATGAAGCTAAAAAACCCTTTGTGAATAATAGAAGCAGCCGAGGATAGAAGACCCAAAGCTGTTCTTGCTGATAGTGAATTTAGAATCCCAGATTCAAACTCCTCGGGTCTGTGTCAGGCTTTAATTTGTATATAATAGTCTCTCTTTGATTTGATATTCTCCTGATCTTTAAAGCCTTCATTCTTACAACTCATACAGGCAAAATACTTATCAATACTAGCTGAAGCTTCATTTGCACACAAAGAATGAGCTGGAGTTTGAAGTACATGATCCCTCTAGCAGTAGTGTCAGTGAATGGGTTAATTTAATCCAATCACATCAATTTATATGTTTATTAGTTCCTGTTACCTCCTGGCTGTTGCTGGGTGGTGGAGAGGATCAAACAAAGATGCTGTGCTAGGATTTAAGATTTCTTCATGTTGCATTTATATGAACTTCCCTCATGTCTTCCGAGGGTTTTAGCAGACTTCAGAGCCATACTCAAAATATGCCCTAAAGGCTATAAATTAGGTAAAGAAAAATTGTAATATTATTGTTATCTTTGTATTACAGTGATATTCAGGGATGTGGGCCTCACTTTAGGCACAAAGCCCTAAAATACTTGGGGAGATTTACTACATGAAATATAATCAAGATGCTACATGGAAGAAAATTGTCAGAGTTTTTCATTGATACAAGCATGCAACATTTAAATTGGGTAATTCAGTGGTTATTGTGTCTTACAGGGTGGGCACCAGGTCTGACACTCTAGTGACAAAATTAGCCTTTTGTAAGCTCCTACAGGCCTGACCTTTGAGAGAAAACATTTATAAGCCAAATCAGTTATTGCAGCGGCATTAGAAAATAGTTTTCCATCTTACTAATTACAAAAAGTATTGTATCCATACCAGAGCAAACAAAAACCTCATCTGAACAGGCTGAGAATACTTATGTTGGTGCCTGTTCAGTTCCAGTGCTCTCAGCAGATGTAAAGCAGCTGTGCTTTTCTGCTTGTGCGCCAAGAACGTGACTGGAATGGTTTAACCAGAGAAACCCTGCTTCCCTCCTCCATAGCTTCTCTTCCTCTTGGCACCGCCTTCTCATTCTTCTGCTCAATTGTTCCTTTAATCCATGAAAGCAGAGCAATGACGAGGCTCTTTCATGTAGATCTCATTCACATTGGCAATGCCCTTCATCTCCTCGCTCCCTTCCTGAGGCACATCAGAGTTTGTGGCTTTTGCTCTTTCACCATTGATCTCCAGTGTGGCGCAGGCTGTTGGGAAGGGGTTTGTGGCCTGTGGTGTGGTACACACAGAAAAGGCAGTCTGAGGATTTTTCCAGGCTCACTGAGGCTGAGAGAACCAAAGGGATGTGCTCACACTGGTGTCTTTCTGCAACCACAGCTGTAGGAGATCTGCCTGGGGGTATTTCTTGAGTAGAGCCTGAAGCAAAGACTTTGACATGACAATGAATCTCTGACTGTGGTCACTTATCACTCTGATCCATACCTGGCCTGTTCCTTGTAGAATAATTCACAGAATCATGGAATAGTTTGGGTTGCAAAGGACCTTAAAACTCATCTCATTCCCCCCCCTGCCTTGGGCAGGGACACTTTCCACTATCCCAGGTTGCTCCAAGCCCTGTCCAACCTGGCCTTGGGCACTGCCAGGGACAGGGCAGCCACAGCTTCTCTGGGAAATCTGTGTCAATGTCTTACTACCCCCCGAGTAAAGAATTTCATCCTAACATCTAAACTAAATCTTCCCTATTTTAGTTTAAAACAGTCCCCTCCTGTCCTACCATCATCTGCCCAAGTAAATTCAAGCTGAACTGCCCAGAGAGCAGTGTACTCAAGATCCTCTCAGAGCCTGGTACTGTGTTCCACATGAATTTCCCTCTGCAATTCTGCTCTCTGAACAGCCTTCCTCTCCAGGTCATCAGGGCTGGGAAAGGGAGAAGCAAGCAGGGGGGTTTGTTCTAACCCTCTAGGAGGTAAAAAAGATCCTGACCTGCAATACTTAATGGAAAGACACATGGAGCTCAGATTTTCATTTTGGTTATTTAGGCAGATCTGTGCTCTCCTTAGCATTTCTGCAAGAGTCCATTTCCTATCATCTGCCTCTGATATCTCACGTCTTGTGCTTCCACTGTCTGCCTAAAACACGGCAAACAGGTCAGGTTCACTCAGCAGATCAAAGCCTCCTTCACAAAGACATTCCACACAGTCTGTGCACGCTGCTGAGAGAGCTCAAGGGGGCAGTTCCTGTGGTGTGGGGTAGCCAAAATCAGTGCTGATGTCCACTGGTCCTACCATCCTCTGCTTTCCTCTTTCCTGTTCTCATTAATGTCATAACTTGCTTTGATTTTAGCAAATGTAAAATAATTAATTCTTTGAATCGGCACAATCAGCAGGGCTTTTGCAGAACACTTTGATGCTCAGCCAGGCCGCCAGTTCAGTGTCAGTTCTCTCCCCTCCCAGTTAAAACTGCTGAGGGATGGACTGGGTCTCATGCAACAGCAGATGAGGATTTCATGGCTGACCCCACTGACAACAGATATTTAAAGCAACATTTTTGATTCTGTCAGATATTTGCACATTTGCCATAATTATCCTGTCACTCTTCCCTTCACCAGCTACCAGTTTGATTCTGTTTGTTCTTTAGACCACTGTGGGTATTTTACCTTGTGCACTGTTTTCAAAGCACAAGACACTCAAATGCACTATTTGCATATGCAAATGTTATGTTTCCATGTGCAAATGACAACAAATCCAAGGACTATGAGCATAAATGATAGTGCAAGTAAAGTGACTCTCCTGCTAATCAGAGGCTAGATTTGATTCTTCATTAAAAACAAAGCTCTGAGATGTTTGCCAGGAATTTGCCATTTAATCTCCAGCACCATAGCTGAAGACTTCTGGCAGCTTGAAGAAGAAAGTAACATGAGAATCAGAGGCAAATATAAATACAATTTGAAATGGGGAGAAGAAAAAAAAGAGGGCAAAAAAGAAAAAAAAAAGACCAAGCATAATAATTTCTCTGTGCTTTGAAGTTTTCCCTGTGTTATGTTATAAGTAGTTGTAAAAAATCCACTATTTGCTTTCTTTTCTTGGTAGGGGCTTTGGTAAAGGAACTCTGAGAAATATAAAAGATTTTGAAGACAAAGTCAAGATCTCATCTATAAATCCATGAGATTCTTCTGTGAAAGATTAAGTCAATCACAAAGGAGCTTGACAAGCTCTGAATTTCATAATTGTTGAAATCAAACCCACACTGAGGAAATAACTGTGAATATAGCTCATATATCTGTAGTGAACTGAGGCAACTGTCAAGCCACTGTTTTGGTAAACCTGAAATCAAGAGAAATCTTGATTCTGTTATGAGAATCGTTTGCTTTGTAATCTTTGTTACTGTTTCATGTGGGAATTGCTGAACAGAAGAGACCAAACCTTAAGTGTTAACAAAGTCATTTCTATTGTTGTTCACCAGAGGAACAGCACTTAAGGATCCTGATCACTGTACTTAGAATAAAAACCTCTCTGCACAGATAACTCCAAATATCATTTATTATTCTTAATTAACAGTCATGTAATTGTAATGAATGCTCTAACGTTATCTCGTTTTTTCAGCTTTAAGTACTTTTTCTTCATAGGTCAAAGTAATAATTCTGATATTTGGGTGCTGTGAAACACCTCATAAAAGGAGAGAGGGTATTAAAACCAAATCTGTGTAGACTATGAAGTCCTTTTCCCGAGGTATTTTACCCAGTTATGGTGTAGAACCATCTATCTGCAACAAAAACATGCACCAAGTGTTTTGAATATTGACAATTTCATTTTAAGCTCTGCACCTGCAGAAGTCAAGCGTGATTAGGCTCTTTATATTATAAACCAGCACTGGCTTTCCTTAAAAATGAACTCTTGTGCCTGAGTTTGTTTCTATCTGCTTAGAAGTGGCTCCATGGAAACACATAGAACCTCTAAGCTTTAAAGGAAAGTAGGGGGAGTTTTAAAAGTAAAGCTGTTTGAGACTATTGATTTTACAAGTAAGTACTGTGAAAAAGAAGGTGGAAAATGTACTGGGAAAAATGTGGAATTTAAATGAATCCTATAAATAACTTTACAGCATACACATCTGTACAAAGGCAGAAGGAACAGGGAGAAGTAGATCTTTCAAATTCACTCTAGTTATGGTGTTAGTAAGTACAGTCCTCATTTGAGTGCAGTGTAAAGCCTTGGATTTCTCTGTCCTTATTTCCAAATAATTATAGATTTTCTACATTACATGGAAGACCAGGGCAACCAAGTCCCAGTAAATTTAAATGAAACCTAAACCTCTATAAGTGCATTCTTCTCACCTCTACATATTTCATGAAGTTCAGAAACCCCAAAGAAATATCATGCAAGATCCTTGCAGCAAAGGGATATGTAACCAAAAAACTTCTTTACAAACAGATGAAAAGGATGACACAAGCTCTGCTGAGTGAAGACCACACGTATGAGAAAAGCAACTGGAAAAAAACATCTTAAAGAGGAAATAAACTGTAACAGACTAATCCATAACACTAAACCTCAACCCACGGCTCCTGTCCCTGGATGAGATTCCTCCCTTTTTTGCATATTCATTGTGTTGCCACCACTTTTCATCTTCTCCCCTCTTTCCCTGTGACACAAAGGCAGAGCCCAGCCACCCCTGCACACAAACAGAGTCCGGCTGACGCAGCCACATGGGTGCAGTTGTTTACAAATGGGATGGCGAGCTCCAGACTTCCCAGTGGAGTTTCTCATCCACAAATCTGCCTTTTGCTCCAGGATTTTCTTTTTCCGCACTCATTTGTTGTCATGTTGATGACAACAGTTTCAGAAGTACAGTATGTTTATCAGAAAGATGCATATTCAATTAATATTGCTTTAGGCAATCTTCACTAAAAAATCAAGGCTTACAAATCTCTCCGCAATTCTCACAGATCAGCCCCCTCCAGAAGGATGTTTCAGCAGGATTCCCAAGATAATGCCACCCTACCCTGTAAGACCCTGCCTTGCTCATTTGGAACTTGACTAGAACTTTATTTACAGTCAATCTAAACTAGATACACCAGGAATGGAAACCTAAAATGCTGATCCTTTGATCTGTCATCACAGTTTCCCAGACTTTCATTATCAAGCAGTTTGGTACCAATAACTGTTTGAGCCACCTTAAAATAGTCTGTCACTGCAAAAGCAGATATATATTTATAATTGATACATACACACAAGAGCACACACACAGCTCCTGCAATAGAAATACATACCCAAAGCATTTGCAAGTTCAGCTTCTCTCCATTACATCTCTCTACATTTTCATTTAGAAGAGACGAGGGTTTGGGTTTTTTTCCCTTCATTAAAAGCTTCAACTCTCTGCATTTTTAATTTTAGTCCTAAAGAGCAACCTGATGGGTCATGCCAGGAAAGCAAATACAAGCAGATGTGAATCCATCTCTTCCCAGATCTTCACTAATATCTCATTTTTCTTGTCATTATGTAGCAGAATGGCTTTGCTGGAACCAAATGCCATTGGGTTAATTAAGTGAGAACACAAATGTCTTTATGGGGAGCCCTTTTTTTGGAGGCCTCTGTGGCTGACAATGTATCCAACTCGCCACAACAATTACCCTTTCAGAGGGGTGAATATTTCCAAATATTTATGTTGCAGTGAAGAAGAATTTAAATGCATCAAAATTATTTTCATTGGCATTTCAAAAAAGTGTCAATTTCTGCCTAAATAATTTGGAGAAGAACCTCAGCACTGACTTACAGTAATCATTAAATACACAGAGGAGAAAATTAAATTTTGTTTCATGTTTTATGAGTTTCTTTTCAAGGTATTGGACTGGAGTTCTGCCATTTGTTTAATTCAGAATTGATTCATGTCTCTTTTGCTTCTGATTTTGAGAGTTTGCCAGCCCTCACACCTCAGACTGGATCAGTCTGAAACTACACCTTCCACAACAGAAATATCTGAAAACCAAGTTCCCCTTCACCTGTTCTAAGTCATGCATTGCATTGTAACCCTATTTCTTAATCTTTAAAATGCAGAATATGTAAAAGTTACTGTAAAGCCTGATCTTGTCCTATAGGTTAAATGTCAGTTTGGAACTAATGATCTACTGGGCTTGCCAAGGATGTGATTAAACTGCAGGACCCCGAGGTGTCAGGTAGGGAACCAATCCCTCAAGGCAAACAGCAGAACTGGTTTCATCAGTGCAGACATAGGCTGATAAGCATTCTTAATTTAATGGAGCTCCTGCAAATAAACAAGCTTAATGAAGATTACTCGCTTCCTGGAATTCATTGTGCTGCTCCAATTTAATGCTATCACTTCCATAAGAGGCTGTGACAAAGTCTCTGGAAAAAAATAAAATATGCAAATTCAGACACTTCAAAGGCTTTTATTTTAATTGTGCAGAAGGCAGAACAGAACAAGAGCAACTCCACTAAAAATGGAAAAAGCCTAAGAGAGGAAACTGATACGTTTCCATCATTGCTTTCAGCTCTTTCAGAACTGCACAAAGTTCTCTGAACTACCAGTTCCCCTGAACCAGTGCAGTTCTCAGGATGGGTTTGCTGAACTGCAAGAAAAGTCCACAAAAAGAAATTAAAACCTCACAATACTCTCTCCATTTTGGTTTTATTGCAACCACTGAGTTCTGCCTCAGTTTGCTGAAGTTTCTAAATACTATGATTGGATTTTGGATCACATTCAACAGAATCTGTGACCAGTTTTTAGTCATTTTCAAACAAACCTGGGCTGAACTGTGGCTTGGCACTCCAACCAGGGGAGTTTAGTGGTTTTGAGAGAATTTTGCCCAGAATCTGGGGTTTCTTTTGAATCCAAAATGAACTTAACATGAAAAATTCAGATCTGGGCCAGGATTTGTGGGTATTTGGATCCACAGTTGTGGTTCTGGCCCAGTTCTAAACAAAGTTAAAACCACAACTCAAATCAAAACTGAAAAAAGTCCATGTAAAGCCAGCCAAGTACAATAACCAGATTTTACACAATTCCCTCAGTTTAACAGTTTTACAGGGGATGTTTTAGGCCATTTTGCAGGTACTCATTTCTCTTAGTCTGCCACAGGACTCTGCAATGACTTTGCATCAAACCAAAATTCCTCTAATGAATGCAAAGTAAGTTTTTAGAACTTCATTTTATTTTTCCTGTACTACCTCTGAATTGGTTTGGGATAGGAATTTTGAATTTGCTTTATTTAGCAAGCCATTTTATCCCTGCAAACAAGTCTAGTTCCAGGAACAGGACTCAGAATAAGCTCCTCAATAATGTTGAAATAGCCAGGTGAGGAACTGTAATGTTAGATTTAGGAATTGATAAAAGGGTTGATAAAAGCTGGTGTAGCAGCATTAAAGCCAAATAAATGATCCTTTAGTTTCCAGCCTCAGTTTTCTACATAATTTTGGACAAGTTATCTTGTCCAAAACTGACACTGAAAATACCAGTTTGCTGTGTAATCCACTCCAATTTCAGCTGGAGGCATCACCTCTTCTGACTCTTTTGAAACGGCCCCTCTTAGTCCCAACATCAGAAATACCTGTAAAAGCAGGTTCTGAAGGCACATGGGTTGTTTGGGAAAATGCAGATTGGAGTACAGCAGTAATCACTGTTATAAACAATGAATTGGTCTCTTAATGGAGTCCCATCATTAAAATGATATAAAACCAAATCAGGGATTTCTTCCCATCACAGGCCAGTTTCTAGGACAGCAGAGTTCCCAACTCATCTTCAGACCCACTCCTTGATTTTTAAAGAGTACATAAAAACTTAAGGGTGTGTGGGGAGGGTGTGTTTTTCCTAAAAGTAAGACTTTTCTGGCAGCTAATTTTTAGCAGAATTTTTCTAATATCCTTTTAGCACCAGGGCACCAGAAACTTCTGAGACACCTGAAGGGAGTCCAGGGGTGAAACCTTCCCTGCCTACAACATTTCAGAAATGCAGCTGTTCTGCAGTGAATTTCTCAATGCACACTTTGTTTTTACTTAAGGCTGCAGTTTGCACTGAGTAACATCATGTCTAGGGAAAGGAAACCGATCTCCTTCCAGTATTCAAAAATATTTTCTTTTTAGGCTCTTAACTCCCTCAGTGGTTAATACTTATAAAACAGCTCAGGAAAAAAAAAAGATCATCATAGAAAATGAGAGATTCTTTGCTGAAGGGGCTCAGACCCTGGGCTTTCTTGGTTTACAGTGCATGCTTGTATAAATATTTATCTAAAAGAAATGAAGTGCTGCTATTACTGAGCACCAAAAAAAAATAAAATAATTCTGAAACACATGTTTTCCCCAAACATTATTTTGTAAGATGATGATACTGTTTTGTTTGGTGTGTAAATTCAGTCATTGGATGCAAGATAATGAAAAGCAGCTCAAACTCCTTTGCTTTTAATTTATAGGTGCATTCATGAGGAAGAGGCCCCAGTTCTTCAAGCTATTCTGTACAGCTTGTCAGGCTGAATTAGAAACAAGAAGATGAAAGGCAATATCAGGATTCCTTAATTTTGTATAGTTAGTTCCTATATAGCATTTTTAAAACTCATTTGAAGAGAATCATTACAGAGTGGAAGAAATTTCAAGAAAAAAAATTAAGAGCAGGTATGAAAAGGATTCAGGAGAATCTATAATTAAAGCCACATGCAGAACTAGAGCACAGTGTTCTTGTGCTTCCTTTCAATAATACTTCATAACCCTAAGGATATTATCCCAGGCAGGGGTCTGCTAAGCAGGACAAAAGAACATCCATATCCCAAACCTCTTTAAAGTTTGTGTTTGGCAGGATAAGACAAGGGAGTGATCTTCAACATTATTTTGTGTTCAGGGTGTGGGCTTACAAAGACATATGGAACTAAGAGCCAAGCCTTGTGCTTTCATGAAGGGAGAATTAAGATCTGAAAAGAAGGACCCTGGAAAAAGAAATTTAAACCAAACAGCCTACATCATCACATGAAGAATTCAGAGCACTTTTTAACCAACACAAAGTTCTAGGAAGCTTGGCTGTATTTATGGTTTGTGGGTTTGCCTGAGCAATACACCTGCAAACCATGTAGGATCCAGCTCATACCCATCAGCTGCCCCTGACCCTGCCCTTTCTTTTTTAACTTCATGTGACATACTTTGATAAATTCTGTGCCACTACCTGTACATGCATTGACATCAGCAAAACAAAGGGATTCTCTCACCAGAGAGGATGGAAACAACACATAGGAAGAAGCATGGGAGAGAGAAAACTTTCTGGATATGAATTTCTGAGAGCAGATAGGAGTTTCTGAGAGCAAAACAGACACAAACACTTCGATTCTGCTGAAAGATGTTTGGTGAGCCAAAAGAGATGCAAAAAGGGGAAGAAAACAATCTTACTACTAGCAAATAATAAAGAGACACAGGGTTATAAAAATAGATGAGGATTCAGCCTGCTTGGATATCAAAGATTTATACGTCTCGGGAACGCCTCGGTATTTACAAAGTATTTTCAAACTGCCAGTTCATGGAGAGAGAAAAGAGGGGAGTTAAAGCCCTCGGAAGGCCGATGCAGCTGCAGCAGCTCTGGCAGGGAAAGGGAGCTGAGAGCCAGCCCGTGTGTCCCTGCTCCAGACAGAGCCCCAGAACCACGGGGAGCCGGGATTTGGGGCTCTGGATTTGGGGCTCAGGGCGCTGCCCCCCCGGCGTGGGCAGCGAGGGGTGCAGGGAGCAGGGCCCTTCCCAAGGCTTCAAACAAAAACCAAGGCAAAAAACAAACCTTGGTGTTATTATGTATGTGAACAGCCATGTGTGCCAAAGGCTTTTTCTAAGGAATGTGTGTCCACATCTTTCAAAAGGGCCCAGCTCCCTTTCAAAGACCTTTGGAAGAGACACCTTTCCAAAAATGCTTCATGTTATATCTGATAAAGCCAGCGTTTACTGACATGTGCTCTTTTAAAAATCTGAACATTTATGTGGGTTCCTAAATGGAACACAAGTTCTTTATCTGAATTCTGGCCCTGGAAATCCCATATTGCCATGGTTCAGATACAGTGGGGGCAGCACAGCTACTCACTCCTGCATTCTAATCCTTGCCTACAAGCAGTGTATGCCTGACATCCCAGATATGTATTAAAAGAGATGGAATGTGACTGTCTTGAATTTCTCTTTGGAAGAGGATCATGTCACTGGAACTCCTAACACCATGTGTTTGTGTTAGCCCAGCCCTTCTTCTGTTATCAGCAGAGAGACATGTGAACATGGAGCTGCATTAGCTTTCCATGCCTGCTCTTTCTACGTATTATCAAGATATTTACTGGACAAGGACAAAAGATTCTTATTCACTAATCTGGCAAGCTCAAGAGTTTGAGCTACAAAGAAAGAGAAATACAGATCTGTATAACTGGAAAACTTCCCTGGCTTCCATTTCTGAAACTCCTTTTGTTTCCTTATCTCTGCACTTTTGGTGTCAGAAGCTTATGACCTATCAATCAATGAAGTATTAAGAGTAACTATTAAGGACATATTTATGTGAGAACCATGTGTAGCTCTTGGCATCATGTACAGCCTCAGCCTCCCTTTGAGCCCACTCATTTCTCTGGGAGCATTTCACTCTTGGAAGAATGACCTACTGTCAAATTAGTCATTTAACCATTGACAGAATGCCTGCTTCTCCCATTTTCAATTTGTGATCTGTGTAGGAATAACTGTTTGATTCGGGCACTTCTGTGGGCAGACAGCTTTACCAAATGAATCATTAACAGAGAACGAAACTTAAGCACAAAAATCAGCAGACACACACCAGAATTTGGTCTGGTATTTCTTCCTAAAATGAGGGATAGACTCTTTGGTTCTACAGCTGATCCTGCCCATGGGATGAGGGGATCTTGCAGCTTCTGGCTTCATCAGTAACATTTTTCTCCTAACCAAATCCTGAGATTATTGCTCTTCCCATTAAAAA
>VZTB01015638.1:498770-554245 GCA_013397245.1 Thryothorus ludovicianus | reverse complement strand
AAAAAAAAAAGGCAGAGTTAATTCCTGGAGTTAATGCAAGTTTGGCCATAAATTTCAAGGAGGATAAATTTTCAAGACTGTTATCTGATTATTTGATTCTAAAGCTCAGAAGAGAGCAGAAGTAGAAAAGGTTAACAAAATCTGAGATGTAAATAGGAGAGAAAAATGAGATGCAAAAGATCTAGTTTAAGATTTCCTAGCTGTTCTAAAGAATAAGTCATTATTACCTTTATAATCTCTATCCTCCTCATTTTACCTATTTTGTCTGTTTTATTTCTGAAGGTTAATCAAATCCCAAAGGCAAGAACTGGTTTTACTCCACAGAAGCACAGCACAGCCATAGGCACTCCTTGCTCTAATACTAAAAACATAACAAAGATCATAATAAAGATACAAAATCAGATCACACTGTCCTCACACGTTTGAACATTCTGAACTTTCGCACATTTTAATTTTGGATTTACATTTCAGAATTCCAACACTGATTTTAAATACTGAAAGTCTGGAGACAACTTTGGGTTTGCAAAATTTTCGAAGATCAGACAAGAAGTGCAACAGTGACTGAAACAAATTATGCCAATCACAATGTAAGTAATCAATATTTAGCTTTGCTTTCTTAGTCTTCTCTCTGTGTTTTACCTCCATGAAATTCCTCCTACCTCATACTCTGCAATTCACCCAGGCTGTAACAATCTGTTTGAAGGACAGGAAGAAAGAGGAGAGTGGGATATGGGGAACATGAAAGCAGCAACAAAGCCACTTCTCCTCCTGTGATTACAAGAGGCAGAAGATCAAATATGAACTTTAATAGTAGCAAACTCAGGACCAGACTTAATAGTTGCAAATTGTTCCAAGTGCTCAGCACACCAATGTGCAGCAACACTCAGAAATTAATCTAAAGAAAAGCTGCTAAAGGTGGGGGGAACCCACCAGAGTGATAATGCATCATGGAGAGCTGTCACAAGAAATGAAAGTACAGCAGCAATTAGCAGACACAGTACTAAGCACTGTGCCACTTTCCCCATTTTAATTGTACTTCATCTTAGTCAGAAGCTAAACTCAAACTGAACTCTGTTGGAGATGGCAGGATTGACTCGTTTTGAAGAACACAATGGTCTAACAGTTACCTTCTACTTTTCTAACAAAATAAAAAGTTGGAGAAAAGAAATGCAGGAAGAATTGGGAGTGGCTTAGAATTTGCTCAGAATAGTGTTCATGTTCTAACAGAAATCCTTAAAAACTCTAATATACCTCTATTGCCCTCTATTAAATTATTTTTTACATTTACACCTTAAACACTGTTGAAAGTTCCTGAGGATCAGGTATTTTTTATTGGGGTCCTCTCCATGTTGGTTGGAGAGCCTCCATCCTCTTGTCTCCTGGAGAATCAGGCACAGACCCCATGGCACCACCCCTGGGGCCAGACTGGCAGGTCCCTGAGGGCAAAGGGCACTTTGGGAAGGCAGCAGCACAAATAAATCCATTGGAGCTCGATGGGCAAAGCACTGGAGCCCTACCCCTGTGAGACTCAGCCCTCCCCCATTTCCACCCTCACTGTACTTGGCCTGACTTCATAACACACAAGGGCATTTTTTGGTGGTGAAACACACAGTTCTCTCTTCCCAGCCTGTTTTTCTCCCTGTTTTTGTGGTTGCAAACATCAGGAGACAGAGCTGTTTCTTGTATGGTACCTACCACTGGGTATCCCAGCCTGTGGGTTTCCTTGGATGAGAGGATGTGGAGTGCAAACTACACAGGACAGCTCTGAGGAGTTCAGTCCCATATCTTCAGAGGAATTCCTCTGCAAAGTGCTCCTCCTAATAGATACCATTTTGATGAAGAGATAGTTTTTCCTTTTGCAATGTGACACTGATCTGTTGAAGTTTTTAAATCAAAAAATTAACAATTATTCTTCTTGACATGACATTCTACTTTTTTTATCTCTGAATGAGCTTTAATAACAGAGAAGAAAAGAGAAGAGAAAGATTTTTTGGCACACTCTGATTCCTCACACAAAACAATAACTGTTTTGGCATCCAGAGATGTCAGCTCCACACTGAAATATAATTTCATTTATTTTTACACATTGCTGGAGGAATTACCATTAGCTCTAACAAGCTCAATAAAAAATAGTGCCAACATGAGACCTCCCACTGAATAGAGAGTAGGTATGTAGATGTTCAGTGTTCACATACACCTCATCACATTGCTCAGGAACACCTCAAACGAGTGACCAAGAATGACGAGCCAGACCCTGCCATGTCTGCTGTGACAAGGAGCCTGCATCTGCTGCATGTCAAACCCTCTTTCTATCTTTTTCTTCTTATTTATCATTAACAGACCTTAGGGTCTCCACATCAATAGCAGAAGCTCTATTAGTATGTAGCTCCTAAACCAGACCAGTTTGAATGTAGTGATGTGCTTCCAGGATTTATACACCTGAGCAGTTTCAGCCAAGAGCCATCTCTATGTAAAGTCCAGTGGATTTTAAATCTAACACCTTTCCATCTAAGTTAGTGAATTCCTAAATACAAATAGCAAGCACACAAGCAACAGAATTCATTATTGATGCCAATGCCTATTTAAAACAAGCCTTGAAATTTGAATAATTTCATCATTATGATTTCTGCTGTCCAGAGAATGCAGAGTAAGACAACACAGATCAGCCATCCAAAGTCCATCATGCTCTCAGTATTTAATATCCCAGGACAGCACCACAAGGAAGTGCTAATTCTCCCTACTAACCATTCAGAACCTAATTTGTCTGACACAATGTTTTAACCCTGAATCTTATGATTTTTATCATTATTTTCACACAAGAACAAAACACCAGATATCAACAAAGCAAAGAAGGAACATTTCCAAGAAGAGAATAAAGAATGATTCAGAGTGGAGGGGGTTTGAGACTGGCCCTGTTCAGATCTTTGTGAGCAACCATTTAATGGCAATAACATGAAGAACTGGTAAAGGTCAGACTGACCATCAAATGTCAGTCACAGTCATTCCACTGGACCAATTCCCAAGGTTCCTGACTCGTTTTTTTTATTCAGGCAAAACCAACGTCCTATGAGGAGGGGGGAAACTGTGTTTCCAGTATAAATATCAAACTGAAGAACTGGTTTCAACTCACTCCTTCACAAAGAGAATTCCTTTCTTGTTTCAGCAGAATCGTACAAGACCACAACTAGAATCAGGGCCTAATGATTATGAATGTAAAAAAAATTGATTGTACCTTTACTGTCTTTAACTGAGGTCCATAAGCAACCTGACTGAAGTGTAAAAAACCCACAGTACTTCAAGTTTTTTGATTTAATTATTCAATCAAAACTTAAAACAAGTCTGGGCAGGATAAGAAATGTACACCAAAATCTGAGACACCACTACCTGCAGAAAAAAATCACCTACTGAACAGTTAAGTAAACCCAAAATAGTCCCATCATTACTAACTGCTAGACAGCCTCCTTCAGTGAAATTATTGCTATTGTGTTTCCCATGGAGAATTCAAAGTAAGAACCAGATGTCTTTTACTTTTCTGTAAATTCAAACCTAAGTGAAGTGACAGCTGAATAACAGTAAAGGAGCTATTCTGAGATCTCCCATACAGAGTATGGAAACCACTTCCTTTGCCTGCAGGTGCTTGCATTGATTTCTCACATGGACTATGACCAGCAATTATGCCACTGTGAAAAGAAAGAACAAAAGCACACAACCCTCAGCCACCTCAAAGTACAATTTCAAAGCTAAGAGAAACTCTTATCACAGATTTCTCCAATGAAATCCCTGGAATTTTGTCACTGTCACACCAATAAAGTCAGCACGGAACTACCACCAATCCCTCCAGAACAGTAAATTTTTAGCAGGTGCCAACTGTAAGATTAAATATGACCATGGTATGCTGCAAGTCTCCAAATTTCATCCAGCTTGGCTTCTTTTTTGGTTTTTTTCTTCTGTTTGAGCTCTCACCATAAAGTGTAAACATGTTTCATGTCAGGCATGATCATATCCATGATCCTGGATATCAGGGACAAGTGAATTAGTCAGCCAAGGAAAAGATGGGTGGGGTTGGCCACCCTATCAAACTCGTCAAGAAAATGAGCAAGAAAAATAAGAATCAGGGAAGTAAAAACCTCTACATCCTTTTAGAACTCTCTCCCTCATCGCAGTGGGGCTTTTGAAGAGAAAAATGTCTTCAAAAGAGAGATCAAACATCATGGTAGTTTTGCTGGTTTTGTAGAGATAAGTGCATACGATTAAGAGTTTGTTGTCCCCAAAATCCTTGTTTTTGTAGCAGATAAAAAGCATCCAGATGTCACCAAAAATAAATGCCCTGTTCCGTACGCTGCACTGTACGTCACTCTCACATGCTGCCGAGTTTGACATGGATTCAACAACCCAGCAACAGATGGTTCAGTTCTCTGCTTCCAGGGTGCGAGTTTAATGCTTTTTTTAGGAGGTATTGGGGCAATTCTTCTCTGCCTTTTATTTAGCCTAGAAATTAAATTAATTCACTGCAGAAATACTTAAATACAGACGATATCAGAGACTGGTAATGAGATTTTTTTTTTTTAATTTCTTTCTTAATTCTGATAATTTATTAGAGTTTTTCTTCTTTTTTTTTTTTTTAAACCTAGCAGCCAGAATTCATTGTGGCACCACCCTTCCAGGGACTAGAATTTATTTCTGGAGTGTAAAGCAACCTGTAAATTTATGGGTGCTATATAAATAAATAATCCAGTATTATTTTTGTAACTCCAAAGCATGTTGGCTTTTTCAAGTTCACATGATGAAGCTGGAGTTGGGCCCAGGATTTTTGGAACAACAACTTACATATTGTTACATTAGTGCAAGATAATTCTGTGGGTGCAAAGACACTGAAAACTTAAAAAAATCCTTGAGAATGGTGGTGGCTGAGACATTTAGTATGGAAGGAAATACCTTTCCTTGAACAATGAGTTCTGGGGTTCTGGTTTTAGGAGGATTTTTCCCTCTTTGAGGTTTATTTTATATAAGTGCAATCGGCAAAGGGTTTAAGGACATCATAAGGTCATTGTTTATGGCAAATCATCCCTCTCTGCATAAGAGATATGAGTTAGACACCTGGATTTAATTTCTTGTTGTTGCTGTTTGTTGGTTTTGGTTGGCTGGTTTCTTTGAGGAAGGTTTCTGGGGTTTTTTATGCAGAGGTAAGAATTCAGATTGCCTCTTTCATTAATTTCCACAACAAAATGGCAAACCTTTCTTCACAGATCTCATGGGTCTGCATAAGTTGATACCAGTGCCAATTTCCCCTGACAAATCCTGAGAAATTGATTCTTTCATAATTCATAACACTATAAAACAGATAAAGACAAGAGTTTCAGTGATGTAAAAGTCATCTTGGTACTTTTACAAAAGCTATTATCTAAGCAACAAGATGTGAAAAAGTAAATCCAAGAATTACCACCACTATAAGAGACCTTCTGAGTCCTTTTCTTTTTGTTGTAAATACAAAATGCTGAGTTTATTTTATTTGACTATTTCCATTCCAGAGTGTGCAGCTGAAGGACTAGGAGTGTTTTCTGCTGAGCTATGAATATCTCAGATTAATATTCCCCTTAGCAACATTCACTGACCAAATTAGAAGACTGGCCAAGTTTTCTCTGGCAGGTGATGCTGGTAAGTTCTGGAAGTTGTTTTTCCATACAAGGTTACTACCATAGCATGCTCGTCTAAAATATTTGCCAGCACCTTGCTACAACTGTCCAGCTCCTTTAAGGAAAAAGGCATATTCAACATTTTTGTAAGAGTAAGAATTCAGACTCGACAGAAATTCAGGACTTAATCCCAGAGATTTGACTCACATTAATATTCTGACTGGTTTACTGGATTTTCTCTGTGACTGAATTCAGCTACACAAGGTACTGTGGTCTTTCAACAGGGAATAAGGGAATTTCTCTTAACTACTCCCATCTAAACGTCAGCACCCACTGTGCAGATTCCTTCTACAGCCACAGAAATAAGAACATCTGGGGAAAGTCAGCACAGATAAGGTATCTCTGACAGTAATCCCAGGATATTTTAAAACATTCCTGTACCCAGGTCTCTGTCCTTGACCTTAAACCACTCAAAGTAAGGACACCACCTCACCCTCCCCTGTTCAGCGTCAGCTCCCAGGTTTGAGGCTTCCCATTCATTATGTCAAGATGTTATAAGGCCCATAAATCAAAGAACAATATTGAATTGCTTGACATTACAAGTAAAATAATTTTCTACCACCTTACCACACAAAGTGGATCTAAAACATTTAAAGGAAGCCAACATAACACATCACCTGGAGACCTGCAGGTAAACCACTGTTTCTGAATAATTTTACTTTCTAGACAATGCATTTCACTACCTACAATAACTCTCAGACTGCATTCATCTATTTCAGAAAATCCTGTACTCACTTTGAGTTTACAGCTGAAACACCATTTTTTCTGTAGTCAATTGCCTCTGGCTCCATGTCATACTGTCTTACTCAAAAGCCAAATCAGATGTGAAAAACAACTCGGTAATTAACCAGCAATTTGTATAAGAGATAAAATATCTTCATAGTAGGAGTATAATGGAATCATTATTGAAAGCTGTCTAAAAGCACTATGTGAAAATAGAGAGGAAGATGTTTGACCTCAGCTATACCAATTTCACAAATAAAGCCTTAATAATAGGCTGCAATCACACTTGGCTGGGCATTATTTCCCAGACACGCAAGGTCTGCGTTACAGGGCCAGAAGCAATGACTCACTGCCAGCTGCCGTGATGGCACAGGGCAGCTTGCTCTTCTGTCAGAAGTTGTTTTGTGCACGTTGTGAAAGCTTCCAGACATCTGATCCCTCAAGAAAACAGCCCTTGTCCACAAGCAAGAAGGTAGGGAGCTTTCCCCATTTCTGGGGCATCATTTAAAGATAATTCTTGAAGGCGAGCGAGAGAATCAAGTTATCCTTTACTCAAAGATGCCTCAAAAGGTACCTTTTGAAAGACACAGCTAACAAAGGATGCTCCCCACTCACAGGCCACACAAAGGCTGTGTGTGACGTTACGTGGACCCTCACATCCCTCAGCACCGCAGGCTGTGAGCGCCAGGCACTGCTGGGCTGCAAATCAAACCCACAGTGCCAAAAGGCAGCACAGCTCTCCTGCCCCAGACCCTGTCTAGACCCTCAGCTGTCCAAATTCCCACCAGCTGCAAGGAAGAATTGGAAAGCAAGCTGAGCCTAGCAGCTCTAGGACAGCTGATGATGTGTGTCAGTAAAAGCCCTTATGATCACTGCTGTGGTTTAGAGACTTTCTTGTGTTTATGCCTTTTTGCCCTCATGGAGTATCTGCTACTTCCTCTTGTCTTACAGCGGTCACACTTTTAGCAAAAGGCACAGGTTTATGTGACTCCAAAAGTTTGGAAATGAATAACGGGAATTTAGCAACTGACTAAAAGCTTATACAACTTGCCTGAACATCTTCGTTTTTGCGAGTGTATCTGAGTTTCTCAGAGATTGGCTTACCTCATGAGATTTCTAGGATTCCTCATTTCTAAACTTCCTGGAGATAAGCCTGTCTCTTACCATGCTGACACTGCTGAGTCTGCTCCTGGATAGTGCCCAGACTTCTAGAGGAGCAGCCAATGTTGGACATATTTTGCAATAGCTCCTTAAACATTCAGAGGGAAATCAGCAATATTTCTTGTTGTAAAGTGATGAGGGTCTTAAGTTTTTCTGACACGCATCATCTGGTTCTTCAGTCTGCTCTTTGCAATAAGCAAGCAAGACAGGAGTCAAGCTTCAAACACACACTGCTGTTTTCAGTAGTTTTTACCATTTCTCATTTCCCACTGACACTCTCTGCAGATCACATACGGTGTTCACACCTCTTCAATACCTTAGAAAAACCAAGGGAGCGAGATCAAGTTGAAAAGCTTGTACATAAATCTTTCTACAGAGGGAAAAATCACAGATGAAAGTTTCCTGCTTGAGGGTATAAGGTAGACTCTACATGCCTGAGGTTAGGAAAAATGCCCCTTTTGAGCATACAATAATTCCAGGATTGTCTGCTGTAGGGTTTCCTTGCAACTTTTCTGGCCACTGCCAGAGGTAGGGATTGGAGTAGATGGCCATAGCCATGAGAATATAATGGTACACTTTCTGTCTTAGCATTATAATTAATTGTTAGTTTTATCTGATATACATTATAATAAACTTCAAAAGTTTTATAGTTGCTACAAGAGGAGTTTTTCTCTTCAGTCAGCAACAGTGTTTGTCCAGTAACTAAAGCTGGGCATCATTTAACATCAGTTTCTCTACTACCACAGAAAACAATTACACAATGGCTGAGTCATATCTGGGGTTTGGAGATTGAGTTTCTGCTTAAATTCTTCAGAACTAGGGAACTTGAAGCAGAAGTTTTGCAGATTTCTGGAAAAGTACTATGAATGTTCTAGCCTGAACTTCTAGCTAAATAAAGAATCCTGCTTTACTTTTGGTGCATCTTTCACAGCGTTCAGATTGAAGATGCAGAGGAAGTAAGCTGAGGAGGAATGGTTCCCACAAAAAAGGACAATTGTATCACTGCAAAATTGCGTGTGACCCAATTCAGAGCACAAAGCACCAGGAAAGGCAAAGACAGCTGAGACAGCAAATTCTCAATCTGAACACTTCACAGATTTTCCTGAAGGTAAAAGAATAAGACAACAATGAAGAAGAAAAAGATAATGAGTGAAATTATATAAATGGTTTGTTGGAATCCTAATAATGAAGGATTGATAGATCTACACTTAAATAAGGAACTTGTGCTGGAGAATCTCATGTTAGCTGTTTACAGAAGCTGAATGCCCCAAACTAAGTACAACCAAGTTTATGCAACAACATTTATTACACATTATTTAGTCAGTCAGATATCCCAGTCTCATTCTGGAACGATATAGTAAAAATCTCATTTCATTATAAACACTGTTAGAATATGGAGATCCAGTTACAATTATGTAAGTATATATAAATATTGTGAATGAAACAACTAGAAGAGCAACAATCCCTAAGCTTCTCCACATCAAAAATATGGTAGACATCTGTTTGCATTTGAACACACATTGAAAGCAGCTCCTTAAATCCACAGATTTTGCAAGTATCTGCATTAGTAGCTCTATAAACCTTCAGACTGTGATGTTTTCTGTGTTTAAACCTGGTACTGATGCACCTCAGAAATAATAATGAGAAAACTGAAGCACATACTGACCACTGACCTGCTTCTGACCTCAGGGGGAGCTCGGCTGGAGCAAGGTGAAGCATTTCAAGCTATGAGACAGTTTGAGTCTGAAGGTGCCTTCGTGTCACATAGGCACTCAGATAAGGCTCTCAAAGATTGTTACAGAAATTTAAAAAGCTTTGCAGAGTGAATCCATTGCCTACCTGATGGATATGACAGATGATTGCACACCACCTTAGCATTTACTGTCTTTGAAGTGATGTGAAGAGCCTAAGATAACAAAGTGATCTCCAATAATGTTCCAGAATCAGAACACAAAAGGGTCTGTCAGAGGCTCAGCTGCCCTGCAATGCAGGGAGACACAGTCCAAGCAATGTTAAACAGGAGAACAAGTGAGAAACTATTCCTTGCTCCCTTTGTTTCTCAATAACCAAATCAGCCTAAGGAGAAGTAAACTGTTTGCCTAAAAGCATCAGTAGAAGACATATAGAACTGATGGTAACTTTTTGTTAAAGTTGTGCTAATTCTTCAATGAATATGTTAAAGGAATGATCATGATTTAAACTGCCTTTAAAAAAAAGTCAACAAAAAACAACTTCAGCCAATCACTGCAGCTATACAGCTCCCAGCTGGAAAAACACTGAAATGCAAAACATGTATTGATCAGTAACATTTTAGTTTTCAGAAACATTAACAGTAGTTTCAGCTTTAAAAGAAAGGGCTGTACCCCACAGTGAAATATAAAATATTCTAGTATAGACAAACTAGCAATGGCTAAGATGTGCCTTGCTCACTATTTGATGAATTTTTGTTTTCATCCCTGTGTCCCATTAACCTGTGGAATGCTGCTGCCCTACACTACAAAGGATGTCACTCCCCATAAGGCCAGAGCTGTGTTTGTTTCTCCAAACTGTCCCATGAAAACATGCAGTATCTCTTAGGCAAGAGCACAAACTCATCAGAATTTTCTGTTCAGACAGTTGGTAGTTTCAGACAGGGGTAACATCTCACTGCTAGAATCCACATTCTGATTCCTGATAAAAACCTCCTGTGGTTGTTCTGCTGCTTCCAGCACTGTCAGCCTTTCTCTTCTTTTGTTTTGTCTCTCCAATGTACTGTCCTTTGCCACAGTCATCATTGTTTTGCAGTTTTAAGATTGATTCATGAAACTTAAAGTGATTCATAAGATCTCCTCAAGGTCAGAGCTAAAAGGAATCATGAACAGAGTATGATCCTTCAGGACCAACATGGCAGTGTCTCAGTTCTGTCAGAGGCAGAGAGAGATGGGAATTTTTATTCTTCCCAGCAATACTGAAGGTTACTTCACAAATTCCTAATTCAGATTTTCCAGCAAAAAGTCTGCCAAGAGTAAAAAACATATTTCTGCTGAGGCCTGGTAGCTGGTGTGGGAAGTCAGTGGGAAAGGCTCATTAGCCCCCGAGAAGTCCAGTGGAACGTGGTGGAACAAACCCCGAGGGCAGCACAGGGATGAGCAATGGGGTTACACTGGATCAGTGGCACTCCAGGAGAGGTGAACAATGGGAACTGTATTTCCCAAAGCCTGGAATCTGTCTCTATCCTTTTTTCTCTTCTAGCAACAGGACTTCTCCTTGGAAAAAATACTATATTTATTATGCCAGTGACTGGATTGATCACAGCCCAGATAATCACATTAAATCAGTGCAGATTTTACCATTATAAAGATGTATCCAAATTACCTTGTGCATGTCTATCTACTTCAAATAAAGCAGAAGCAAACTAGGTAGTTCAAAATTAGGCAAACATTATGATGAACTGATTTTCTGCATCACTTATGTAATGAATAACAAGTAAATATTATTCTCAACTACTTTTAGAGGAAATTATAGTGGGAAGTAGAGAAGAAAAAAGGAACTTAAAACTCCAAAATAAAAATAAATTTTAATCCCATACACACTACAGCTAAATCTGATCAGCTGCTGAGGACCTTATAACAGAAGCAGCACCTTTATCCTGGAGATTACCCTCCTCTTCTTACATATAGTTCTCTTCAAGACACCTTTTTTTCCACACAAAAATGCCTTGATTGATAATGAAATTCAGTGACAAACCTGTGGGTTCTCCAAAGACAGATTGCAACTTTTGGAGAATTATTGTGTCTCCTAAAATGTGAACACAGACTGTTTTGCTCAACAATTCAAAGAGATGTCAGGAACATGGTAGGTTATGCATGCTGTTTTCTTTTGCATAACACAGACTTCTGTAACATGCAGAAAATATCTTATCTTAGAATTCATTTTTTAATTAATTCTTCCACAATTCAGCACCATATTCCAAGTAATATAAAAGACACGAGGCACTGAAATCCCACAAGGAACTCCAATAGCATTCTATGATACCTTATAATTTATGAAATTCATATGACACTCTGCACTGTGGAAACAATTTTACCAAGCTTGCATATGAAGTGTGATCCTTCAGTATGACAGTGTTCTAGTGTTCTCTGTCAGAAAGCAATGTTTGTTTGGGGATTTTTGCCTCAGCATTAAAATAAAATTGACAGCATACAGTGATGCAAAGAATCAAAAAAATCATCCTTTTACCTTCAAAGGATCTTCAATCTAACCCCTAAGTCTCCAGTTCTGACAAGGAAAAGGTAGAACGTATCCTGGTGGTGACAATGAAAGGAAATGGATTGTTAATGTGAAATAGGTCACCTTTATGACCAGGTGTCAGCTGCGGGTGAGTGATGGATGCTTCAACCCACTGATGTATGAGTGACACATGAAAATTTTCAAGCAGGAGCTGCTTGCATAAAAGACAGAGAACATAATGAAGAAGTGGTATCTGACCTTTAGAGGGGAGAAAAATGGAGAGGGATTGTGCAACTGACTGATACTTCTGCAAAAACACAAGTTAAAAGTTCAAGCTGTACTACAGTCATACTGGGGCTTGTTCTTCCTCTTGTACAAATTACTACTCTCCTCATGACCTGCAAGATAACATCACCTGAAGTAAGAGGTACAGAAAGAGGTACAGTATTTCCCTAGGACTCTGCAATTATAAACATTTCATTATTCTTCCTTTTTTAATGAGTGGGTGCATCACAAAGAGTTTGTATAAACATTAGACAAAGGTAATTCCAGCTCCTTCTCACACACTGCTTACCTTGCCGAATTACATCCCGTGCCTTTTCCCTTTTCTGACATGGATCTCTCCCTAAATTTCCATCCACAGTGCATTCACAACAGTTTTCTCCCACAGGGTGTTGAAGAGTGGTGGATTGAATTGTGTCCCTGAAACTGGGAGATGTTCAAGGAAGGAAAGGCAGGGAACATGTAGGGCAAGTTCCTCTCAACCAGGCTCTATATTGCCCTCAGATTTAAGGATTGTCCTTACCTCCCCAGAACTTAATTTATATAATTTGTCAAGAACAAAGAATGTACAGATTAGTAGCTCAGTATTAATCAGCTGCAATCAGCCCCTGTCATTCTACTCCCACAAAATTGAAAGCCCTTTCAAAGATTCAGTGCCTTGGAGCTCTGGATAATCATCATTTAATATTTGAAACCACCACTCAGGAGGTACCTATCTATCAACATGTCACTTCACATACTAACAAAACAATTCTGCTTCCATTGTACCTGAGCTTAAGAATCTCAAGATGTTTTGGAAGCGGTAAGCCTGAAAATTCTTATGAGATTCTTGTGATTGCCAGTGAAAAGGTTGAGTTGGGACCTCAGTGGTTGCTTGATTTCTGGGAATAACTCAGTTCAGACCAATGAAAATTAAACCTCTTTAAAAGCATGTTTAGTTTAATGCTCAAAATTTGAAACACCAGAAGTGGCCATTCACCTTTAATTTAAGCCATAGTCTATCAGTAGTTACTAATGCTGCTGGATCCCCTATTAGATGAGAGCCATCATAAAACACAAAATCTATCACATGCAAACAGAATTTCTAAAATGTTTTATGCCACTTGATCATAACCTCAGAAAAATATTGATTAAATTTAAGATATAAAGGAAAAAATGCTAATGACAGATAGCAAGGCTGCTGGCACATCAACATTTAAAAGCACTTGGCTATTTCTTTTTATCTATCAAGAATGACTTTTGCCTATTTTTGTATTCTAAAAATACAGGATTAACTGCATCTGTTAGATCAATAGCATAAAGTATCAATGCTGTCATCCATAAACACCCAGTCAGTTTTATGAACCAGATTATTAGTAGTTAAATATTTAAAGCTGCTTGCCCTTTGGATCTCACTTTGATGCTTGTAGCCAGAACAGACTATCTCCCAACACCACATCCAGGCTCCACAGTGTGGGAGGAAGATTTCGAACCAGACCAAAAGCAAAATTAATTTTCCATCCTTCCAGACATGAAAAGAAAACCAAGAATGGGTTCAAAACAACACTGCACATTTTGGCTCATTAGAGATTGTCTTCAAGGAATGATACAGAATGAGCTGTATGAGAAAAGGCACAATAAATTTCAGGGGGCAGAGTTAGGAATAAAGGTTGGCTTATTGCTGTGGGCCCTGACACACACAAAGCAATAGCCCAGCAAAGAGTGACTCATCCAGCCACACTTGCTTTGTCTCCTTTTGTTTCGTGACTTTCTCTTTCCTCTGCAGTGTTTGTCACCCTCAGTCCTTCTCTGTTCAAGCCCATATCATTCCCCATGATTTGCTCCCTCATCCCCTGCCCTGTTTGGCTTGAAAGCTTAAAAAATAAATATGTGCCAGAAACCATCTATTACAAGTAACTCCTTGAAACAATATTTCAATTAAATCAAAATGACTGGATGTCCAAAAACTGGGAGAGCACAGGCAGCAGGAGAATTGGAGCTGTTTTTATCAAGAGTATTCCAGGAGCTGATTCAACAATCCCTGGCATGTCCATGGGAGAGAGGCAGTGAGGAGGGGTGGACAGGGAAATGGCAATGCTGTGACATGGTCCTTTCACTTAGAACAGAGTCAAGGCAGCAGCAACCACAGAACAACACATTTAACCTGGAAACAGGATTGTCTCCCTGGAATTGTGCCCATTTCCCCAGGGTACTCGTCAGGCTGTGCACTGAAATATAACAGTTGGTTTCAAACAAACCCACAGTTATATGACACTGAAATTTTAAGACTGAAATCCTGCCTGGTTTCCTTTCGCAGTAACCAAGGAACAAACTTAGAGTTGCAGAGTAAAAATCAAAGGAATGTAACACAGAAATATAGTATTCTGCTAATTCCTGGTGTCCAGTTGTATCTAAACTGATTCCTGTGTTGTCTGTTTCAGCTCCTTCCTCGGGCTGACCGAGATGCCCTGAGCTGTGACAGGCAGGACAGGACTCACACTCTGTGGACACAGCCAGGGTTGAACTTTAAAGGAGCATTTATCACCCAGGGCAAGGGGAGCAGGCACCGAGGTGTGGAAAGGATGCTCACAGAAATACATTTACAGTGAAATTGGGGCATCTCTGCTAGACAACATCTGTGGACAAGCAACAACAAAGAGTAATGTGTGATTAGCCCAGATGTGCTGAATTGTCTCCTAAAGCTGTAGGAGAAACTCCTGACAGGAGATGAGACTGATGGAATTCAGAGAGTGAGAAAAACACAAATATTAATTACAACCAAGCCAAGGCTGACTCCCAGAGTCACCCAGCACAGATCTGATTTCCAAAAATAAGGGATATATTTATCCAGCATGCTGTCCCCACGACTGCAACTTACACATGATTGCATCACACAGGAAGCAATCCAATGTGTTCATACATTTGTATGAACTGTACTGGTAAATTAAATAATAAGTATCTTCCCAATAGATTCCCATTGATTTAGAAAATGCACTGAATTATTTTAAATAAAAATCTGGATATTTACAGATTTCACAGTCAAAAATGTAGTGTGGCACAACCAATTTGCTGGCTACTGCTAATAAGCTCGTCATCATAACAAATTAGCATATCTGTGTAAAAATATACATGTATTTGCATATATTCATCTGCAGAAATTTCTGTTTCTCTTTTAAAAGTACTCCATATAATATAATCTCAAACCCTGTAGTTAATATTAGTATTTATATGAAGCCAGTTAAAGTTAAGATGCCAAAATAGTGCTTTTGTTTCCTTGAGACCTCTCTGTCAATTTATTTCAATTTAAATAAAGCTTATTAGTTTTCCTTAAAAAAGAGGAAAGAAACAGAACTGAGCTTTTTGTCACTTGGAATCACATTATCTCCTAAGTATAATTCACATAAAACAAATTATGGGGCTGATCAAATGCTCTGTTAACATAATTCTTTAATAATAATATCACTTAGATCTTAAACTGCTTAATTAGATTTCAGTCATTGCAATCAACAGCCTCATTGAAACTGTTGATCTATAATTTATACTCTTTGCATTTTACTGTTCATTTTTAAAATAGCATTAACAATTAGAACCAACAGTAAGTAGAAAAAATTAGTAAAACTTAAAACTCTTTAGGTTTTGGGATGAACTTAATTCACTGAACATGAGTGAAGATATTTCAACTGGTTTGAATGAATTCATGATTTCCCTTCAGGAAAAATACACTTGGACTTCAACCACACATCTAGATCCAGCTTTTGCATCTGACCACAATCTGAACAGAATAAGTTGTGCTTTTATTGGAAAGTTGATAAATTAAATAGATCTTTCAGACACTTGAGGCCTAAACACATTCAATTTCACTTCCAGTCATTAATTAGATTTTTCTAGATAATAAAGGTGTAAAGAACAGGCCTAGACAATGCAACATTTGCAGAAGTCACATTCTTTACTTCAAGAAGACATGTTTACTAAGAACAATGCAGAAGTGCTCTGTAAGGAAGTATTTGTGCATTTTTGAACAATAGAAAACAACCATGTCCAAAATAACTTCTTTTTTTTTAATGTAGATGGAAATAGGTCATGCGGGGGTAGATGACTTACTGTCTTGGAATAAATTACAATTTTATTTCCAATGGTAAAGTACAACCTTTGTGTCTGGCCTGCAGAAAACAGAACTCCCCTCCCAATACCAGCCCCCTACACGGTACCAGTGGGATATTGCAGCTCCAGAACTTTAGATAAGATTTGAGGATTGTGGTTTCTCTTTGAACAGAGAACACCTTCATGCTAACAAGTCAGGAGTTTTGCTTTTATTCCTATTATTTTAATAGCCAGGTGTTTATCTGTTGTTATTGCAAGATGGTATATTTAAATACATCCAAACTTACAAATATACTCCCTTTAAACGCACAGAGATTGGTTAACACCTTGGTGTTTCTTCAATAACTATTTTAGCTGCTTAAACTGAACACATTTCAGTAGCTCCTTCCTAGCAGTGCCCACAACAGACCCCAGCAGGATTTTAACACCCATCCCTCTAGAGCATTCTGCTGATATGCTCAAAATAAAAGTGTAAACTAGCAGGCATCTGCTAAGCTACTAGGGAAGTATCCAGTAAGTAAATAAATGCATCTGGGTTGCAGCCACTGAGATTTATAGCACTTTTCCCCTGATTTCCTTTTTCACACTACAGTAAATACAGTAATGGTGCTGGCTAATAAACAGCCATAAATCTGCCTTCCTGTGTTTATGATGTTTGCTGATTGAAAAGTAATGCTGTGAAACTGATGAAGTCAGGGACTATGAATGCAGGAAGGCTTTGGGTGCTGGGGGGGACACGTTTTTAGTACATTTGAAACAATCCATTTTGCAAGAGGTCTCCACTCCCACATCAATAAGTTGGGGTTTTCTCATAACCTTCACCCCCTCTCTTTTCCATATGTTGTAAACTAGATTTTTATTCCTAATAAATTCAACAGATCCAGTGCAGATGTAGAATACAAGAGGAGGTCTAGAGTGTTGTGAACATGGCTTCTCACCAACAACTTAATTCAGTTCCCATGAAGTCGTCGGAAAAATTCCTGTGGACTTCTATGGGAGTTGAATTGGGCTTCTGTTACTTCCTTCCTTCCACACAGTTTCTTTTATCCCCCTCTTCCATCCTTGAGGGCAGTTTGGGAGCAGTGGTATAGAACACACAGCTGTTCTTACAACTCAGTTAATAGAGCCCTGCCCCAAACCTTGGCTGCAGGATCTCTGCATCCTCCCAGGAATATCCATAGTGATTCTGTCAGCATCTCAGATTCTGCTGACCCTGGTGGGGCTGTCCATGAAAGTCAGACATTTCCTTTCAAGTAATGACACTGATGAGAAAAGTGATAGTGGGGGGGTTTTCTCAGATATTTGTAGGTGTTAGTTTGAAAACTCAATCAGAAAAAATGGAAAAGGTGACTTAATTAGATGATTTTATCTTTAGAACCTCTGGAAACAACTTATTTTACCAACTAAAGGCTTGGCACTCCTGTATGTTGGAAGCGCTATACACTTGCAAAAGGTAGCCCAAATATTAATTAAATCAGTCTGCAGACGTCAAATCTGAGAGATGTCAAGTGATAGCTACAGGGAATTAGCTGTGTTTATAGCTAAAAAGAGAGGAAATATTTTCCCTTCTACCAATGAGAAGACAGACAGTGTTGGCATTGGGCAACAGAAGTGGTAACTTTGCAATTCATTCCCTCTTGCCCATGTATCCCCTTCCCTCCTGGCAGATGTGCTAATTTCAGTGAAGTTTAAAGCAAATTCCTTCAAAGAAAACATTTAAGACAGGCCTATCTAGGCTGACCTGTAAAAGGTCTCTCAAGAGGAGCATAATTTCATTTTGAAAACCTTTATCCCCTCCAGCAGTTACAGCTTCCAATGCTGCAGACTGATATAAAATCCCCAGGGCTACAGGCACCTCAGCACAAAGGAAGAGGTGAGACTTTATGACTGACTGAAAACAAATCCCATCATTTTCCATCCAGAGGAGCCCATGCAAGAGCCTCCCCTCATCCCCTCACAGTGAAACATGCCCTAATGCTAAAGGGGAAAAGCTCAAATGCAGCAGGTTGCTACACAGGGAGAATTCCCACAGGAATTGCAATGGACACTCTCCTTCCCAGCTATTATTGACTCCCCAGAGCTGCACAAGCCAGGGCAGGTGAACGGGCAGGAACTCATCAGAATGAGTTCACAGAATGGGGGAAACATCCATTTCTATTCCTTTTTTTGATACACACACAAAATGTGCAGTACAAATAGTTTTAGGACTGATGCAGGTGGGAAAAAAACCTTTTTGAACAGGAGAATATTTTACTTTCTGTAACCAAACTATATTTTGCACAATAATATTTGAAATAGGAGTTACATTATATACCAGGACTAGCACTGTTTTCATAGATATCCAGCAGTTGGAGAGGCTAAAACTCTAAATTTCAAATGCAAAAGAAAAAAAACATCCCTGTGCAGCACTAACACTGAAAGGTCACTGCTTATCTTGCTTTATCCCTGCTATGCCCAGTTTATAATTTTTCTGCCATATATGAATCTCCAGACCCATTTTTATTAGTGCTAAAATAGACTGTTCTCCCACTGTCACACCATCTGTCTTTTCCTCCTGCCTGCCAGTATACAGAACATCTAGGAGTTGTTCTGAAAGGAGAAAAATGGGAAAGAAAGAAAACTGTATTGTTTTGGTCACACACTCTGCTGGTGACAGCCTGTTTCCAGCAGCGACTGTCTCCACAGAGGGACACATTCAGCCTTCGCCAGCCCGTGACACACACTGAGTTAAAAAAACCCCAACAAAATGCAAAACCAAATCCTCACTGGTCTGAAATGAGGAGAAATGAGATTTGCTTTCTGCTCTCCCACTGTGTGATCCCAGAGAAGGGCGACTCCTCCCAAGATCAGCACTGCCCTGTTGGCATTTCGGGTTCTGTCTCAGATATTTGTCCTGACAAATTTCTGATTCAGACTGAGCCTGAATCAGCAGCAACAAGACCTGTTCACAGCACACACCAGGAATGGGATTTTTTAGAAAGTGACAGCAAACACAATATGGGCTGTTGCTGCCTTTTTAGAATTTACTTTGATTCGAAATGTAAAAACTTTTGGGGGGACATTTTAATATAGGTATCAAATTCCTTCTTTGCCCATATAACAGCTCTCTGTATGAGTGGCAATCCAGGGGAATGCAAGCTCCACTTATACTCAAGACAAGCCAGAAATGAGAAAGTACAGACTGGCACAAGTGGGGCAACAGGCTGTTATTACAAGGAGTGTCCTCACAGATAATTTTATACCTGCCTGACACAGCAGTCACAGCTCATGAAATGAGCTGGATCAGTCACGCTGTGTTATGTGTTAGAAATAGCTGCAGATATTTTTCTAAGAGGAGCACATGGAATCAGTGGTCTGCCAGCAGGAAAAGAAAAGGGTAGAGTGAGAATGCATCATTCAGAACAGATTATCAGGCTGACCATCACCCAAATCCTGTGAGGCTGTAGCAGGAGAGTGAGAAGGACTGAGCAGCACAAGATTCCTGCCAGGGTTCAGTGTCTGCCTACTGCATTTAATGCACAAAACTTGTACCTCAAGGGAACAGTCAGACTTGTTTAGTTCCTGGGTTGGGGAATGAACACTCACCTCCCCTGTTTTGACCACAGGATATTTCAAAAGGAATAAAGGAAAGGGTCATGACAAAGAACCAGGGATAAAACAGATTCAGAAATACCAAAACATAGAAAGTTCTGGAAGCCGTATTTTTCACTTGTTTGCACACATGAGCACTAAATAACAAAACTTAGCTTCACATAAATAAATCCCAGCACTGTATGAACCTGTTCCAGTATGTGACAGCACTTCAGAGCTCAGATTGAGAGGCTGGTTGGACAAAATAGAGAGGGACAGCTTTGGAACTGGGGAGCTTCAATTTGCTTTCCATCCCCTACCAGAGCAACACAGCTCCATAGTCTAACAGTCCTTGCAACATCCTGGCTTTTCCTTTGGGCTAAAAATGAATTGGCATTGAAGCCATTTGATTTTTCAAACTTTTAAGATTTTTTCATGGGAAAATAGCACCATCTGTAGGAAAAAAAATGGACCAAATTTGATTTAAATGTGTGTCTATTTTCAAGCCATTAAGCACAAGTTAGGACTTTCTAACAACAAATACATTATTTTAATAAGTAGGCCCATGTTTTATCCTCAGAGGAAGCCAAATGGACTTTTACTGGTCTTGTGAAAGACAGCACAATGCTATTCCCACCCCATGATAAGAAAGAAGGTGCTATGACAAAAAAAATTTTACTTTAATCCCCTCTAATACTGTTCAGAAGGACAGACATAGATAGTCTACAAACCCCAAGTTCTTCCCCAAATACCACCATGACAGCAGTTATATCAGGCTACTCTTAGGACTGGTTTTTAGTTATTGATAAGGGAAAAGAATCTGCCTTTTCAGTACAGTTCCTGACTGTTGGCCAAGTCTCTTTCTAACATATGCATCTTTTATCCTAAAGCCCACATACATACTAGAGAATTTGGCTGCCTGGTGTGAATGAGTAAAACATTCAACAGGAGAAAGAGCTCAATAAAGATATAACAGACTTCTGGTTGCATGTTCTTATTTAATGAGAAGATGAACATTACCTCAATTGACAAGACACTAATAGTGGTAGTAACTATTCTGTGAGCCATTTTCTCTCTAAAGAGAATCAAATAACTGCTATTGCTGAGTATTCCCTAGGAAAAAAATCATTTAGCTGGGACTGAGTTCTACTTCTACCCTCATCTTGCTTGGAAACACTGTAAAATCATTTAAAAACTCAGTTTAAAATACAAGGAAAGTCTCGTGGCTTTGGAAACATTTACAGTTTATCTCACAGTGGTTGAAATGTTTATATAGGCTGTACCTTATTTCCTAGCATGAATGTCATTTGCTTCTTTGAAAGCCTTTAAGATGTATCATGACATTTGTTGCTTTTAAAGGTAGCATTTCAATTAGCCAAATGATGGTTTCCTAGGAGAACTGAAGATCCACTTAAAAACACTGTACAGATAAGAAAAGCAAATAGGTTCATGTAGACATGCTTATGTGTGTCTTCATCAGATGGTCAGAACAGTGCTGTTACTTGCCTGTGGACCTTTCTCTTCTTAATTTAGCCTTCACATTTCACTCCAGTTTCAATACTGACCTTTATTTCTTTAGTGGCAGTTGGACTATGCCTGAATGCAAAATTTAAGAGCCATCCTTGCCCACATTGCCTATGAAAATCCTTAGGGATCTTTCATAATAGCTGCACCACAGCTGCACAAACTGATAATTCAAGAGATATTCCACTTGGCATGGAACTATTAGTTGCATCAGATAACATTACTAATGCCATTTTATTTGCCCAGGCTTGAGGTGAGATGGGGAGAGCTCAGTGCTAACAAAAGCCCAGCAGCACAGCTGTTCCACAGGATAAGGGAAGAACGTGGCCCTGCTGAACCCGGCAGCCCAGCCCAGCCAAGGAAGCAGCCACAGGGCAAAAGGGTTCACAGGAACAAAGCACAGCTCTTTCCAGAGCCACAGCAGCTTCTCCCCAGGAAGTCTGAGGGGCATTTACAATCAGCCTCTCACCACTGCTGGTTTTGAAGCTACAGAACACAATGTGAAGAGACACCTCTGAGTTCAGCTCCTTCCAAGAGCCAACCGAGGGCTCATCACACACGAAATGCCATCCTATTCCTTCTGGGACCACTGCTTTCTGCAGCTTGTAAGAAAAGTTCAGAATCAACTGAGGAGGGGGCACTCAAAAAGCGTCAGCAGCTGCAAAATCAAGTCTTGAATGAAGAAAAACTTCCAGACAGCCCTGATGCCAGGTGGCATTAGCTTGCAGTGAGATCTGGGCATAAAAATAAGATACATGCTGTTCTCATCAATGAAGCACCAAGCTTGTATTTAGTAAAAATTGCAAATTTGTTTGAACAGCCCAGGAGAGATTAATCAAAGACTGATTTGTTGCAATCTGCCATTCCCTCGCCTGCCTTACATATCTGGCTTTGAAGTTGGAGAGTGACTTTGAGTCTCTGAAGTTATTTTCCAGTTTGTGACATAACACCACCAGCTGTTGCTGCCTCCTGGGATGAGACAGCCCAGGTGAAATTCACCCATGTGGAGCTAAAGGGAGCCTCCACTGCAGTTACACACTCATTCAAGTGCACACAGACACATTCTGCAAGGTATTCCACTCCAGGCTAAATTTCATTTAAGCTCTTTCTGGATCTGAAAACCTTAAAACAGTGAGATTTTCTTAAGGTCTTTCATGCATGGAGAAGTCATGATGCTTAGGATACTCAGATTTTATTAAAATATTTCAATAAAGCAACATTTGTTTGTTTTACTCAATGTGGTTTTAAGACCTGATTTGAATTTGCAAACTGAATTTGCTTGACTCCATCACCGCAAAGCAGATTTCATAAAAGTGAGGAGTTTCTTCTTACTGTTTTCCATTCTTCTCATGCTTATTATTTGCAGCACCCTAAGATTTGAACAAATTGGGCTTCATCAGAAAATTTCCACTTTGCAGAGCAGCTTTTCTGCCCCCCTCAGTGAAAATTAATGTAAAATGTGTTTTCCTCCAACTTTTCCTGTGCAGAAAAGTTAGATGTGAGCCTCCACACCAAAATGTGATGAGTAGGAATGGAATAAATGGGTCAGGTTTCAAGAGATGTCTAGCTTGCAGTGATATTTGAAGCTCAGGAATGTAACCTGGCAGACAAGCTGTCATGGGAAAAACATAGAAGATCTCAGCATATTAAGTAAAAGTCTTACCACAACTCTTTCTGCAGCCTTCCCTTGCCTCATCTGCAGCTAAGGAAACAGTGAATTATAAAAACCTCAGCAGTTTCATGAGTGTAATTAAGCCTCCAAATTACGTGACAAATCCAGAGTAAAAAGACTTCACTAAATTCTGCAGAGCTTTGTGCAGGTATGTGACTTCAGCAAATTTCAAGGCCTTATGGTTTTGTGCTGAGTCTAAAATTCACGCACGCAAAGGTTTCGTGCAGAATCAGATGAAAACTTCACTGCTCCACTTGCCTGGGTCCACTAGAAGCTACAAATGATAGCAAAATTTGGCAGGGGGGAGAAGGATCCAAAAGGAATGAATTTACATAACACAGAAACTGAAGGCAACATTTGCACCAGTCCCTGAGAAGCCCAAATCCCAAACGTCACAGAGGAACAGCCAGCATGGGCTGAGAAACACAAAATATTAATGTCACTGTGACACAGCTCATGCACCAGCTCAGGAACAGGGCTCCTACTGCTCCTGTTTATACTTGATTTTTAAAAAGTAAGAGCATGCACCACAGATGTTGGGATTTCTGCAGCTCTGATTTGATTTGGAAAGCCATGATACAAACTGATAAGTGAATTCCCCAAGAGTGGCTGTCCCACAGAGACTTTTTTATCTTTCAAGACCTATCATACTTCATGGGATTACACTGTGTATTGTAACAACATGATGTGTCTGAATACAAATCACTGTCTTCCTGCTGAACATGTAAAGAAATAAAAAACAGACTTTGCCTTCCTTTTTCTTTGGTACATATTCTGAGAGAAAATTATAAGACAGTGTCTGAAGTCAAAGGACTGACAAACAAAACTTCTCTGCAGCATCCAAATCACCAAGGATACAAATGTTTCATTTGTCTCTCTGCTCAAACAAGGAGGCCTGTTTTCATTTATTAACGCCAGCATAGATCTCTTTCCCTGCAACACTCTCACATGGCTCAGCAGATGCATGCTCTACTTCAAAAACTCTCTTCTGATGTTTAATATTGATGTCTCTGCAGACAGCTCTCATGCACCAATTAGGAAAGGAACAACAAAGCGTCTCTCAAATTACCTTTAATACACGTTAAGACTGTAGTCTTGTGTAATGAGCCAGTTTGTAAATGTAAACTGAGTCCCTGGAATAGCAGCAGACCAAAAGGAGAGTGCACAGAACTGGAGACAATTACAGGAATTACCAGCATGGTCCCATGCCAGTGTGCCCAGGGGAAGCAGAGCTAGAAGGCTGTGCAACCAACGTGCTCAACCTCCAGCACTTCCAGATGCACAAAAAAACAGCTCAGCCATCTCTGAAAACTGAATGTCATTCTGCCTCAGATCTGTTAACTCTTGAATACTTAACTCATGATTTATATCTTGCTCTTGTTTATCACCTTCTTGACAGCAGCAGACAACTCCCTGCTCTTCTATAAAAAAAAACAGAACTGAGAAGCAACCATGTTTCACCTGAATTAACTTCCTTCCAACTTCTATAGTTACAGATGAGAGAACAAGTTTCTTTGAGTCCAGATAATCTTCCAAATAAAAAATATTAACAAAATTTCAATATATCACGTTCTTCCTTCAGTCCACAATACCCTTGCAAGCAATCACTTACTCCCTAATGGATTACACCAAGCAAATCTACATGGCTATGAAGCCAGACCTCTAAACTCTGCTCTTCTTCCAAGCCTCTCTTTGAAAGGTCATCAGCCTAAAATTTATTATATGGCTTCATCCCAGCCTCTTATGAAAGCTTAATCTCTTAACTGAGCTGCTTGGCTTCCCCCACCCCCCCCCCCACTCACAGTTTTTCCTGTTCCAAACAAGGACAAGAAAATAATTTGATTCATGGCCACAAAAACTCACCCAAGAGGCTTCTTATTGTCATTATAGGGCTAAGCTACCAGCTTGTAGGGTCTAGATGTAACTGGACTGCAGTTGCAAAGATGTAAGAAGACTGCAGTTCTGACTACTTCATAAGAAAATACAACAAAGACTACATTTTCAAAAGCAATGTACAGTTAAATTGACTTTATTTTCTCTGGCCCAGTTTCTAAAGGCCACAAACAGCCTTTAGGAACACTAGTAATTATGCCAGTGATTTATTTTACACAGTAGGAACAGGATTAAAGGCATTCAAACAAAATTACATAAACAACTGACACAGAGAAAGTCTTTAAATTCTGATATTTTTTTACACCAACCACTGCTTTAAAAACCACCACTCTTCACCATCTGATACCACACAGAACATTAAGATTCTGTTACTATTACTGTGCTGAAGTATTTTCTTCCAAGGAAAAATATACTGGTTGCAGACACAATTTTTGGAAAAAACCCAAATCAGGAGGAGCAGAACATGCCACTTCCACGATCATCTATGATATATTTCCAGTCCTATGACCTTCATTAAAAAATTTCCCACCCAGTCAAGTGATTAAAGTGATGAAAGGTCATTTATCACTTTCTAGTCCTTAAAGGCATTCAGTCACACTTTGTGCTGCAGAGTGTTTGTCTTCTCTCAGTGTTTACCACCACAGAGATGGCAGCCAGCAGTGTCATGATGGAAGAGTTGTTCATTTCTCTTACATCAGTTACACTTCAGTACTAAAGCTTCTCGTGGCTGACTCCCTCCTTTTGCTACATGATCACAGTGAAAGACAAATCTTAATCAAATTACTCAGGAAAGACTCCATGACTGGGTCAGTCTGACACTCTCATCTTCCTCTTGGCACCTTGTCTAAGCTGCCTTGGGGCGCTTCCAGTCACAGTACCTGTGTTCTATTTTTTACAAATATTGGTGCAAAACTAAGTTTATCTTGCATTGGTGTTATCAGTTATTTCCAACAATAGTTTTCTACTGTAAGTACCATGATTTTAAAAGAAAACCTAATTTCTTATTACAGAAAAATCACAAGTGTTTTCCCAATCACTTGGTTTACTCTGCCAAATCAGACAACAAAACTAAAACTAATCTTTGGACCAGACTAAGCTGCTGAGCTTAGCTGGCTACTGGAATAGGGAACTCCCAACACTGTGAAGGTTGGGAAATTGAAGGCCTGGTTTATCTGTTATTGGTTATTACTATTATACAGTATCATCCAAATGTCCCCTATGTCCCCTTACAATTCCTCATATCTTAGATTTTATAAAACAGAGATGAACACAGAGTTTCTGTCCTGAGTACCTAAGAAGGTATCAGGTAAATGACAGAAGTATGGAAATATTGCTCTACATCCTCTCTAGAACAGAAATGAAATCTTAAGTAATTTTACCAGAATGACACAGCAATTATTCGAAGCTCCGAGGAGATCTCAGGTTCCCTGAGGTTGATCCATGAGATCCAGACCCATAATCTGAGTGCAAGACAACTCTTCCACTCAAAACACAAATTAGTCATTATTTTCAGGTAAACTTAGATGGCAAACAGAGCACTCTTCTCTCTGGACGTGTCCTTCTCAGACTACAGAGAAGAATTTCAGTTTTAGACACTAAATGAAGCCTGCTTCTGTCGTGAATTTGAATCTGGGGACAGTAAGAAAATTCATCTTCAACATTTTTTGTCTTATCTTTCATCTTTTAAGAATTTTGCTACTTTTTATATTTTAATCGTTGAATCACAGATTACTTTAAAGCTGTGTACCTATTTTTTAAAAAACCCTGTCACTGTAGATTATCTGTGGGGCATAAAGTTATACACTTGAAACTTGGCTTGGCCAAGCCATCATTTTAATGATGATGAAAAAAAAAAAAAGAGGTTTATAAGATCATAGAAGCTGGTAGTTACATTTGCATACTGACTAACCTTTTCTTTTTCCACACAAATTGTTCTATTCCTTGGAAAAAATTAATCAACAGATTCCTGGGGGAAAAAAAAAAACCTAAATCCATGCTTGAGTACAAACAGTTTCCTAACAACAACCGCCACCAACATATGCGCACATACGCTGATACAAAATTGTGATCTCCCAAAATCTCCCAAAAAATTCTTAAAATTGGCAGCACAGCCTCTCTTTATCCAGGACATGCTTATAAATTCCAAACCAGACAATTTAGGGTTAGGAGGCAGCACCTGTGCTCTAGGCAGTTTTTAATTTCATCTTTCTTAGACCAGACACTAAATTCATATGATCTACACTCAGCTTGCGTGATGTGTTTAATGCTTTTCCATAAGAACATCCTTCAACAATGGAGAAATTTTTTTCTCTGAAAGATGGAATTCATCTCAGCTATGCAGTACAAAGCTACGAGTGAATGAATGAAGTACCTTCCCTATCATTGTCAAAAAATAAATAAATAAATTAAAAGCTAATAAAAATTCCTGAACTGGCAACAGTCTTGCAATTTGGAATTTGTTGGAAAGGCAAGATGTACATGACATTCCAAAGATTCCAAAAATAATCACCCATAATTAACAGTGCTGTGACAAGCACACAAGGAAGAAACAATCAGCAGGATACAAACAGCACCATGTTCATTCACAACAGGGTTCAATGTGTCGAGAGAAGGTTTGGGGTTGAAATGAAGGCTCATAGTGAATGTGTTCTCACATATAGCAAAGCATCTAGGAAAAAAACTCTGGAATCATCCAGTTTCTTAACTGGTTTGAATCCTCAATAATATAAGTCATTTCTGCATTTCAAGGCAATTTCCCTTAACACAGGCTTCACCTTATAGTGTTTCATAAGATTATCTGAAAATAAAACAGAATTTTTAAAAGAAAAATAGCTATCAGAAAATTCAAAAGGAAGGAATGCACTCGTACAGAGTGGAGCATTTTCATGTTTTCAGATATTTCCATCCTTTTCTATTTTTTTGGCTGATTTGAGCTGCAACATTAAACACCACCTCTCTCATTATTGCTGCCACCCCATGGACCTCACCTCACAAGCACTTAGAATCTCACCCAGATGAAGTTCTGTCCCCATAGCCAATGACAAAGAAGCCACATCACTCTCACAAATTAAATTTGGCTGGAAGTGTAGCAAAGAAGAACAGAGGGCCAAGCATATTTTTGTTTTGCTAAATGAAAGGATGTTCTATCATTTCAGCTAGAACCCATATGTCACTCATACCGAGGGCTATCAGTAACACATTTCCTCCTGAAGAAAGAACACAATGAACCAATTAATCAAACCTTAAAATGAGGATGAAAATTATTACAGCCATTTGTTAAAATAAAAAAAAAGGGGATTAAGAAAACAAACAGCAGTATCTGCTATGGTTAATGCAGTGATGTTTTCAGTATCCCAGGTCTGCAGAAAATTGGCATCTCCTTTCTGGAACTCCAGCGCTTCTGAATGGAGGAGATTTTTTACCACTCTTCTCTGATTCACTAAAAACAAAGAGATTTATTCTGTCTCTACCTAACATGAATCAAGGATAAGACTATTGAAATAAATGTGTCTGATTCTGCACTGTCTCAAGTCTTTTTCTAGAACTCTGTGAGGGCATTTTGAAACTCTCCTATTTACACTTATATTTACGTGACAGACAGCAAAAGTAGTGTTGAGCCCACCTAACTACAACCTGAAGCTATGAATTTATTTGAAGCTGGCAGCCTGAACTGTCATCAAATGAAAGAGGCACCTCCAAAGGGTTGTGAATTCTATGATGGTTGATAGCCCAGAGCAAGTACCTCATTATTAGACACATAAAACCAGCAAAATAGGTGATACAAAACGCCAGGAAATGGAGAAGCAGCCTCAATTAATAGGTTTATCTAATGCGTTTCAATTATTTAAGTGTCTCAAAGAGGACCATGACATCAAGACTGGAGTACTACAGAGATGGCAGGAGATGAAAAAAGAAGACAACACAGGCTCCACCTCCTTCCCCATTTTACCTGGAAGTGCAGGTGGGGCATCTGCATGGACTTTGAACAGATTTTTCTGAAAGCTCAATCCAGTAATATTGGCCAGGAAAACTTAATAAACAGAGGTACCATTCCTCATTTGACCAGTGACTAAATCCTTGTACATCGTGTGTGGAATCACAGATAAATACACAGATGAGTGAAGCACATCACTGCAGTCATTTCTGATGTACAGCTTTATCACTAGACCCTTTTCCTTCAGGAAAAATAAAATCTACAGCATTTGTAAAAGTTTTTCTGCCCTTTTCACTGTAATTTTCAATTGTTTCAATGTCAGACAGAAAAGCTGTGCTAATTTTATTAACAATGAAATAGGTTTCTCTTGAAATCTTTTTTCTCAGCAGTAGTAAAGTAAAATTGAAGTGACCCACAAAGCATGGTGCTGTTCAAGCAAGTGCTGGACAGTTCACAGCCCAGAGCAGATCATTTCATTTTATCACAACACTTTTGTTGACAAACAGAATGAGGGACCCTTCCCCAAGCAAGAGCACTTCTGCTGGCCTGTGGACAAGACTTTCTGACAGAGACACCTGCAGAAGTACAAAGAGTCTGGAATTTAGTTCACTGCTGAGGCATTTCAGACCCCCAGAATGGGTCAGGAAAGGACCTCACTGGGTGACCTGGTCCTGCCTCTGCAGTGCCAGCCCAGAGCTCAGTACAAATAACCAAGAGACTTCAGGATTTTAGCACAGAAAGGTATTCCATTGGTTTCAGCAGAAAATCCAGGTGAGCACTAAGGATTCCAGTCCAAGAGAAATTCAAATTAAAACCCCCTTTCCAAACTGTTAAGCATCTGCATTGCCTGCTTGAATGAGCAGCACAAGTGACTAAATGAGATTGCTAAATCTAAAGTTATAGATGAGCAGAACCTTTGCAAGAACTAACCCCCAAAACACAAATTACCAAATTGGAAAAGCAACACTCGATTTCAATTACAAAGGACAAAGCACTGGTGGCTATTGGCCTCCTTCTTTAAATGTGTTTATTTAAAGCCATTAATTAACAGAACCCTGAGATCACACATAATGCTGTCTGGGTGGAATTTCTGTTTCCACACCATATACACATGAAATTCAAAGTGAAAGGCTTAAAAGCTTAATGCAGTGAAGACAGAAAATATTCAACTTTTCAAATCCTCATTTCTCTGGCCTTTTGCTCACCCCAGTCTCCTATCACTTTTTTTTCCTTAAAAGACATTATGTGTTAGGAGAGCAGAGCAGCCCGGGGAGGTGATATTTTACCATTGTCTGTGCCATTAATGCAGTTAAAAAATCCTCAGACTGGAAAAATCAGACAGATGCATCTTCCAGGTTCACATGTGCCAACTCCATCTGTTAAATCATTAAAACACAGGCTTGGCAGATTCTAGAGAAAAACACATTTGTTTTCACTATAAAGAGGAAGAGTAAACTTTCTTGCTGTTCTTACAACTCCCCCCCTCCCCCATAATTACTTTAATGTGAAAGTGAGCATGAGTGGGTACTATTTAAGATGCTACTGAAAGAGGTTTTGATTGAATTGGGATGTGTATGTGTCAGATTATATGTCAAAATCCAGGTTAGCCAAAGCATTGCTAAACTAAAGTCTATAGATACATTATGCTGCTTAATCATTTACCTTTTTAATGCATGTATCATGTTACGTCACCTATTTAAACACTGATTTTTCCTCACAGTAATGAACCTGTTCAGGTTAATTTTAAAGGCACAGTTTATATAAGGAGCACCAAACATTATCAAAGAAAGCTACCAAACCTTGAATGAAGAAATTAGGAGTAATAAATCTTTTTTCCAAATTCATAATGAAAAAAAAAATACTTTCTACCTTCAGGATAAAAAAAAAAAGCAATAAAATCCTAACCTAAATTTATAATAATTTTTAATACTAATATTCTATATTTTCCCAATATCAATACAACTGATATTGGGAGAACAGATTTATGCTTTTTCCTCCTACAGCACTGTAAAACCATTTTCACTATGGCAACATTACCTATAGTACATACATCTAAAAACTGAGCATTCTGAGTGCAACTAAGTATAAAATAGGATGAACCTAGACACAAGTATGACAGTGTGAATAATTTAAATCCCAAGACCTCCCATAGCTGCTATTAAAACAACAGATTGCTGCTGAATGCACTTCTTTCTCTTTGTATTCCACAACAGAATGGAATTTCATTCTCCAGGCTTGTTACTTCAAGTAAAATGCATCCTATTTAAAGCAAATGTTTGGAAATTCTGTCTTTTTTGTGTTTGCTTACAGTTTTGCAGCTATTTTCTCTCATCATCTAAACAGAGATTTTCTCTGTACTGTTCTTAATGGTAGAGCAGAGAAATTAAAGCTATTTGAGATCAAGATATCTACCTTTGCACAATAAATACATTTTCACAAAGGATATTCCATTGCAGTATCCTGAAGCCTCACTGAGTCATCATCCCTGTCATTCTGTGCATCAGGGCTCATAAAATAGAGTTGAAACCCAGACCCACTTTGTGTGTTATGTAACTGCAACCTCTCCTTCTCAGCACCCACTGAGTGGCTGTAGGAGCTGCTTCTTTCCCAAGAAGAGATTCAAACATTTCTTTGCCTGGAACTGGCAATTCTCCTGCTTTTGGACATGGGCAAACTGTACCCTCATGTTTCACCCTCCTCCTCTTCCAAACAACTTCTGAAAACCCTGATGGGATTTACTCCAACCAGCTCTCTCTGCACAGAGCTGATGGTGCACTCTGTACTCTGCTCCCCACTATGATTCTTTTACTTATGCAGTCTGAGAGGTGTTCTTAGAACCTGGGAAAATTGCTTTGAGTCATCCAGTACCTTCCCAAACATCCTCTTGCACATCACCTGTGCACCACTCCCACATGGCTGGCTCTATCCAGGGAACTGGCTACAGCTTCTCCAACCTTAGTCAAGATTAAGTGGAACCAAAGATTTTTTTCCTTCAATATTGAGCAATATTTACAGTCTTACCATTTTTATAGTACCAGCATGATTTCAGAGCTGTTCTCAGGCAAGACCAAGCAAGCAGAGTACAACATGAGTGCAGCAAAGAGAAAGAAGAAAACACAGGTGTATCACAGAACACAAAACAAAAAGGGCACTTAAAGCATTTTCCAACTAAAACTGCTATTCCAAGTACACACCTCCTTTCTAGCAAGTATTTTAATTTATACACTCAGAGAATGCAGAGGGAAATGTATCCAAAAGAGACAAGAACTTCATCATGTGATGGCTACAAATAGAGAAATTTGAACTTATAACAAATACTCCCTTAAATTAGAATACAATTAGATGCTGATATCCCATCACTGCCTGCAATCACCCTCAAGGGAAGCAAAATTGCACAAGGCTAACAGAACATTCACTTGTTTTAAAATTTACAGGAGGCTCAAGAAAGTTTCATGTGCATTTTACCTCAGAAACAATGTGTTACTTATTCTTCTTAGCAATGATTTTTTACATAGCATTCTGGGATCAAAATGCAATTTTCAACAATAACATATTTTCTGACATCCTCTAAGGAAAAATTACTGGTTTCTTCTCTCTAAAAGGATTTCGATGGAATAACATCTGTGTTGAGATTATTGTGAATATGTTAAACTGACAGCAAGTCTCTAAGGGGCACTGCTCATTAATGTTCCGTGCATAAAATTAAAACTTGAAATATATTTTTCAATCCTTTTTGAATCATTTCAGCAATTCTCATGCAAAGAAACTATTGTGCAGCAATCATATATTTGCAGAGTAGGCTATGAAAGCTATTAAAATGTCCCAGACCCCCTGCTTTTCAGGCAAAAGGGAAAAAGGAGACGCTTTCTGATTTGAAACACGAGCTGCATTGAAACAAAAAAATACTTTCAAAGACCATGAAGAGTTTGATTTCGGTTTATACAATGCAACAAAATTTAAAATTGTGTCTTTCTCCTTCATCTTTAATTCATATGGTGCCTAGGTAGTTCTCAGAGCAGCAGGAGAGTTCTGTTAAGTGCTGCACATTGGCATTTACAAGAAATTTTTCCAGTGCCTACAAGTGGTGGCCGTATTCTTTGAAACTGCACCATTTTGCAAGCCCTCTGCAACCACAACTGGGGAGCTGTGCTGAGACAATGCCTGGGGCTCAGGGATTTTAATGCAAACACCTCCAGTTTGAATGTGACAAAGATCTCCAAGCCCATAGAACAAATAATTTTATTTGGAGGGCATGTGTACTTCTTCCACCAAGTACTATAGAAATATAAGGGTATCCATCAGGTTTACTGTAAAGCAGTCTCTCATGTAAATCTTTAGTTTGAATAAAAAGGAGTGAATCTGCTCAAAAGCAAATAAAATTCCAGGAATTACTGAATTTTTCAAGCATAAATCTGCATAAAGCTGTAGCTGGAAGTGCCGTTTTATGGATAAAAAAGGAACATATTATCATTGAGAAAACAAACATGCCCTCACTGTTTCAAAAGCTACTGGATAATTACAGCCACAATAAGATGAGAGTTCTAAATTTTGCCACAACATATAATGATTCTAACCAGGCAGTTGGATTACGTTCATAAATGGAAATGCAGGAACTCCAATTAACATGTTCTTGATGTGATAGACTTTAGCAGGGTTTTTTTAAATGAAACCAGTCTGTGTCAATGGGACTTCATTATTTAAATCACAGTAATCATAACAAGGCAGTCTTAGGCTGCCTACATCTGAAATATTATGTAAAAACATTACAAAAAGACACTGAAGTTATGCTCAAATACTTCTTTTTTAAACTTCCACACCTCACATTGCAAACTGTGGAGCAGCAAACACAAAGCTGTTTTTGGTAAACATTTTCAATGCAAAAGCCTAAGCACACATACACATGGATGCAAAAAATGGATATATAAACACCTCAGCAGAGAGCTTCAGAGTTTCAGAGGTTCAGACATTGGTCATGTGAAGGGGAAGACACGGGATTAGCACAGATGAAAGAAATTAATGAAGCTGCACTTCAAATTTTAGATATGAAGATGGCACTTTTGGGTGCGAGGTGCAAGCCTTGGGACACAGACTGGTGCACCCCACTGCAAATTTCCTTAGGGAATTTTCATTCCCCCTCCCTCACTGCTGTTTTCTGCCATCAGTGGAGGGCATTTTTTCCACTCTTCCAGCCAAAGAGCCCAGGCAGAGCACTGCCAGTTGCCTCTGCAGGGCTGCCAGCCATCCAGCAAAAGCCATAGCACCACAGGAATGTTTGGGACTTACTGCTCACATACTGCTTCAGCAACCAGTATGCTACTTCAGAGTCCTGGGGTAACTGCCCAAATTGAGAGCATGTGCTGCTCACAGCACACATGTGACACTGAATCTCCACTCAGAAAACAGCATTTACAAACTTCTCTCCAGTAGGACCCTGTGCTAGAGCTGCTCCCATGAAGAAAGAATTCCTCTGTGTTACCATCATCACCACAAGAAAACCAGTTTCTGTTATACCAGACCTTTGCTAGTTTGCATCACGAGTGTTCAGAAAACAGGTAGACAATACAAAGGTTGATTTAGCAACAATTCTTCAGCACTTGAATCCAAGTATCACATAGACTCAAATCTCAGCACATTCCATGGGAGTGGAGAATCTCATAAAGAACTCTCACAAATCCTTACATAGAACTCAAAAGAGAACAAGTTTGTTTCCTTCAAGTAATTCAGACTGCGACACAGAAAGCTTTTGTGTACTCATCTGGATACTTTCCTCCATAAACAAGAAATATATGAAGTCTTAACAACCTTGTATCAGGGTAGACACGAAATTTCCAGAAAACCAAAACTTAACTCAGATTTTCAAGAACGCAAACATTAACAAAGCCAAAATTGCACCACACAGAGTCTTCTGCAGCAGTAGAGGTTTAAGATATCCACCTACCCTGAGTTGCTCATTTCAGCTCCCGTCACCTTTTCCCGTGTCCATTCTGTCTGCTGCCTCCATGCAGGAGCACGGCTGCTTGTGGAGCTGCTCTGTGAAAGAGATTAAAACAGTGAGCTTTCTGCAGAGCCCGTTTGGTTCCCTTATTTCACAGAGCAATACCACCTGTGTTTGTGACAACACAGCATTATCAAACATTGGAAAAACCTGGACCTAGCACCCAGCACTGCCCTCCTCCAAGCCCTCCTGCATTGTCCCATCAGGTGCTGGTGGCAGCATTTGTACCTACACAGAATACTTTTTTTGGCTTAAAGCAGCTCATTTTGCCCTTGGTTAGTTTTAATCCCTATCAGAACACAGCACCTCAAACCCTTCTTTTGACTGAAAGGGAGTACAGGGACTGTAAAACACCAAACTGCTTCCCCAGGGGTGGAGCAATGCCTGACACAGGTGAAAGGTTTCTCAAACTCCAGATACTAACTGCAACTCTCAAGTTAAGGACAAGTTGTAAATTCTTGAGTAGTGAGTTCTTGTTCAACAGCAGCACAACTGAACAGCTGAATAATTGGATAACTCCTAACCAGGAGGCAACAGGAAGAATTGGAATTTCAGCATTTGTGACCACATCCAGACAGAATTTACCCCGTTAAAAGCATCAAGGATTGAGACTTGATTCTATTTAGAGGTGATACACTGAGCAATGTAGGATTTACTCCAGCATTTGTCACACGATGACAAATGCTGTTGTATGCAGCTACAGGATCCAGACTTTCCACTGGAGACCCTGGAACCTCAACAGACCTGTGATCCTGTCATTCATTAGCTCATTAAAATCCTATTTCACTTTTTTCTCATAGTGCAATTCTAATACTGCCCTGTGCTCATAAGAGCCTATTAAGACCTACGAAACGACTCATTTACTACATTCCCTCATCTGAGAAATAACTGCAAGAGACTTGAACACGACAAAGTTCTATTTCCACAGTGTTAGAATATGAAGTTTCAGCTCTCTTGACAAATGCTGGCGCAGTTTAAGCCCTGACACAATAAACTACGCATTTGATTGTTTGATTAACAAATTATCTTTTTCACGGAAAGCATCAAAGCAATAAGAAGACTCCTGAGATAAATGTGACAAAGCAGCAGGAGTTAATTAAGTAGGACAATGAGTAAGCATTTATGGGTGTGATAGGAGACCCAGCTGATTTAATTGCATGCCTAATTATCAATTAGAGAATCAAGAAATGGCATGTAAGTGAAATACTCCATTTGTTGATACTGTAATGATTTTCAGAGACCCAGAAGAGTAGTATTAATTGCTATTTTAGACTTACAGAAGGCGTTTTTATTCTCCTCTTACTCAAACACAGGTTCTCAGTACTTTTTAAATGACTAATACATGTATATAGTCTTCTCATACTCAAATATTTAAGGGCTTTAGATCCTTTGGATTTCCTTTAAAAACAGTCTAATAATTAAACATTCAAACACTGCCTATAAAGCACTCAGCTGAAGTCAGAACCTTTCTGCATTTATTTTCTATTAAGGATAATAAGTGCCCAGTGGTGTGAGAGTCCCATTAACTCTTTCCAGGGTGTTTGCACAAGGCAATTTCCAGACAACACAAAAGAGGACAGGGAACCATTTAAACCCACGGGGGCAAAGAGCCAGCTGGCTTCACTCATTATTGAAATATTTTATCCAGCAACTGCAAGAAAATAAAATTACCAAAAATTTCATGTAGAGCCAAAAATATTAATATATTGGAACACAATGAAGCCTTTACAAGCTGTAAATGTATTCTGGGTTGTCACACAGAAGCCATAAAGTGTTTTGAGGTCTTTCTCAGAACTTCTATCACAGGCATGTAGCTTGTAAAGGACATTCATGAGAAAAAGAGATCAGACAAACGCTGTGTCATAGGACTGGTGTTATTTCCCAAAGAAATTATCAAAAAACAATTTTGATGTGTAGCAAGAGGAACCCGGAAAAGGACAGAAGGTTAAAAAGCAGTTTTCCACCACCTTAGCCCAAACGTGCTTTCCTTCATTTAAAGACATACCAAAAAAAAAAAATAAAATTACCAAGCACTTCCCAGGGCCTCCTGAGAGGCCTCAAGAAATCAGGGAGTGGAGATTTTTCTGCTTTTACCCCTGAGGCCCGGCTATGGTGCCACCAAAACCCTTTTAAAGGACAAAAAAACCCAACTCTTTCTCCCCATACGGTGTCCGGGCACTTCCCAACATTTATTCACCGTTGGAATCCTCCCGCCCATTACCTTGGGCCCGCCCTTCCGCCATCTTGGCCCCGCCCACACGAGCGCCCCCCGCCGCCATCTTGGGCCCGCCTGAGGGGCCTCAAGAAAGCAAGGAGCGGGAACTTTTTGGCTTTTTTTTTCCCCCGAGACATGGCTGTGGCGCCGCCGGAGAGCTTCCAAAGGACGAGAGAAGGGGATCCTTCCCCTCAGGGAGCGTGTGGGCACTTCCCGACATTTCACTGCCCACGTTCCCGCCATCTTGTGCCCGCCCACACGGGCTCCCTCCCCTCACGCCGCCGTTGCCCCGCAACGCCCGAGAGCCGCCGTGGTTCTGTGGCGGTTCCGTGGCGGTTCCGCGGTGCCGCCGGGGCTGAGGCGGCCCGGCTGCGGCCCCATGGAGCCCGGCAACTTCGTAGCGCAGGACAGGATTTGGTAACAGCCCCCGGCCCCCGCCGCCCCGCGCTGGAAGCTCCCGTGGGTGTTTAAAGATGGGGGCAGCGTGCCCTGGTATAAACACCGCGGCTTTCGGAGCTGGCCCCCTCCTTCCCCGCCGGGTGTGGGGTCGGGGCAGCCCCTCGGTCAAAGCAGTGATTGAAAGGATATTTGAAAGGGCATTGGTGGTTACTTTTCAACCTCCTCCGCTTCTTAACAAATAATTTAAAAGCAGTGCGTTCACATGCAGTTGGGAAAAACGAAGTTCACCTTTTTGGTAGGATTTAAAATGTTTAATAAAAGACAGTAAGGACGAGGCAATAAAGCAAAATACACGGCCGGAGTGTCTCTGGGCAAGAGCCGAGAGCACACCTGCTGTTTTAGAGACCTCCCCCCCCTTAAATATGTATATTTAAACTTTTCCAAAAACTTATTTCCATGTTTCTAGGAGCTGTTTTGCATGGCCACTCCTTGGTCCTGCCTTTTTGGAGCATGCGTGTTTCTGGGCTGTGGTTTTAGTTAATTCTTACCAGTGTTAATTTGGGCCTTGGTCTGTAATTTCTGCAGATGGTCGGTGCTGGGATATCAGCAGCAGATTCTCCAGATCAGAGCAGGGTCTGCTCTGGGTGTGATCCTGAGCAGGCAGAGCTCACTCACTACAAAGACACCTTATCAACTTACTTTACTCCTAATGTAAATTATATCTTTAAACCCATTTCCATTCCACACATATAATATCCACCCTACATGGGTGTGAAAAGAAAAAAAAAACAACACCCCAATGCCATAATATGTATTTATAACAACCTTATATGTACAACACTCATCTGAATATTTGCAAAAAGTCAACTTTATAATATATGTTTATAACACAGTGTTTGAACCCCCTAAAAAGTATTATCCCTTTAGCTCTGAGTCAGACAATGATAATTTGTACATAAGCTTGCTGTTTTGAGATGGGAGTTTAAAGATTCTTGCTAAAGTGCTGTGCTTTGTGACATCAATAGCTGGGTTGGTGTGTTGGTGTTTTTTTAATGAAGGTCTTCAAGGTAATCTTCAATATTTGTCTGTTGGTTTCAGGAAAGATCTTATTGAAAGGGAAAGAGATGCTGCAAAAAGATGGGCTGAAAAATGGGGATTTTTGAAAACACCTCTTGAGGAGGTAAAATTGAATGGCTTATAATATAAGCAACACATGAAATCTGCCTGTGCACAAATTTATCTGGACACAGAATTATGAGAGCTCAGAAGACTAGAAATGCACTGAGTATGCTTTACTATGCTGGTATCAAAGGTAGCAACTGCACTACTTTTGAAATGGTGCAGATACTCAGTTTTCTTCTGAATAAAATGCATCAAGTGTTAATTTATATGCTGTGCATATTCTGATCTATTTCTCTTGAGAAGCATGACTCTTAATAGTGCTAACAAGTACTAGATGCACACTGACAGGAAAATATTTCCCCTTTGTCTCTCCATATGGTATTTTAAAAATCTAGGGGAAAAGGTTCCAGCTAATTAAATTGTCAGTGGGGGAATCTACAACAAATGAAAATATTTGGAGTGATGTCTCTTGTCAGTGATGTTTAGGTATTAGAATACAGTAGCACATGATGTTACATTTGGAATCACAGTATTTCATTGCTAAAGAACAGGATTGATGCAGCCCCTGCATAGTTATAAATGTAGTTTGCATGTCTTCTGAAACAAAAAAAAAATGCAGTAATTTCCAAAGCACTGAAATAAGAAATTCTGCTTGAGGTGGAAAGAACAGGAAGCTCATATGCAACAATGAGGGGAATGGTGTGGATATCATATATTACAGTATATTTCAAAATATAAAGAGTTCAGTTTTTAATTATGTTTTGGTTTTAGTTGATTGGAGAAGAAAAGAAAGATGCAAAGCCCAAGCTACAGCTTCCAGATCACCTGCAGATTCGACCCGTGACACCTGTGGAAAAATACATTAAGGTTAGAAAATTAGATTTTGAAATTGCAATACAGCAACATCTGTCTTAAGAAACCACACAAGCTCTGAAAATTAGTTGTCTTATAGAGGGGTCAAAGTAAACTGCATTTGCAAGCCAAACTATGCTTTAAAAGCATTTGCTCAAGACAAGGAATTGCCCTTTTTTCCTACCTTTATTTAAGAGCCTGCTTTTTGGCAGAGACACAACCATTGTCCTGTTCAGTACCACAAATTAATAAGAAGCCAGTTCTAATAAGCCCAGTCATAATTATTTTGTTTTATATGATTTATATGTACATTCAGAGTCTTAAAGCTGTCAAGCAGCTGGAGAGCAGAATGTGACTGATGGTTTAATTTGTGAATGCTGTGTGTGAGGATCACCAGTGAATAGGGTGACTGCAGTGGCAGCTAAAGCAGTGACATTGGGAGAGGAACCTCCTCACAAAAGGGGAAGCAGAATATGCTAATGAAAAGGAAGGTTAGTCCACTTAGAGAAGATTAGGGAAATAAAGGAGATTGGAAATTTCACTTGCTGAACTCGCTTGCTTTCAAAGGATGGGGAGATAAGGTAAGGAAGTAGTAAAAGCTTTTACTGAGATTAAATTAAAATAAAAATTAAGAGCTGAGTGTGGTGGAGAAATGAAATGGCCTAATTTCTGCCATTACTGCTACTTGTTCTTGTTTTGTCCCAAACCTCCAGTCTCAGCCCAGCTGCAGTTTGAGTCGAGTCTCAGCCCTGGGAGGGTGTTGGAGCATTAACAGATCCTGCAGTTATCAGCTGCTCCACAGGCAGGCACATGGGAACAGAGCTTCCATTTCACCTCAGAACTGCGAGGAAGAGAAGGCTAGCTGTGATTTAGGTCACCCTTTACATATTCAGAGTGAAGTTTCATGCATCCTTTCCAGAACTGTCTTTCTGCACATTTACCTTGTGGTAACAGTCAAATCTGTTCTCTCTAGGTTAGACTAATAAAAGCTTCTGCACAGTCCCTTCCCCCAGACCAAAAGTGGGACATGATTTCCTTCATTATCCTGCTCAGTGGGTGGCACTTTTGGCCATAAAAATTATCTTTTCTGGGGAACTGCTCCACCTAAGTATCATAAACATTTTCTAAACTTGGCCAAAGAACAAAGTGAAGCTACTCTGGCAAGAGAACTGAAACATTGTTCTCTTGCTGTGTATTTCTCTGCTAAGTCCCCAGATGCTGAAATGATAGAACGTGCCCAACTGAGATGATTCAGCCAAAGTAAGCACAGCAGTCACTGAACAGAGTCTCTTGGCTTTTGGTTGCTTTCCTTTTGAGCTAGATTAGTTGCAGATTAACTTGCTGCTCACCCATCTTTTAAAGCAGAAGGAAGGTAGAATGAATAAGTAGTTCTTGATGTAAAAGCCAGCTTGGTCAGTAATATCTTTGGCATTTGGATCTAAAGTTATTATTCCATAGCTGCATAGCTACCAAATATATTATAGCAAGGAGAAAACACTATTTCTGCTGTTTACAGTTTTAAAGATGATGATGGTTATCTTTGCCTTGTTATTTTTCATACATAATAATAATAAAAAAATTCTAATAATGTTAAGCATTTAGAGCCCTTAGTATTGAACCAAACTTTGAAAAAAAAAATCCAGCACATACTACTGCACAACAACTTGATTGTTGGTTTTAGAAAACACAAAAGACAATGTTACACGACAAAAACTTCAACCAAAAGCCTTTCCCTCATTCAGTTTTACGTGTTACTCTGATTTTAGGTGCTGCCATCTCCTCCAGTACCCAGCACCACGCAGGGCTTCATTGGCTGGAGGTCAGGAGTCCCAGCACTGGCCCTGGAACACGATTATCACATCCAGAGCAGCAAAGGAAGGGTCGATGCCATGAAGTGACCCTGGGAGCCCTGGGAGTGGCATTGTGGAATAAAGAGGCACAAAGATCCATCTGCAGTGCTAAGGAAATGCTGGACTGTGATCATTTCTGCTATTTATGTAAAAATCCACACTCATTTTGGTAAATGTGAACGTTTTCATCTTAGTTAATTGAATCTGTGGCATCTGAGCTGCTAACTCTGCTTCAGAGCTTCTGCTTGTAACTTAGAAATAACAATGAATAAACTCAGATAAAGAGCACAGAGCACTAATAAGATTAGAATTTAAAAATATTCATTGGAAGTTGGAATGACAGTGCAAATTTTTATAATTGCTTCTCCATGAGAATCTCTACTCATAAAATACACATAAAATACACTGGGTTTTGTGTTGGGTGTGCTTTGCAGGTATTTTGTGTAGTTACACACATAAGTGAGTAAAGAAATAAAGTACACAAAGGCCAGAGTGACACAAAGTCACTTTGAAAAATCAGTTTTAGTATCAAAACAGGGTTTTTTCCATTAGTTGAAAAGTATGCAAATGGGTTACAGAGGATTCAGTTTTGTGTGTACCAATATCTGCACCACCAAGAGATGCTCAGAGCCAGCAGGTGGTTGCACTGGGAGTTACTGGGTAGCTCCCTCAGTGCCCTGGAGCTGAGTCTTGCTCTTCATTGTGCACCTGAAATCTGCCAGGATTTCTGCAGACTGAAGGAGACTCATTGAGCTGCTGCAACTGTTTGCACAATGTAATTCTAACTGGCCAAGGTGTTCAAACCAGAAAGTTGTTGAAACCAAAGAGCCTCCAAGAAATGACCACAGCAGCTCCCTCAAACTCCTCATCACCTTAAGGGGAGAGGCTTTCCTCTCTGAGCTGCTGCAAGATCTCCTCTGTTTTGTGCAGCCATCAGGATCTGCTGCTTGAGTCAGCACCAAGCCCTTGGCTTTCACAGCAGTAAGGCAGCAGCCAGTGTTTGTTCTTCCCTTCTTCCCAAGAAATGACTCATAATGATCAACATCCCACCTTTTTCTTTTTTATACATCCATTTCCAAATGCCCACAAAATAATAATATTTTACTTCTTTCCATATTCTTTACAAATAATGGAGAAGTGAGTCATATCCTTTGGAAAGATTACCCGAGAAGGAGAACACATTGCAGAAGTAACTTCAGACATTTTACTTAAAAACCAGAATAAAGAATGACTTGGAATCAGACTCTGGAAAATGAAGTTAAATTGCAGTTTAGCTACTAACCATAACCTGTGTACACTGTTCTTTGGACAACCAAGGTAATTGTAAGAACAATATTTAAATTCAGTGTGCTTTCTTGTCATTGCCAGGTTTGTATCTCTTGCTTATTTTCATCATGTGGTATGTGGTTCTTCAGTTTACTTTAAGGTCATAAGATCTTATTCTTGTCTGATTTATATAAACAGGTATAAAAATGATTAATATGTCACATAGTAGCAATTAAATTACATTAATTTAGGCCAAATAAAAGGGGAACTTCACTGGGTTATATTAAAGAATCCAAGCTGGCACCAAATACCCAGTGGATGTTTGTATGAAGTGAAATCCAAATCCAGATGAGCCATGGTTTGATTTTGAAAACCAAAATAAATACTTTGTCCAGCATCTACAGCTGGACATTCCTGACTCTTATTCCAATGTCTGAATATTAACTCTGTCCTGACAGTAAGGGTTTTGTATTGTACATTCTGTCACTTTACTTCAGCAGATACTTTAGTCTCAGACAGAGACTAATTTGGGATGTGCAAGGAATATAATCTAAAATTTTAAGTAATTTCTTTATCATGAATCTGTCAGTTGTTATTTGTCCCATGTATTAAGGGTTTTGGTGTTATGTGAAACTATAAAGCTGAGGTTTTTTTTCCTAACACTTCCAACATTTTACATGAAAAAAATTGTGTAGAAGTTGTGGATTTGCAGCTGGCAAAGGACTGCCCAGTCATCTGCCCCAGCTGTGAATCCTAAAGGTTGTTACAGAATTATTTGTATCACCTTGTTGTGTTTGAAGCCTGCCCTTTAATTTGTGGAAATTAACCTATTTATGTGAGCCAGGTTGGGTACATAAATGCCACTGCACACTGGAAAATATCACACGTCTCTGAGGTCAGGGCAGTGTTAGCAAACTCTGCACACCACAGAAAATTCTTCAAAACAAAATTAAATCACTTCAAAAGTGCAACAAAAGTCTAAACAATTTTAATTCTGTATAAAAGTGTTAGACCTGTGTTTCTGTGCAAGGCAGAACCAAAATATGAGAACAAGATGTAAGTGTATTTAGATGTCTTTGATGCTCCAACCAAAATTTCATTTGGTGTTTTGTGAAGCTTCTGGTGAGCACAGGGAGCTGCAGAGCAGCTCCTTGGTTGACAAACATTTTTCAGAAAGCTGAAGCCATCTGGCTTTAGTGTTGTTTTCAGGTAAGCTTTGCTAAGAGAGTCCCTTTCCAGAAGAGCTGGGGATGGTGATTCAGAACTGCACACACAGAAATGTCCTGGGTCTGACACCCACTCACCAGAGGCAGAGCTGCAAACACCTCTGCTGTCCTGAGTGTGTGATGAGATACCAGCAAAGGCTTAAATGGCAGCTCTATTTAAGCTGAAGAACAATGAAATCAAAATTACTTTTTTCACTTAGCAAACAACCAAACTGGGGGACAAAAACCTGGTGTTTTGCTTCACCATGTGTTCTCTTCTGTGCTGTTAGAACTGGCACAGAACTGGCACTTGCTATTTATAATATCATTAATATAAGATACTTTACCAAGAGCTCAGAGTCAAAAGATTGCTATTTATTTAAAATGCATTTTACAGAGAATAAAGATTTTTGATTAGATCATAGTCACTGGTGGTTCTAAGTAGCACTGCTGAGGTTGCACTCACCATACCAGAGTTGCTGTACGTTTGGAAAGAACCAAAGTGAGAAGCAGCCACAGCCTGGAAGGTGCTAGGAGAATAAACCTCAGTGCTCTGCCTGAGCCACCTCTGCAGTGACGTGCTGGGACATCCCAGGGACACTCCCTGCAGTCCTAAGGCTGAGCAACAAACTCCTGTCTGCAGTTCATCCTGTTGGCTGCCCTGTCAGCCTGAGGTTATTTCTGAGATTGCTTCCTTACAAAACAGAGGATGTAGATTTTATTATTGTCATTTTCAGAGACATAAAGCTCCCCATTCACACACATCATCTCCTCCTTTAGTGAAGGATTCTTTTTGCTTCCTTCCACACTGTGCAACGTAGCAAAGTGACAAACACTGATCTAACAGAGTCACAGGCACCCAGAGCAGAAACCTCTGCTCCCCCGTGGAGCCCAGCACAGGCCCTCCTTGCTTTGGGTCCCTCAGGGTGTTGTGTTCTGTTCCCCCTGGAGCAAGACAGACAAGGCCTGCTCACACTGTTGCCTTCCTCCTACTCCGGTGCTTTTCACATCCCATCAGATTGTCATTCAGCTGAAAGCATGTCAGACCACTTCACAGGACCATACTGGAATAAATTTAACTGTACTGGGAATGGAAACTTGTGCAGTGAAACTGATTGGCTTGAAAAGTGAACAAAACATCGTTCTCCAGTCATACATGGAAATACATAATGGTATTGAAAAATAATTTCAAAACACCAATTTCCTTAACTTCATGTGTCCTGTTTTAGGTGAGCTGCACTCTGCAGTTGCATATGAGATCTGGCTGAAATTTGGAAGTGATGGGTCAATACAAGGTGCTTTTATCAATGAAATGACACCTTTACACCTCATGGTCACAGGTGGTGTATGTGACTGAATTTAGCCCCTTCCCTCAGATTTCCCCCTCACACTGCTTTATCTGCTTCACTAAAGAAGTGAAATAAACTGAAAATTCACTAAATATTGAAATAAACCTGCAGACTTCAGTGTGCAAAACCATGAAGAAATAAAGAGAACAAAGAAATCTCTCCACCAGCTTTCAGTTTGGCGGCTCCCCTGGCAGCAGCTTCCCTGGGTGCAAGATCAGCCTTGCAGGTTCCAGATCGGGATGAAAAGTGGACACAACTCTTGTTAATCAAAGTTTTTACAGCTCTAATAACAGCATCATTGACAGTTCCAATACAGGGCCATTTTCTCTGCTTCCCTGATAAAGGGCTCTTTTTTCTGTCCATTTTCCTGACTGTTTTCCCAAAAGATCAGGAATGGAGAGCAGCCCCCGCCTGCCCGCACGTTTCTGTCTCCGGCTCTCCCAGCGCTGCCTCCAGGCTGCCGAGCGACACCGAGATGCTCCAGCCTGACCCGGACCCGGCAGTGCCTTCTCACTTCCCGCAGCCCCTCCTTCTCCTCCCGAAGTGAGAGACGGGCAACGCTTTTATTCCTCCCCGGGGAGCAAGACGAGCCCAGCTCTGCTCGTGAATCTCCTCTGCTCGCTGACACGCGTCAGACACAACATTCTCATCCTTAAAAGCTGGAGCAAAACAAAAACAAAGCAAGAGCCCAAAAACCCCAGCGAGCTCCCTGTCTGGAAAAAATAAACAGCATTAGTGCTGCTATTGCCAGAGCCCAGCGATGTCCTTTGTTTCCGTGAGGGCTGTGTGATTTCTCTGCTCCCACCAAGTGCACTGCAGCTCCCATCTTGGCACTGCACTGGTTAATGAACAAACCCCGCATGTTTACAGCCCCTCGGGAGAAGCTGGGATCCAGCTGACCCGAATGTGAGGAGGGACGGGGTTTATGGGTTCACTTGGACATGGAGATCTCCTCCCCACCTCCTCTCCTCCCTGGCCGTAGTCACGGGCAAAGTTGGGAGCTGTGGCAAGGAACCAGCCCTGGCTGCTCAAACCCGGGCTGTGCTGCTGCTGCACAGCACAACGGGGCAAGGACAGAGCTGAACTCTGCTCCAGGACATGGGCCCTGGGTACTTAAAGCAGGAAAATTCACTTTAACCTACAATCTTTGGGAGTCTTGAGCCAGGTGCCAGGTAAAGAGAACACATTGCAGTGCAAACTGGACATTGCTGATGCTTTTGTTCTCCTAGAAGTGATGTCCACAATTCCAGTTACTTATGATAAATTATACCCACACACTTCTTATGTAAGAAGGATGGAAAAATCAGTCAAGCCAGGTAGGGATTTCTTTACTCCCCTGACCCATTCTGGATTTGTAGGTGTTTTGTACAGACTCAGAAACCACATCTGAATTCTGAGTTCTCCCTTTGGTCCTTACAAGGGCATTAATTACCTGCATTCCATAATGTATCACACCAACTTTAAATGCTTTTTATTTCTGAAAAACAAGGCCAGATGCACAGAAGTTTTTATGCTTCTGACAGCCTAATGATGACAACAGAGTAACTCAATTTGTTGCCTGATTTTGGCTGAGAGAGGCTGGGGTCAGTGTTTGATGTGCCACATGCATTACTTTTAAACTCTGGTCATGATTCAGGACTGCAGCCCAAATTCAGACTTTGAATGATACACCACAGGATCCTTGCTCTCCACAAAGCTACAGATGGAGCTTGGGCAATGAGATCTTATCTTTGGACATCAAAGGTATTGTCTGAAACCCTGTGGCTAAACCCCTCCAGGGCAGGAGGCCAGGGCCTTACAGGAAGGCAGCACGAGGGACCTGCTGCTCCTGAGCCCACTTTGTGCTGACCCTCCCCTGCAAGAACAGCTGCATACAACAGAACTATGCCAAAAAGGCAAGTTTTGTCCAGCACATATTGAACCACCCATGGAACATAATGAATCTCAAGTGTACATTCCCTCTGCAAGGTGTCAGGACAGCCCAGAGCCCAGAGGCTTTTGTGTCCAGTGAAGGATGAAATGCCTGCAGGTCTCCCTTCTCCCCCAGAGCAGAGAGATTTGAGAGGCCCCTACAAGGGACATTTGTCTGTGGTGTCGATTTATTAATTTGTTACACACTAATCATTAACCAGCATCAGGTCCAGGGGTCACACAAGGGGCCGTGCAGCATCACCCACTGCCCTGCCAGGCCTCTCCAGACCCCAGGGATGCTAAAACACCAAACAGGCAGCAGAAGGACATGAATTTCAGAAAGCAAATGCCAACGCTGCTTTGCAGTCCTTGGATGAGCCCGGCCATGGGAGCTCTCCTGCCCAGAGCAGGGAGCACTCCCCTCGTGTCCCTGAGGTCACAATTTGGCTGAACATATGCAGAACATGCTTGGCTCATTACACATGTGCATATCAAATCCACATCCAGCAGCAAGGGAACAGAAGACAATATATGGTAAAATACTGGAACTGCACTTCAAAGATCAGGATGCAATTCCACAGATTCCCAGGGTGTCTTTGGCCACAACAGTCACCTCCCCTGCTTCAGCTCCCATCTGTAAAAAGCAAAATAACCATCCCTCATTTTTACTTCATCCATCTTTGCAATTTAAACTCAGAGTTCTTTGTAGTGGTGTCTCTTTCTCAAAATACATCCAGCTCCCAGTACACAACGTCCTCCCCAGAACAGCCTTATGGAAATGCAGCCAAAAAATAAAATAAAAAGAACCATATAAAACATCCACTGATGAGATAAGACCACCAGCACAACAATGCAGTGAACAGCTGTAATCTGTGGGAGGATTATTTCTCTTTGCCATAAATGCCATTTATTTTTCAAGACAAGCTCTTCCCTTTCATAGGACAGGGAACTCAGGATCTGCAGACAACTTCCCTTCCCACCAGGGTGGTTTTTAAAGGCTCACAGTAGCTTGTGACATTAATTAGAAGATGCCACATCTTAATGACAAATATTAGTACGAGTCTGCTTGATTAACATAATTAATTTCTTCACTGGACGTTTTATTCCAGATGAGCTGCTTTTCATCCCTCCATATTTGCTGGGGGAAAAATGTATCCTGACATGCAATGTTAATGTGCCCTCTGTGCTGACCTCTCATCTCTTAACTTTTCCTTCTCCCCCATTCTCTGCAGAGCCTGGAATGAGCTTTAGCAGCAGCTTTTGGTCAAGACTCATCCATTGGACCCCTGCCAAGGCTTTTGGGGTGTTTAGCACTGACTAAAGGTCTATTCCTGTGACATACACATTTAAATTTAGCACTAAACTGGTTGGGAAAAAAAAAAAGAGAAAAATATGTAAAATGCCACTTTCTGACAAGCAGAAAATTAGAATTCATTCCCCCTGAGAATTAAATGGACTTTTCTGCTTCCAGTCACTAACTATGACAAGGTTAACATTTTTCAGTCTAATGACTAAGGACATTAAGTGTGCATGTGAATAAGAAATAAAATTACTGGAGGGTATTAGCAAAGTGTGTGACAACAGCCCAAGCTGACAACAGAACTCCGAGGCTGCAGATTGTGGCCAACACTGATCCTTTGTGTGGAGAACCAATGGACAGCAGAGCATGGAGGGCATCCTTCTGTCCTTATCCCTGGAACAACATCAAAACCACAGCAAGAGCCACCTCTGGCTGGGGGGAGCTCACCTCAAAGGGATCCAGCACATTCCCAGTACCCCAGGCAGGGGCACCACGTCAATCAGAGGCCACAAACCCCTGAGGAGACTCCAAAAAGAAAAAATCCCAAGTGCATCTCTTACTTGCTCAAGGATTCTTTCACCATCCCTGATTTAATTCTGATATGACACGAGGATTGGGGTAGGACATTACGTTATTATTTGTGACTTGCCTTAGCTTCAGCTCAGTTTTCCCTGTAGCTCCTCACTGTCTTACTCAGCTGTGGCAAACTGAAGCTCAGGCTTCCAGACAAGAAAGGATTTCCTGGGATGCAGCATGGAGGGCTCAAAGGAAAAGAGAAATCTCTGTGTTATTGATATGCCCTTAATGATGGGCATTAACAGACTGGAAATCATTAACTATTGGGAATCTTTCAGGATATATGGAAAACTAGGGCATTAAAAGGCAAGACAGGAAAATCTTATTTTCAAGTATCTTATTTCTTCAGTGAAAAGTGTAACAATGACATTTAGAGATATAGATCAAGTTAGAGAAAACTTTTAAACAGGGACAATTAATATGGATTCTATCAGAACAATAAAAGGACTTTGACAGAATTCAACACAGAGCTCTCCTTTTATTGTTTCTGCCTTTGATTTGGTTTCAAAAGCTGCTTGGCCACAACTGAGAAAAATCCAAAGCTTACAATTTAGGGGCTAAATGAAGCATTAAAAAAAAATTAAAATAGACATTAGGACTAAAAAGAAGGAAAGAAAACCAGAAGAAAACAAGTACTTTCAAACCCACAGAATCTACCTCTAGATTAGCCAGCTGGAAGCATTCACCAACATCTCTTTGCTTTCCTGTGGCTGTCAGGGCACTCATCAGTCCAAAACAAAGCATTTTTTAATTCTTCTGGTCTGAAATCAGTGTGATGAACTCTAAGGCAGCTCGGTAACAGATGATTGCTGTAATATCAAAAGTTGGACACTCCTCTCTTGGTGTACAGACACATCTCAGCCTCTGGAAGGTTTGTGCTTCATTCCTGCACGTTGGACACCAGTGCCAGGTTCTGCCCCTGCCCTCCCACAGCTCTGATCCACATTCCACACCACTCTCACTCTGCTCTCTGATTGCCTTTGCTCCCTGGCCTCATTACCTCACACTTCCCTACAATAAACTGCATAAGCCACTTACCTGCCTGTAATCCTGAGAAATCCAAATCATTTTGAGTGAGTTTGTTTTGTTGCTCTGCCCCTCCAACTTCCTCAGCCTTGTTTTATGTCATCAGCATATTTCAGGCACTTCTGAAATTACATTCTGCTCGAGGTCACTGCACTCATTTTAATTCCAACCCCCCCAGCACATCAGTGCTTTAACTCCCTTCTGATTTATTTATACTGTTTATTATCAGAGCCCAATTCAATCAATAAAAGCTGGAATTCAAACACATGCACACGTTTGAATTATGCATACAAACACTCATCAGGGGACAGAAGACAACTGCTATGGTCTAGATGATTCCTCTAACATATGGCAGCTCATAGGTGAGGGGGCTCATAGCCATGAATTTTTATACCTTGACTTCTGCTTGACCTCAGGGCTTGTTTGGCTACTGGAAACCAAACGAATTGAAATAGCATCAGAAATTCCACGGGAGAGGCTTGGCCAAGGCATCTCTGCATTCCTCATCCCAAGCCACTAGAATCATATTTATGGGCTTTCTGAGCTGACAGTTCCTTTATGAGCTCCTGTACACACAGGAATTCCAGAAAAACACCAGCAACCCACACCAGACAGTCATGTCAAGCAAATGCTGCAAACAGAACAGTGTACAGGGAACTGGAACTTAAAGGGAAACCAAAGCACAAACCTCAATTGCAGCCTGGCTCAGGCATCAAACCAACCTAAACAGGCTGCTGGAAGCAGAGTAGGAAATTAACAACTTTTGGCTCCCCTCTGCAAACCACCAGCCTCCCCAAACCTTACTGGTCAGCAGATCCTCAGGCACAGCTCACTGCTGGCTTCTGCTTGCCTTTGAACACAGCTGGTGGCTGCAACCCAGCACCACTGCAGCCTCAGAGAAGGAAGGCAGAGAAAGTGTGTGCATGTGGGTTCTGCCATTGCTGTGCCCCACACAGAATGCCTTTGGAATTTGTGCCCCAGCTCATCTGCAGTTCCATTTCTCTCAGTGCTTTGCCACCTCCTCACTGCTCTTCCCTCTCCATCCTCTCCCTACCCTGGATCCTTAGCAGCCATCCTCACAAGCAATCACCCTCCCTGCTAATCACTCTTCTGAAAAAGCTGTTTCTGTTTTTCCTCACTGCTCTTGTGCCACAGCAGGGCTGGTTTGCAGCACATGGAGGCATGGCCTGAGTGCTGGGGACTAAATCACAGCCCCTCTGCCCCTCCTCGTGCATTTGACAGTGACAAAATTCCCTCCTGAATCTTCTCCGGCCTAGAGTTATGTGAATTCCAGGAGTCTCTTTAATACCCCGTTTTAATATTTCACAATTTATGCACAGAGAGTATTTTGGCTTTTCTATCAATACATTTCTGCTTGGTAACTCCCAGTTTGAATGCTGATTGTGTTTTGCATAAATTAACTAAATTGCAGCCCTTCTGTTTCATTGGTACTTTTTGTCTGCTTCCATCAGGAACAATGTCAGGGAGATTGCAAGCTGACTACAATTCTCTTTCCTAAGCAAGAGGAAAACATGTAAGAGCCCAATCAGCACCAGTTTCCTGGTGTCTTTTGGGCTTTATAAGCTGTATTGTACTCTGGCATTTAACAATTTCTGTTCATTTGGTTCACTTTAAGAAGGGAATGTAACAATTACCACAGTGTTCTGAGCCTCTGGTGTCTATTGATAAATATGGAACAGGTGTAACAACAGCTTCTCTTTCTTTCTCCTTAAAGATTCCCCAAGCTGAAAAGTTGTTTGTGCAATGCCACAGGTCTCTGCTCCCAAGTTCCAACACTCAGCTTGCACAGGGAGATGTGCAGCAGACTGGATTTCACAGGTGAGACAAGACCTGTGGTGTGAAGCTGCCAAGAACACAAAACTCTGCTCAGGTGCTGCCTGAGCCTGGAAAGAGGCTTCCCTTGAATTCCATATCCCCACAGGCAGGGAAGGCCCAGAAACTGAGGCACATTTTAAAGATTCTGTTACTACACAGCACAAAGAATTCCACCATGCTTACACCTGGGACAGGCTTCATTAAGCAAGGAATGCACTCACATCTCACCCCTGACAAAAATCAGTTACCACAAGTTGGTTTATAAAACAGTCACAGGATTTATTGAGATAAATACAAATAGGAAGTTACATAGATTCTTTATTCTGACAAATGAATGACACTTCCAGAGTGTCCCCACCTAACTGGGCTCTAAACAGCACCGTGCCACAGCTGCCATGAGCTCATCCCACCAGGGCCACCAGTGAGGCTCAAACCTGACCCAAGGGCTTTGGATCATTCCCAACAGCATCCCAGCAATATTGCACCACCACTGTCACTGCCATGTCCCTCAGCCAGAATGCTGAGAAGTGACATCCCTTCCTCTGCTGTCAAAGCTAACTTTGCTCCACCTGCCTTTTTAAATACACATTTTTGCATAATTTAAACAACCCAGAGAACTGCACGTGAACACACTCGTGTACATTTGTCCAGGGCAAGACGTAAAGTGCAGCCTTTAGCCATGCTGAAATCATTTTGAGGTTAAAACTGAACCAAAAAGACAAACTTGCAGAGGGTAAACCTGGGTAACAGACCTGCACATTGTCTACAAAAACCCCACCCCAGAGCTATGCTGGCCCCCAGCAGCACATGCAGCTGTGGAACTGGAACAGGAGGTTTTAAATGCTCGACTGGAATCGCCTCATTCAAAACCAACCTGAATTTGGGAGCCAGAGAGGTACCAAAATATTGCTAAAAAACAAAGAGCTTTGTTCAGTCAACTTTTATAGCTGGTGGCTTACCCTTTACACACATCCTAATTAAAAACTCCTACTGAACACTAACCAAACATGCTAAAATCTGTGGAAGCTTGTGTTTTCCAGTGGATTATTGCAAGTCAAGGTAACTATTGAAGGTGATCTGGGTTGGGTTAACCTTTAAGGTATTTAATTTATATACAGTATATTTCAAACATACTTACATATACACACACTTAAAAAAATCTGTTCAGTGCTGAGAAATTTAATGAACTGATAATAAAAAACAGAAGTGAAGCCTTGTCAGAAAGGCCTTAGAAAATCTGAACTGTTAGAAAATATCACTGTAATGCCAGCATTAGAAAAAGATATTAGAACTAGAAAAAATTAACTTGAGGAGTCTTTTTGTTAAGAAATTGCAATCATAAAAAGTCTGTACTGAAGAAGCATTTGTTTTAAATTATAAAAAAAACTGTAAAAAATTAAATGTAGAATGTTGCAGAGTTTACACTGTTTGCTGCAATAGCAGTGATATATTTCTGCCTGCAACTTCCAAAGAGCATTTTGTGATCTTAAGAGAAAACAATTTGTTACAAATACTGTACATATTATAATACATGACTGGTTAACTCATACAAAAGTGAGCCCTCCCAAAATACAGAACCCAGCTGAGGAACCTACTCACTGTGTTGCAGACAAGCCACATCCAAACAAAACCAAATCAGGAATTTCTGTGAAAACCTTCCCCCATGTGAGCTACTTACTATGGAACATGAAATAAGCACAAGTATTTACACAGGTCTGCTGAGGAGACAGGACCTGCTCTCAGAAGGGAAGTGACTGTTACCACATGAAACCATTTTAGTGTTTAGACATTAGTTTTTGAGCAGGACAAGGTTTCAATCCATAATAAAATAAGAGGCTATTTTTTTTCCCAGGACCCACATTATTGCAGGTTTGGGATCCAAGAGAAGACAGGGTCCAGCAGAACTATAAGCTTGGTAGCTTTTCTATGGCTGCTCAATTTGACTAACACAATTCTGCTCTTTCTTCCAAGCCCCTGTTCCAATAACAGGAGAAATCCCACTTCACCTTTCCTGTCTCACTTGGTGTTTGCCCCAGACCTTGCCCTACAACCCACAGAGGCTGCAGAGCAAACTGTGGCACCACCTTTCCCCAGAGCAGTTCTGCAGAATTCAGAGCTCCTTTGTTCCTCAGGAAAAGGTGTTTGGGGTTTGAGCACTGGGCAGGTTCAAGGTGTTTGTTAAATGAGGTGTGCATGTAAAACAAAGGCTCAGGCCTGTGACGCTGTGATACCTTGTGCAGCTCCAGCTCCTGTGGCAGAACTGAACCTCTCAGCTCCAGTGACCTCTGCTGGGGCAGAACGAGGAATTTTCCACTGAGGAAATCTCCAGTCTACCTGCTCCTGGGAGAGGCAGCAGCTACAAAACCTGACCTGTGAACACCTGCAAGGGCAGTCAGAAATGTTGCTATTATGACCTGTTAACACTCTAAGGGCAAAGCTCAGAAGGAACAAATTAATAGAAACCTCACAATATACAAAGAATCTTGAGCTCTCTGTGCTTTGAAAAATATCACACATAAAAATGACCCATGCTTAATTCTAGTAGTGTAACTACTTAAAACATGAAATGGTTTTTGAGCTTTTGCCACTGATACAGAATTAAGTTCTTCATAATTTTTTGTTATAGTTCAAAACTATTCACATATATACACTTTTTTTTCAAATAAACACAATAGGTGGAATAGTACAAAAATTATAATAAAAGTGAGGAAAGAAGAGCTCCAGGAAAGTTTGCTATAATCAGTTTTTAAGATTTAGCAACCTTTCTAAGCTTATAGCAAACTTGTACTAACGGAAATATTTCGTTAAAAAATGAAATGTAAATTCCAATTATGCTCAAACACTGAGTGTAGTGTAAGACTTTACAGACAACACTGAAGTGCAGGTGAGGTCAGAGTTATCACCTCCATTTACAAAGGGAAAACCAAAAGGAAGGAATTACTCACAGGAATCAAACACACCGCTCTAGATGAAACAATGTCGTGAAATGGAGACTGTAACATTTCCCAACAGCCCCTTTCCTGCTCAGAGAGGTAACTAAACCCACCTTATCTGTCCTCATTACTCACACTAACAGAAACAAGGTGAAAAACCATCCTGCTGTTCAGCCTTCACTGCACAACAACCCCTTAGTTTTGTTTTTCAATGGTGATGTTGTTCATGTTATCCTGTTTCAGTTTTATGGTGGCAAAGAAAGACACATCTTGATCTCTGTCAGATTGCAGGGCTAGAATGGTCTCTTCTGCAGCTTCTAGATGAGGATTGCCAACACTTTTAAAATAAGCTGGAAAAAGGAGAGAAAAAAGACAATTTTAATGAAATCCAAAGGAATAAACCCTAGGGCATAAGGAGTGCAGAAATGCAGAGTGCCAAAACCATGTGGGGCAGTTTATCCAGCTTATTGTCTCCTTACAGAAACTACAGGAAACTAAGGAAACTGACAGGGAAAGAGAAATATGCTGCTTGTGACTCATTTTATTAGGTGCTTACACACTCCTAAGATAAACTCTTTTTGCTTGGCCCTAAATAGAAACGAATTAATGGGCAACAAGAAGCTCAGGAAGCTGCTACTGTAGAACGCATTCCAAACCCTTCCCCACGCCTTACTCTGAAGGACGGACAGGAGGTTTCCGTGCCGGTCGCTCGGAACAGAGGCACAGGAGCGGCGCCGGGGATGGAGCGGCACCGGGAGCGGAGCGCGGGCCCGCAGCGCCCCCGCGTGGGGATGAGCGGCAACGGCCGGGAGGAGCGCGCACTCGCACGCACACACGAGCACACACGAGCACACACGAGCACACACGAGCACACACGAGCACACACGAGCACACACGAG